>JAOYMR010000001.1:19173419-19188095 GCA_025802075.1 Tenebrosternarchus preto
CCCCCCCCCCCCCCCCCCCCCCCCCCCCCCCCCCCCCCCCCCCCCCCCCCCCCCCCCCCCCCCCCCCCCGCCCCCAAAAATAAGGAGAGGAAGAACAGGAAGGAAGACAAAAGTTTGCTGTGGGCTGGATGTTGCTGCAGTTTTGCTGCCACGCGATGAAACACACAGACCTCGGAGGAGGGGATAAACCAAGCTTAATCTCCTCACCTGCCATTTTTCAATTACAGGAAAGGGGGGAGCAGGGTGGGCGGAGAGGAGAAGGGAGGGATTACAAGGATATATTCCTGTCTTTAAACCGAGGTTCCCTGCGTTAAAGTCCCCCAGCGAGTCCGGGGTGACGGGCACGGTCAGCCCCGCCCCTGCGTGTCAGCCGGCCGGTGGGGGGGCGGAGCTTGCCGTACACATCCTGCCCCGACGGCTCTGTTTCCAGAGAACTTGCCAAGGCAAAAAAGGCAAGAGAGAGCACGAGAGACATGGCGGCTCCCCCAGAGGCTCCCAGCGGGGTCTGGCAGCCATGACGGCTACACACACAAGCAGGCAGGCTTCTAGACTCACATATGGACATGGTGGGAGGCGTCAGTTGTATAAGTAATTCTCTAAGAGAGGCACATGCTATGGACAAAGTGCTGTAATGTTACACACTAGGGAAAGAAATACGAGTGATTGAGAATAACTCATAACAGCCCAGTCTAATCCTGCAGTTTTGCAGATAATATCCTGTACAAGATGTGAGCTGGTAGCTCATTCAGTATGCAGAGGTGGCTTACACTGGAGATACAATAGGGTAGTTCCATCTAGTTATAGGAGAAGCACAAGTGTTGTATCTCTAAATTCTGGGGCCTATTATTAACTTTTTACATATTCCAAAAGAGAGACATGGAGTAAAGACAAGCACATGACATCCACCAGGCTCCCATTAAATGTAGCTTCCGCAAAATTATCATCTCCCACTCACACAAGAGATGGTATGAAGAGCTGCAGGCCTGAGAGATATTTCAGTACAAGTAATTTAGTGCGTGCATGTGTGTGTGTGTGTGTGTGTTTGTGTGTGTGTGTGTGTGTGTGTGTGTGTGGGTGTGTGTGTGTGTAGCTCTCCTCAGCATGCGCAAGTTAGAGGGCAGAGGATATGCACAGCTGGAGGCCTTCGAAAGGCAGGCTGAATATTAAAACACATTCAGTCTGAGTCACATTTACAAGACCATCTTCTTGATTTATCACGAGCAAAAAGCTCCCCATATCTCAGTACCGCTGCCTCTCTCTCTCCTCTACCTCACTCTTCCTCTCCCTCTTACTGTTTCTTTCATTCTATCCCTCTCTCTGCCCACCTACACACTTTTTTTAGTTTAAAAGGGATTTCCCTTTACTACACTCTAATATCCCTGCAAACCCATCAGTCCTTTGGGACCAAACGACAGGCTTACTGATTTATAATAAAATGGCTTTTCTGCAGGACCAAATGGGTGAAACAACCACCGAACATCAGCAGCTAAAACCCAGGTGCCATAGAGAAGAAGACAGGAATGGGTTCAAATAAGCAAGCAATTTTCCACCAAATTATGATGAGATGTCATTGAACTGAAATCTTCTTTGAAACAATATACTTTAAAAATTAGAACTGAAGAACCTACTGAAGGGAGACGTGTACCATGTGTCTCACTGTCCTGAGGGAATAACGATCCTGGGTGATTCCTTCGTGTTTAGGTAAACCCTGAGTCCTCGTAACAGTGCGTCAGCAGCGGTTATGGAACGCCCCGGCTCGGGGGAGCGGGAGCAGCCGGGATTTCTGAGGTCGGTAATTTGATCGGTGGACTCGGCAACGGAGCTCTGGGCGCGGCAGGAAACGGTGGGGAACATCACCCGCAGTGCAACCGTTAAATGTCACCTCTCGTCCCCGGAGAAATGCCATTACAGCACACGGTCAGTGAACTTTCAATGAGAGCTTCACGTGGCTAAATGATGGAGAGATATCCGAACTGTGTTTGCAGGGAAAGAGGCAGATAAAGAGAGAGAGAAAGAGAGAGAGAGCGAGGGGGAGAGAAAGAGAGAGAGAGAGAGAGAGAGAGAGAGAGAGAGAGAGGAGAGAGGGAGAGAGAGAGAGAGAGAGGAGAGAGGGAGTACACTGCAGCAAGATTCATGATACCATAAAAACCCAACAGATTGCTATATAAAGTATAATATGAAACATATAAAATATTTAAACATAATAAAAAATCATGAGTAGGAAATACGAAGATGGTGCAGATAACAGAAGAAATTCCACTGCCAACATGACCTTAAGCGTCTTGTGACCTAAAGGAGTCTAGAATTCGGAAAGCCGAGTGAAAGAAGTGCTTTGGAGATTAATTATACATCAAACCCCCTCAGTCAGCCCTTCTATCTCCCCTTAACATCCTGCTAACCAGGACGGTGGCAGCAGCAACGAGGAGCAAAAATAGCAGATCAAACGATCCCATCATGATGTCAGGCGTTTATTTTGGAAGTGTGAAGCATCACTAAAGCACGGTTCTGTCACAGGACCCTTTGACAAGCTGGCTGTGATCATGGCATTTGCAACTTTCCAAACGTGCTCCTTCTCTCTCGGCTTCTAATCTCACTTCTCCTCCTGTTTCATGCGTTGCACTGCAAATATAAGGAGGAGAACTTAAATCAGTAGGATTATAGTAATGCCCTACATCAAGGGCGATGACCAAGATCTGTATTACTGTATTTGTGGGCACATTAACTCACAAATGTCATGACTCTGACACCCCTACGACCCTTGACACAAGCGGGCCGTAAAAGCAGATCAGCGCTGGAGAACCAGAGCTCGCCATCAGCCCTTTAGCCGTCCTTTGATCAGCTTGATCGGCCCGCCGTTCAGCGTGGAGAGGGGCGGTGCCCGGAAGCGGACTCGGACGGGTTCATCCGCACGGAAGCAACGGCCTACGTGGCCGGTTAACGCTGGCCTGAAGCGAGAACTTTTATTAGGTGGAGGTGTGTGGAGTCTGCAGGTAGGTACGAAACAGCCATTACCATTAGGAGGTGGAGAGCGATCTCGGGCAGTGTGAACGTGGAGTGTGGTCCTTTTTTTTGCGGTGGCATGTTGTGATTACCATGTTTTTCTAAGAGGTAGGGGCAGAGAGCTTTCTGTTTGATAAATGAGAAGTCCTGGGGTTTAGTACAAGAACAGAGCAGAGAGAGAGAAAGAGAGAGAGATACAGCGTGGTAAGAACAAGTCGACAACAGAAGAGCATTTGTGCAGTTCTTGAGAGCCTTCATACGATCTCTTCTGCACGTCTGGAAGCAATGAGAAG
Source organism: Tenebrosternarchus preto (assembly GCA_025802075.1). Taxonomy (NCBI): domain Eukaryota; kingdom Metazoa; phylum Chordata; class Actinopteri; order Gymnotiformes; family Apteronotidae; genus Tenebrosternarchus; species Tenebrosternarchus preto. The sequence goes on from JAOYMR010000001.1 coordinate 19,176,713, forward strand.
CTTCCTCATTAGACGTACAGCTATGGACTGATTGATGCTCCTGCAATAGAAGGGCTCTGCAGAGATCCACTGAGTCACAGGCAGAGGTGGATTAATGCTTGCTCTTCTGCCTCATCTTAAATCCCTCCCTCTCACACCTTTCATAATACACCTCCAAGATGCAGGGCCGTGGGTGGGGTGACCGGGCGGCCTGGCTGAGGGTCAGGACAGTCGTAACCGTGGACTGCATGGCCAGAATTCATCCCCACATCACAGAGCGAACGAGCAGAAATATAAACCCTGATTTCTTTGCTCCAGAACACGTTTAAAAGCGGTAAACGAGGCAGGAAGAATGTTGTAACGTTATACGCAAGTCATCAGAGACGTTCCACATTTGCATGTGCAGCAGGCCTGCTTACAGCTAAAGCATTAAGCCAAAAGGGTTTAATTATGCAAATATCAATATGAGAGTGTGAGGGAGAAGCAGACAGAGAGAGAAAGAAACTTTGCAAGGGTGAACTTTGGTGGTGTAAAGCGGAATGAAACATATGTGGTGCTTTTAAAAAGAGCAACCATTTTGCTGAAGCTGCAAATCGCACAAATGAAAGGAAAGGCAGAAGCAGACAGGAGGAAGAACACCTTGCACAGTGCGAGAGCGTTACATAAAAATACAGTGAAATGAATTAACAAAAAGAATCTGGCACTTGACACACATTAGTGCTGCCTTAATACAGACCGAGTCTGCTTACACTTGTTTGAGATCCACACCTTTCAGGTTGTATTCATCCTTTGAGCCTTATTACTAAATGCATGTGCCTATATTTAAACATGTGTGTGTGTGTGGGTGTGTGTGTGTGGGTGTGTGGGTGTGTTTGTATGTCTGCTCGTGTTCATATCCAAGTAAGAGATTTTGAAGAGCTTCCATAAATTCTCCTCATCTCTTATCCCGTAGCATATAATATGTGACATAATTAATCACTGTAAAACATTGTAACTTAGATGTCCATGTCACTTAGTCACCCAAGTTAGTGACCTCATCCTGTGACTGGCAGCTTGTAATGTGAGTGATGACGGGAAGATTACAACCTCATGACCCTGCGGGAAAGCAAGAACACCAGCCCACTGGCGTTCAGGGTGCTGAAAAACAGCACCGCACAGAACATTTCAGCACCACAGGCTTGGACAGCTCCGCAGCAGGACATAATTTCCTCCTCATTGTGGTGAAACCATGTTCAGTGAAAAGGGGAACCTGAATCTCAAACCTGTGCACTTTCAAGAATAAACAGTACCTTCGGGGTTTCCTGACTATATCTGCGCATTCGTGGGTTAGTTCTCTGCTTCACCAGAACAAGCTCTCACTGTCCTCTCACCATCACGATTTCAAATCCCACGAGCTCTGTCTATGCACATGTATGCCTTCCTTCCATAGTAAAGGAATGCACACATCCACAGGGTGAGGAAGGAAAGACCCAGCAGGACAGGAGAGTACAGAGCAGCTGTGTGCTCAGGCATGAGAGACGCAAGAATGGCTACATCCACCAGCCCACACACACAGGCACTAATGAAGCCTAAAACTTCACAGCTGGACCACTGGGTGCAGCACACGCACACACACACACACACACACAAGACACACACACACACACACACACACACACACACACGGACACAAACAGGGAGAGACACACGCACCACTAACATTTGAGGACATCTGCTATTGTTTGGTTCCCTTGCATCACTATAAGAGACCTATTAAAAGATCTCTAAGAGTTAAACTCTCAATCAATTTTCTCTCAACTTTTAATATGAATGCACAACATACAGCACTTGAGAGTGAAGCCTGATGAATCAGGAATGTTGGCATCTGGTCTGTTTCATGTGGAATCACTGGGTTCCTCGCTACAGGCACATAAAGACAGCAGCATATTAGTTGCCATAGACATGAAGGTAAAACACAAATGTATTTCTTCTGATCAACACACCAAATTTGTGATGTGACCTTGTGTCTAAAAATAACAAGAGTGAGAGACCTAGAAAAAGAGAGAGAGAGAGAGAGAGAGGAGAGAGAAAGAGAGAGAGAAAAAAGAGAGAGAGAAGGAAAGCATAACACATTAAAAAAAGCACTCCAGATTAATAAAAAAATACATCCCAGATTAGTCTTCTTTTATTTTGTCTTCTTTGTTGTCTTTCTCTGTCTTCTTTTTTCAGTATTTATTCTAGATTTATTCTAGATTACTTTTTGTTTTTCAGTTTTGTGACCATGCTGATCTGATTATGGAAGAGAAATCAGTTTTTATGTAACTTCACACTTGAATAGAAGATCCTCCTCCTCTCTGTCAAACACACACAAATACACACATATAGACAAAACACACACACACACAAACATACACACACAATACACACACAGACTCATTATCACGTCCCATAACATTTGCTAATATTTCAGTGTACTGTTCTGTATGATCCTTTAATGTCTCTGCTAAACATTGTATCGTCCTTGAAAACGAACGACACTGTCCAAGCACATCCAGCAGGCACACCTCGCGGCCCTAGCGCTGACGGGATGTGCTCCATGTCTCTCGTGTCTCCATCTCCGTTTCTTTCTCTCTTGGCCCTTTGCTCTTCCCCATCCCTGTTATGTGATAGGCATATCTGTGCCATGTTCTCTCAGTCAGACGCATTTCAAAGACCTCCCGCTGTTCACTCCCACTCAACGCATCTTATTCTCTCTCTCTCTCTCTCTCTCTCTCTCTCTCTCTCTCTCTCTCTCTCTCTCCCTCTCTCTCTTTCTCCCTATCTTTCCCTCTCTCTCTCTTTCTCCCTCTTTCCTTCTCTCTAAGTCTCTCTCTCTTTCTCTCTATCACACATACACACTGTTCTCTCTCACTTTTTTCCAACGTTTCTCACTCTCACTTTATCTCAGTGCTCTGGCCACACAAACCCATTGCCCCCCCCTGGCTGCCTGTTTCTCACCAGAGCTGTTGTCCCATTGCTTGCTGGGAAACCTGCAGCTTCCTGCATCAAGTAAACATGGAATACGTTGGTTAGTTGGATCTACTGATCTGGTTTTCTGCTTTTGATCATCTTCTATTAGTCTTGTATCTTGAGTTGCTAACTTGTTCCTACAAGATTTAATTAATTATTAACTACTTAATTTTTAATTTTTTTAATTTTTTTTTTTTTTTTTGGGGGGGGGTTGCATTCCTTTAAAGATATTCAAGAGCCCATTAAATTCAATGTCACATAATGTGATTAAAGAAGTTCTTCTGAATATTTTAATTGTTCACTTCTCTGCAGCCATTTGCTGTCTCCTCGTCTTTGAACAAATCAGACTATAACAACAATTATAATTAAGATTTCACTACCCTTCTGAGCTTCAAAAATTCATTCCCATGCCATCCACAATGTGCACTATAAACAAACACCATATGAAAACATTCAGTTTATGCTACTTACTCTATTGTAAATATATTTGTTTTGGTTAACATGAAGACTTCCTGGCCCATCTACCTGCTGTCTCTCGGTCCAAGAGCTAAAAAGTAATTTGCCACTCCAAAGCTGTTGCCCGCCACTGCCTGGAAGCTGGAACTCTTGAGCAAGAGTGCAGGACGGGTGATCGTGGTCAGCGATCATTAGAGGTGATTAATGGACCCGTGATGTTGAACAGCACCTGTGCACTGAGTGGAACCTCCTGTGAGTCATCGGACCACTCAGAGAGCTCTGAATGGGAACACATGAGTTCTCGCTGACGTACTCAGCACACACTCACTGACTAAGCTGCAGTGTTTACACCTAAACGCGCGTGCCGCGTGAGACGCTACTCAAAAACGTTGTTTTTTTTTCTCGGATTTTGCGACGAACCTCTTCTACGAGGCACATGCTTGCGACAGAGCAGCCACTTTGGTGCTCTTCGCGATTTTAACAAGGTCTGGGTCGACCTCAGGTGTAAGAAAGCGAACACGCGCTCATAACCTCTGGCTGTGGATCATCCTCCCTCAGGATGGCAGCGTACGCGGTTACCCAGACAACACGTAAGGCTGAACAGAGCGAGGCACGGAACGGATTCCTCTTGCGCCGGTCTCTCCAGATATATGCTGGCCTGTTTCTTCTTCTTCTTTTGGTACTGGCACAAACTTGACTTTCCATCTTGCATATCCACATGAATGAGCACATTTGAATGTGCGCGTATAGAATCTGTCACGGCTGGCTAGACAAAGCAGTTCAAGCCATAACTAATTAAACAAAGGCTGTGCCTTCATTAAGATTTACACCTCAGAGGACTGCGAGATAAACAGAATGACAGACAGAGTGAACAGCAGCACAGAAAGGAGATCAGCAAACAGTGAGAGAGACACAAACTAGAGACAAAGAGAGAGACTGTGGCATAAGGGAAAGAGAATGGGAGAGAGAGGTGGACTAGATGAAATACAATAATGGTTCTTAAGCCAAGTTTCTTATCTGCTTTTACAAAGCATTTGTTCCTTCCCTCTCATTCATAATGTAATGTAATTTGGAACATTAAAGAATACGTGAAGCGTATTTTACTTCCGCGTACAGAAGGATGCGGGCGTCTCTGACCCTGTGCGCTCACACGTAGCCGCCCAGAGAGCAGGCGTTTCGGCTGAAGAGCGAAGTGCCAAGACCGTGCGAGACCTTCGCTTAATTTACCAGACAGAAAATGAAACAGATGGCAGGGGCCACACAGACGCCGGGGCCTCTTCTCTGTCTGCCTTCCTCTCAAAGTGTGATGTTTTTTTTTTTTTTTCTATCCCCAGTCCCCTCTCCCCTCAGTCCCACCACCACCTCCATCACCACCACCACCACCCCCACCACTCCGCCTGCACTCTCTCACACTTTTCTCTTTTTTTTTTTGATATTATTATTCGATTCACACGGTCTCTCTATCCCACATTCCCTCTCCAGTCTCTCCGATCTAGAATAGATCAGTTTTGCCCTCTATTTCACCTCTGTTCACTTTAACCTCTTTCTGCTATTTATCAGTTTTCTCCGGTGGCCTGTTCAGAACTACGAGTCCCTCTGACCCACCTGTCTTGGTCTCTCCAAGCTCCATATCTGTTCAATTACACCACAGGCCCTCAACCAGACTCACCTCTCATCCTCACACCTGAATTACCTTCAAGTGAAGAGGAGGCAGGTGAGTTATTCTATACATTCCTTTCTGCATGTAAGTTAGTGTGTGATGTGTATGTGTGTGTGTGTGTGTGTGTGTGTGTCAAAAAGCCAGAAGATTTTCGGTTTAGGATTCAGCGAATTGCCCCCGTTTATATGAAGTAATGAGAGGTCAATCTGAGGGCAGAGGAACTGCCCATCACTGTTGGACGTTCAATATGGAGACCAAAATAAGACAGCACATGTGGAATTTTTCTGTGTGTGTGTGTGTGTGTGTGTGTTTGTCTGCATGTGCATATGTGTAAAGACGGGGGGAAGATGCTGACTCCTGAAATATAAGCACTGATTATGATAACGTTTTATCACATGCCGTCTTTCTTGAGCTGGTCTTTTGAGTCTGTCTCTATGTTACCATGGCGTCTCTGTCTGTCTCTGTATGGTCTCTGAATGCCCTCTCTCTTTTCCCCAAGCCCATCTGCTTCAGAGTTGAGTTCAAGGAAAATACAGAACCCAGGGTGCACACATGGCTAGATAAAGAATTAATGCAGCTCATCTGACAGCCCTTTGTAGTTCAAACCAGGCCAGGGATTTCCACTGCTATGGAGACACATGAAGAAAATATTGCAATGTATCCATCTATCCATCTATCTATCTATCTATGTGTCTATCTATCTATCTCTGTCTATCTGTCTCTCTCTCTCTCTGTCTCTCTCTCCCTCCCTTCCCTCCCTCTGTGTGTGTGTGTTTCCGTCTAAGTTTGTATACGCATTAAATGTCAAATGCTGAATGCAAGGTAGCCTGAGAAGGAGAACATTCCTCAGCCTGAAATACATCATTTCAATGCGGAATGGGACATTCTGGAATATCTAAACATGTTCAGTAATCCGTTTCTACTCCACATCCTCCCAGAATCGTTGTACATGCTGTTGTCCTACCGTTGCCATATGGAAGCAAACTGCAGTTGCCGAATGGCTTTTCTCCAGCATTTGACAACATACTGGCCTCTGCACTTACTGTGAGAAATGTGGTCATTAGCTGAAACAAGAGACTGTGCTCAATATTATTAACTTGGTTGTGTGCTCTGCCCACACTTCCTGTGGCGAGCGTGGTTTTTATGGACGTGATGTATGACCAATGACGAGACTTGTTTATTTTCCTCAACAGAGCTGATGGAGATCTGGTGTGTATCACATAACTTTTTTGTGTAAATTCAATTTATCACTTAAATATAATTCTAGATTTGGTGGAAAATGTGCCTGTTGTCTCTCTCCCTCTCTCTCTCTCTCTCTCTCTCTCCCTCTCTATCTATCTATCTATCTATCTCTTCAGTCTCCCTCCTCTCTCAATCCCTAAATCTCTCGCTCCTTTTTCTGTCTATCTGTGTGTGTGTGTGTGTGTGTTCCTGCATTAATCCAAGCTGGTAGAAAAGAACAATCTTTCTGCACGAGGCCACTTTTTATATTCCCACCACAGCACTGCACTGTGCAGTAACAGTGCTCCCCAGCTACAGTGTTAGAGGCAGTAACAGTGTTCCCCAGCTACAGTGTTAAAGGCAGTAACAGTGCTCCACAGCTACAGTGTTAGAGGCAGCAACAGTGCTCCCCAGCTACACCCACATATCAGCAGCAACAGTGTTCCCCAACTACACCCACATAGTGGCAACACAGGCCTTCACAGCTAAAGCCACAAACACTTACAGTTCTCCATCTGTGATCCAAGTCAAAGGGCCTGAGTGTGCATTACAGCCATCAGCTACTTTTCCCTGGCAGTGGAGACTCTGGTCTCTGGTCAGGCATAACACTTTCTTCCAGGCTTCTGTCACCAGATGATAAAAAGCTAAACTGATCCAAAAATGGAACTATTGTCCTGAAGACTTTTTGTAACTATGGCCACAGGTGCACTGTATTAGAATTAAAATCACAGTATGCTGGCTTAGTGCCAGGAGCATGATGGCGTCAGTTATAGACTAGACACATACAGGACATCAGTGCGAATCCTTCGTAGTTAAAATGAATGCTGTCCAAACTAAAGTGCTATCACATTGAGAGGAAAAGTCCATCTAAAATCAACACGCACACACACACACACACACACACACACACACAAACACACACAGCAAATTCCTCTCATAGTTTCATACCCTCCAATACCTTTGAATCAATGCTTTCATTAGTTCTTTGGTTGTTTTCTATTATTTTGGGGGAGAAATGTCACACAAAAAAGATTTCTAATCATTCTGGGTGTCTCTTAAACACACATAATTGAAATGAACAATGCAATTTAACAAAAAATGTCTTTTGAATTTATATGCACTGCTGCAGAACAGAATCTTTTACAAAAAAGGCTATACAAAAGTAATTTCCTGAGATAACTAAGAATCCTGAGAATATATTTGATTATATATATATATATAGAGAGAGAGAGAGCACAGTCTGATTAGCTATTAGCTAGGTTAATTTGATGCCATGGTTACAGACACTTGTTAAACCAACCCCTCTCTCTCTCTCCACACACACACACACACACACACACACACACACACACAAATAATAAGGTGTTTTCTGACTGAGTGGAAAGATTAAATCTATTAATGTCTTAGAATGGAGTCAGTCTACCAAAATATTTCCATTGTATGAGGTCATTCAATCAGGCATCTGTCTGGATTTCACTATACACTGACTGAATGACCCTATCAACCTCTTCCAGCCTCCAATATCCCATACGGTCCATCAGCAGACATTCACACTCTGCCATACATACAAACACACAGTGTCTCACACACAGATTAAGTTGCCACTATATACTCAAATCCTCTTAAAAAAAAGCTCTCATTAAGCATAAACCACAGACTTGAACAGCATGAGGATGAAGAAAAACGGGTGGAAAGCAGAGGAAGAAGAGAGAGGAAGAGGCAGAAAGACAGAAGCAGAGGAAAAGAGAGGGAGAGACGGAGAGAGGGAGAGACGGAGAGAGGGAGAGAGGGAGAAGTACCGAAAGATAGAAGAGGACAGAGACAAAAAGAAAAAAGATGTAGGGAGAGAGAGAGAGAGAGAGAGAGAGAGAGACAGACAGCCATAGTGCTGGCAAAGGAGCATGAAGAGGAGTCGCTCGCCACTGTCACAGTGTAATAACACGACTCCTGTTTTAATCACCAAGAAAACACAGGCAGCACGACCATTTCACTCCTCACATCCTCTGCTGTCTGGGTGGGGAGAGAGAAAATATATAGAGAGAGTGGAATATGTACCCTGCCAGAAAGTGGTGTGTGTGTGTGTGTGTGTGTGTGTGTGTCCCTGTATTTCTTCTCCCTAGAGGTCTAAACTTAATGTGCTCCACATGACTGACCTTTACTGTCAACAGAGTGCAACAGCAACCATACTAGACTCCACACACAACGCACGCATAACACACACACACACACACACACACACACACACACACACACACATACAACGCACAGACACACATATACACACACATACAACGCACACACAAAACACACACACACACACACACACACAAAACACACACACACACAATGCAGACAAAACACACACACACACACACACAAACAAGCACACATACACAAACAAGCACACTTGCATACATACACACACACACACAAAGCACACAAACACACACACACACACACACACACACCTTGTGGCAGAGCAAAGATCACCCCATGCAGCATGAATTCCCTTCCCACTGACAAACATGGATGGCACTTGGACCCTCAAAACCTGGAAGGTCATGTGAATGTCCCGTGCTAAAACCTCCCTCTGCCTCTCCCCTCCTCACTCTCTGCTTCCCTCTCGTTTGCGTTTGTAAATCACTTATTCCTTTCTCTCCCTTTATCTCTCTGTATTCCTCTTTTTTTTTCTTCTCTTTCCCCTCTTTACTGGCATGTTGTGCAACAATATTGCTGTGATGAAAATATCCATAATTGGCAGCAATATGGGGCACCTTGAACAGTGAACTAGAGCAAACGATGGTGCAACCAATAACAGAAGCACCTCCTGCTTTCAGAACATCTATGTGAGCCAGGTTTCACAACATCGTAAGGGTTATTCTGGGTCAAGTGAGTGTGCAACACATTTCTCTGTTCGTTTTGGCGTGCACATATGGGACGTTTTAGGTTTTTTCTTGAATTGATCAAACCTGCGTTTGCCTTGCGTGTATTTGCTGGGGTTTTCTTCAGACCTTTAATATGTTCTTACCAATCCATTTCATTTTAGCATATTCTGTCTTCCTCTCCCTCTATCTGGACACCAGAAAGATTTGAGAAGCAGTACAGACCTGAGGTTGGATATATAGGATTATTTTTAATGAATTTGAAAATGTCAAGCCTATATTAATTACTTGCTTTTATCAAGGACTTTTGGAGTGTGAGGATTAGTTCAGAGTCAAAGACTGGGGTGTACAACATACCGAAATTGGTTGTTTTTGGGAGTAACAACTGATTTATATAGAGCTTTACTTTGATGTGTCATGTGGAACAATGTGAAGGTTTAAACTCTCCCTCCCCTTCAAACTAAAGGCCTATACTGGATGCGGCTAACAGAGGGGATCTCACACAGGGCCATCGTCCTAAAATGTCTGCACTTTTTAATAGTCCCACTGACTCTGAAGGACAGGATGCAATGAGAGAAATTCACACCCCATCCCAAACCCAACACACACACACACACACATACAACCCCGCCCCCCCCCCTCCACCCTTTTTTCATTAGGGTGAGGTGAGACCTGCCCTGGGTATGGGTGGGTTAGTTACTCCTTACTGGACTTTCAGAGTCTAAAAGACGTGGTGAATTTACACGTTGCCAAGGATGAGGTGTTATATTGAGGTTGTTAAAGTTTTGGATACAACCGGATGGAACTATAAAACTGATCTAGTGCAGAGAGAGAGAAACTGGAAGCTGCAGAGGAAACGTGGCTCTGCTGGGGGAGTGTTAACAATGTGCTACTCAATCAGTTTCACTGCTGAATGGGGAAAAAATTCCTCAGGATCTACATGAGCCTGAAAAATACATATTGTAAAAAATATTGCAATATTTTATCAGTTTAAAAAAACTACTTTTGCATTTTGCATGGGGAAAACAAACCAAACTCAGAACAGGAAGTGCCTCATCTATTTAAAACATGAAACTGATGTCTGAAATTTTGAATACTATGAAAGATGTAGAGGCTTAGAGCAGAAGTAACTTTACTCAATGAGACCACTGCCATTGAGAGGAAAGTGTGCCTTCCTACTACAGCAGGAAGACAGTGCTTCTATTTCCAGGTGTTCGTTTTTTTCTTTTCACACTATCTGACCTGTTTTGTGGTTGTTTCGATGTTGCTGTTGACTGATAAAAAAGCCTCAAGCCTGACTAAATAAGGATGCAATTTAAAATTCAATCCTCTCTTTTCCCAAGACCTTGAACGCGATCCTCTCCTTCAGTCACTCTAAATATATAAAAGCTCTTTCTTAGCTAGACAGTAGAGAATTCCCTCGGGACTGGCATGAAACTTCTAGGAACTGCTGCTCACAGAATGACTACAGAGCGGAGCTCAAAGCTCCATCTGCTCCAGGCTCCAAAATTGAGAAGGTCAACCTCGTCTATGGTATCTTCAGCTAGCTGGTCTGTTACATCAGATGCACCAGGGGTAAAAAAAACAAACAAACACAGTCCATTCAAATCTATAAACGTCCAGTAAAATCAGAAATGAATTAGCATTTATATTATTTGGTAGGTACATACATACTGTATATAAACATTGCACCAGACTGAATGTGAGAGATGTGTCAGTTCTCAAGTTTTGACTTAAAAATTGAGACATTCATGTACTCTTAATTTCAAATTAAAGGGCACACAGTAAACAAAAAAAAAATCACTTTTCTATCTGCATATAGACTCATCTTGTCGCACTTGATAACCCCTCCCACTTGTTTCTGTTTACTGCTGCAAACACGGAAACCACTGCACAGGAACAGTAGTCATTAGCAACCAAAATCAACACCGCAAAAAATGACCTCTTCTTCAGAGTAAACAAAATGGGTAGAACATGTTGTGTCAAAAATACAGTCCTTAATTAGGGTGTTTTTGGATGCTTTACAGGAAAGGATAACTGTGAAAAAACAATTTTGACATAATAATTCATCTGAATTAATGCGCCATTTTTCGTTCAAATCATTAACAAATCACTAAAACTTGCAAGCATCGGACATACTGCATTACAAATCAATCTAAAAACTTTGGTATATCGATAAATCACATTATTCTGGCAT
>JAOYMR010000001.1:19201296-19214654 GCA_025802075.1 Tenebrosternarchus preto
CTCTCTCTCTCTCTCTCTCTCTCTCTCTCTCTCTCTCTCTCTCTCTCTCTCTCTCTCTCGCTCTCTCTCTCTCTCTCCCTCTCTCTCTCTCTCTCTCTCTCTCTCTCTCTCTCTTTTGTATTCCTCACACTCACCAGTGGATGATTGGGGAGAAACGATGTTGGCACCGTGTGCTCCAGATGGCAGATGGTGTCTCTTCTCTCTCTCTCACAGTCTCTCACACATTCACAAACACAAAGGCCCTGCATGTTCTCCCTTATTCTAGCACATTTTATCACTTAGTGTCTCTATCTATACATCCCAAACACCACAATCTTCACGTGCTCGACTATTATGAGGGCCGTAGCCTGTGCTGCTTACGTGACGCTGACACATCAGTTATCCACTCAGTCAGTAAAGAGTCTGTGGAGCATGTGTGTATGTGTGTGTGTGTGTGTGTTGGGTAAGAACAACCCTGGCATCCACACAGCAAATCCTCCTCAGTGCCCCCCCTGTCACCATGCCCACATCTGCATCAGCACACAGCCAGCCCTGTCCTGGAAGGACACACCTCCCACCCCTAATCTCCCTCTCAGTCTCTCTCTCTCTCTCTCTCTCTCTCTCTCTCTCTCTCTCTCTCTCTCCCTCTCTCCCCCTCTCTCTCCCCCTCTCTCTCACTCTTTCCTCTGATGGGTTGACCTCTCACCACAGTCTCTCCATTTCTAGAACCATAACGATCTCTCCATAAACTACCCTAGCAAGTGTCGAGAGCTCACACAAAAAGGAGGGGAAAAAAGATATTTATTATGTTGAAAAGAGGCAAAAATAATGTAGTCAGTTCCTGGTCATAGCTGTCATAAATTTACACATTTTATCTTCTTTTGATCATGATCAGAATAACATTAACTATTACACTGAGACTTATTTACCTATTAAGTTCAAATAGATGGTAGCAAGGCATGAAAGTTTTTACAAATGGATCTAAAATGTTCTTAGCAACCATCTGAATATTAGTGACAACGAATTTCAATTGTGTGGTGATTGTCTCATGCTTCTCCCTTCGCACCTGTCTGTCTGTCTCACACCCTTTCTGTCGAGAGACTGGAGAGAATGGAAGTGTGCATGAGCTGGTGGGACACGTGCGGCTGTTGGTCCGAACGACACCACTAGCACCGCATGTAATAATTCGATAGTTTGTACCCTGAGCAAGCTACATTTATTCAGTGAAGAAAACTGAGACTGGGCTTTGCCCGGAGCATCTCTGGATTTGAAATGCTCTTTCGGCAGTGTAAAAGCTTCCCACAACTCTGTGAGAGGCTCTGCGCTTATTTTGACATCTCATTCTAGAAGTGATGATATCACTAGAGTCAGGGTGCAAGCATAACCACACCACAGGGGCTTCTAGAGCAAGTAAACTGCGATATCACTGATTCGTGATTTAATTACTGAATTCTTTTACCAATGTGGTACTGTTATGAAATGTTATTGAATCCTTTTCTCTGCTTTGTTTTCAGCAAAGCCCATGTGGCATGATGTCATCGTGTTTTTGATGCTTGAGTAGTCATGTAGCAGAGTCCCAGCATGTGAGCGTATCGGTCCAGATTAAATGTCAGGAGAAAGAGGGAGACAGAGAGAGAGACAGAGAGAGAGACAGGAACAGAACGAGGTGATACAGAGGGAGAGAAAGCAAGACGGAGAAAGAGAAAGAGAGAGAGACAGAGGGAGAGATCAGCATCTAAATCTGAGGGTGCGTTTGTTGGAATGTTAATCATATCATCCTGCCCGCTCCACCACCTCTCCACACTCATGGATGAACTGCATCAGTCCATCACACAGCTCGGAGATCTTCAACAGCAGTGAGGCAGCAGTAGAACCAGGATCCAGCCCTCCCCTCAGCCCACAGACGCTACACAAACCCCCACAGACGCTACACAAACCCCCACAGACGCTACACAAACCCACAGACTCTACACAAACCCACAAACGCTCGAGATTCGGTGAGGCACCAGCTAGTTATCCCTCCCCACTCATCAAGAGTTATGTGGAGAATGATGAATGATAAAAGCTCTACAGCTCTACAGACAAGCACTGGTGCCTTTTGATGAGCTCAGCCCGACCAGCCATCACACATAAATGCCCTCATTTGCTCATTAACAATGGCAACACACAAAGTTGTATAAAATACATCAATGACAAAGGTTTTATAACACATATTTACAGCATATGGACTTTCACAGTCATGCCAAACAGCTGTGCCATGCACACATGTATGTATATAATAATGGGTGGTGCTTACAGTAACGTAATTAAGGGAGCCCTTGTGAAGGAATTACGTGTAATTAGCCCTTTTTTTGTTGGGCAGAGGGGACGGTCAGTAAAGTAAACAGGTAGGCCTCGTTAAGCTATTACAGGTAGGCCTTGTTAAGGTATTACAGGTAGGCCTCGTTAAGCTATCACAGGTAGGCCTTGTTAAGGTATTACAGGTAGGCCTTGTTAAGCTATCACAGGTAAGCCTCGTTAAACGATCACAGGCAGGCCTCGTTAAGCGATCACAGGCAGGCCTCGTTAAGCGATCACAGGCAGGCCTCGTTAAGCTATCACAGGTAGGCCTTGTTAAGGTATTACAGGTAGGCCTCGTTAAGCTATCACAGGTAGGCCTCATTAAGCGATCACAGGTAGGCCTCGTTAAGCGATCACAGGTAGGCATCGTTAAGCTATCACAGGTAGGCCTCGTTAAGCTATCACAAGCCTCTAAGGATAACAAACACCATGCTCACGGTCTGCTCAGCTAGGCAGCCCACACTCGCTCTGCCATGACACTCTGCGTCGCTCTGCGTCTTCATCCCGGGGCACAAAGCGGCGGAGTGTGGCGGAAGCCTTCTGGGAGTTTTTCTTTTTGATAGCACAATTTGTCAGAGCAATGAGGAGCACGGAAGGAGGAGAGGGCCGGCGTTAAAATGCACACACACAAGCACCGGACACATACAACCACGCGTGCAGACACCATACACGCACTCACACACATACATGCACCCACACACATACACACACATAACTGTACACACACACACAAACACATAACTGCACACACACACACAACTGCACACACACACACACACACAACACATGCACTAAGAGATTTAAGTGTCAAGCTCCAGGAAGCTCAGGTAGGAATCAGGGAAGAGGAGGAGTTCAGGGAGTTCACACCTTGTGCTGGATGTGTTACTTCCTCTCCAGGTCTGCTGCGTGAAGGAGGATGGAAACAGAAATGACTAAAAGAAGTTCAAGAGTGTGCATAGAGCACTGGGTCATAGCCAGGCAGAACTAGAACTGTTTAAAGGCCAGCCACAGTGATCACTGTGTTGTCACTGTGTTATCACTGTGTTGTCATTGTGTTGTCACTGTGTTATCACTGTGTTGTCATTGTGTTGTCACTGTGTTATTACTGTGTTGTGACTGTGTCATCACAGTCATCATCGTTACAATTGCATTTAAAAGCAATGATTTTATACTTAATGTACCATGTAATGAAATCATCATTTTACATTGTGATTCTTTTACTGAAACATTTTCAGTCCAAACTGAATCACTGTGTTTGTTGTGTTTTAGGCCCATATGAGTGACCCATAAAAACCCAGGCCTGCTGCAGCCTGGAGCAGAACCAGCAAATGACAGAGTGTAGCCAAGTGTGCACCACACGGACACACACACACACACATACATACATACATACCAAGCAGTTCCAAGCCTCTGTAACCTTCATACAAGTCATAAGCAATCATAAGAATATGCAAAGATTATGCAAACCCATGGAAAATATTCACCTCAGGCTGTAACAACACAACAGACCTGCTAATGTGTCCTCATAAGACTTCAAGACCTCCAAATCTACCCAGTATCTTCATTACTAAAATAAAGTTATTACTTATTGATAAAAGACCATGACAAAAGAATATGGCAACATCTCCTCCCAGCTGTATTTCTCATGATCTGTGTTTTTCCTCACACTCTTATTCACTGATTAACATTTGTCTTCATTTCTTATTCTGTCATTTAATCCTACATTCCCGATTCTAGAAATCTTACCTCTCTTACCTCTCCCTTCACTCCCTGTTCTTCTTATGTCATTATAAAGCCCTAATTGAAAGGCACACTGGGAATCCACAGGGATTCACTCTTTAGGGATGTAGCTAACGAGTCTGGAGGCAGGTTGACTTGGCATCAGAACTGCTGCCTTTAAAGGTGGCAGTAAAAATGCACGTGTGCCATCACAGCTTCAGAAGAACCCATGCCACTCCTACACACACCTGCAGATGGACCCTAAGGTGGACCAAGCCAAAGTCCCAGGACCTCCGATCCATCCACATGCTCGTTTCGGACCGCAAGGGAACCCCCAAACCTCCTGGTCACCCGGGGAGATGGTGTGGGAGAGCTTTACTTGAAAGTCCACCACGATGTAGAGCTGTAAGCCCCCCCCACTGTGTGCACAGCAGTCTGACCGCAAGGCCAGCTGTCCAAACAGGGCTCATGTGGAGTTAACAGAGAACTAGCTGCCCTACCGCCGACTAGCAGTTGGAAGCAATTATTATTTGAACAAATCTTCACCTTTGATTATTCACTTTTGAATTGAGACTGGAAGATGCATTTGTCATATGAAAATTAGTTAGAATATATTATGGAATAAAGGCTCAGATTTTAAGACAAGCCACATGTTGATGAAACCAGACTTTAGTAAAGCACCGATATGTGTTGTGCCGTGTAACATGGGTTTTTACTAACACTGTCAAGAGGAACACCCTGAGGTTTACTTGTCATTCTGTCTTATAGGAAGCATTAATCATAATTCACACCATGGAACGTCTACATGCACGCGCGCCAGCACGCACCCACATGCACACACAAACAAGTACACATTCTCTCTCTCTCTCTCTCTCTCTCTCTCTCTCTCTTTCACACATATACACACAAACATACACATACAAAGAGAGTGAGTGAGTGAGAGAGAGAGAGAGAGAGAGAGAGAGAGAGAGAGAGAGAGAGAGAGTTAAGCAGAAAGAATTATGTAATTCTACACTAGAGTTCATAGAGAGACGCAATGCTTACTAGCATTTTCACTTATCAACACAAATCACGAATATCGTATTAAACACAGAGCGAAAGGCCAGGGCACAGTGCAGCTTCCATCGCCTTGAACGTTACTTCACACACAAGCCGTGTTACAAGGCTCGCCAACAAAACCCTGCCGAGGTTTTTTTTTTTTTTTTTTAATACCAAATCCCTTCCACACATCTGTCAGTGGCGATCTGATGGAGCGCCTGAAGGCTACCGTGTATCTCTCATCTCTCAAACACCTCTCTCCATTCACCCCCTCCATTCTAACGGTTACTCGCAGCATCGGAACTCTGCACAGAAAACTAAGGTTTCAGAGGCGCGGGGACGTCGCTCTACATGTGGTCCAAGAAATACATAATTTTAGTAACAGTATACAACTGCACTGCACTTCGCTTCACTATTAACTATTATGGATTTTTTTTCAGATCGATAGTGCACATTCACAGTAACCAAGAATAACTGACTGAAGACGCACTGATAGATAAGAAAGCCTTTCATAGCTTAAAGGCGCAATAAATATTATTTCGGAGCCACTTCATTGGTCATCTCTTCTCCGTGCAGGTGGCTGTTTAACAACAGACTGCGTAGTCACCATTCTCAGCTATATTACAGAAACAAATCGCATACATTTGGTATGAAAGACTTCACAAAAATGAACACCGACTGTATATTGGGGTAAATGTGTCCTTTAAATAAGCCTACCTCTTACGGTCGCAGTCGTGAAAAGGTTCCGTTAGAAGCGTATGACTGGATTTTCCTATCCGCTTTGCTATACCACGGGATCTGTATGAGAGCGAGAGAGAAGGAGAGCGCGCAAGAGAGAGAGGGAGGCGGCGGAGGGGGCGGAGGGGAGGGGTGGTGTCGGGATAGACCTATGCAGGGAGATGATGTCGCTCCCGCGTGGGTTCTATGTGTTACCAGGGTCCTGCAGAACCCCTGATTCGAATCGATGGCACTGTCCATTTTTAAAGCGCACGCTCTCCAGCCTCTGACTGTTGAATTAATGGACTTTTCGCCTTTCTTTACAATGTCAACTTCTCAACGGAAGGCAGAAGGGAATTGTTATTTAGTAAATATGGGGTCCATCTGTGACACCAAAAATCAAAGTGGGGTGTAAACCTATATAACTACGAAGAGCTTGTAGTGTAAAGGTAGGCATCTTTAAAATATCTAAAACTTTTAAGTTGTTCTGAAGTTGTTGTTCGTGTTGTTGATACTTCCTTTTAGTTTATGTCAGCTTTGCTTTCTTAGACACCATATTATTCACAGGACTCATAGGAGTATAAACTAGGACTAGATTTAAAGACTATTTTAAAGTTTTTTTTTAAAATACATTTTACTATCTAATTTACATACAAACCGTGCATAATCTTGCATTTTATATTTTTTGCTGCCCAAGTTCTGTTGCGAGTAGAGGTTAAAGCCACACACACAGAGAGAGAGAGAGAGAGAGAGAGAGAGAGAGAGAGAGAGAGAAAGAAAGAAAGAAAGAAAGAAAAAAAGAAAGAAAGAAAAGGGAAGCAGAGGGAGAGAGAAGGAGTGACAGGTAGAGTGAGAAGGAGGGAGATGGAGAAAGAGACCAAAAGAGAGAGAGAGGAAGAGAGAGAGAGCACTGCGGTGTACGTGATTGGTTAGCGGAACATTAAGAGGAAGCACTGCTATCAGAACTTGGCCAGAGCAAGGACAGTGAAACAGTGCTGCACCAGTTAGATGGTGATGTTTCAGTGTGGCAGGACTAAGGAGCATCTGTCAGTGCCTCTAGACTCAAGAGTCTGCAAACACAAAATGGGCGAATTACTTCTGCCTTTGACCAGTTATGTGCTATACGCCTAGTAAGCACTCAACCTGTCACATAAGCTGCTCAAACCAATGAGGAACTGTGAGGATGTTTACTAAATAGCTACCCCTAGACTTCCCAACTCACGACTCGGGTGCTGCAGCTGTGTTCCCATGGCAACAGGCCACAGAAATGAGACAAGCAACGCGAGCCAAGGTGGAGCGGTCTGAGTGCTTACGAAAAAACACACACACACACACACACACACACTCAGCTGCTCTCTCTCTCTCTCCATCTTCCTCTCCCTCTTCCTCTCCCACTCTCCCTGTCTCTCAACTGTTCTTTTAGTCTGTGTTCTTTTAACAACAATGAGCAGCTCCATGACACTCGGTCAACTCTGGAACCACACCTGGTCTGAGCTGCGCTAATGTGCCTAGGAATACAGAGGCAGGCACAGCTCACGTGCGCCGGGCACACGCAGAACATTGGGATGTCATTCCGACACAGCGAGCCAGCTAGATGTTCCCTGGGATTTGGCTGCCTCTTCTTCTCCAAACATCTGAAATTCCCTTTGAAAAACAAAGCGTGTCTGAGAGAAGGAGGGATGAATAAATGATAGCGTGAATAAATGAACACATGAGGGGATTAGTGCGGAGAGTAGCTGCTGGCACAGTAAGGCCGGTCACTCACTTTCTCTCTCACTGGCTTCCCAGGCGTGACCCAACAACCCACAGTCAGTAACACCCAGCTCCCCTTCCTCTGATCTCTCTGGCTCTGTGTTAGACAACATTGGCATTCAGGTCCATTTCAGTTGTTTTAAATGCTATTAGAATTGCAGTTGCCCACCAGGTCAGTGCTGTAATTTATGCAATTCAGCAAGTGCAAATGCATGATATTCACCACACGTTTGAGTATTGAACATTGGAGGAGGATGTTCTTCTGTAGCCTGGGAAGAGAGACAGGCTTTTTTGGACCAACTACATCAACCAGCATTAGCTCAGGAATAAGCTGTAGAAAGAAAATGGCAAAGTTCTGTGAGGTTCTGATGAGCAGAACTGATGAATCTGAAACAGAAAATAAGCCCTCCTTCTGAGGACTTTTGGTAAATGAAAAAGTAAGTTATCGAACATAGACAAACGTGGTTTGTAAGTTATCGAACATAGACAAACGTGGTTTTCTTGTTGATGTTCTAGATGTTTCAGGACTGCAAAACATGATCTGTTTCAGAACTGTAAAACATGATCTGTCAATTTTCACTGTCGTCACTTGTCGTTAGTTTTTGTTCGTTTTAGTGTTCGTGTGTTACCGCAGCCAAAAGTTTACGTAGTGCTGCCATCAAGTGGTGAAAATCACTCTATGCAGCGTGTGCTCTTGCGTTTACAGATGTGTTTGCTTCCGTCCCTGTGGAATTGATCTCCTTCTTAGCTCCTGCCATCTGGCAGTGGGAGCTCTACTTCTCACCTCTGCTCAAACCCAGCTCAAGCTGGGCGTTCATTATGCTCGTCATTTTCAAGGAGTAAGTGCTGTAACAGGCGGTGCGCTGCCAACTACAATAAATACGCATTAAATTATTAGTCCCTCCTAAAAAGAACAGACGAGAACTATGAATTTTGCGTGCGTGTGTGTGAAAGTGTTATTCATAACCCTGTAATATCCATAAGAAGATATAGCTATGTGTTTACCACAGAAACTGTTCCTTTACTTTTTGAAGTAGCACCTAGAAGGATGCGCCATAAAGCAGTTTGAAAGACGAGCCTTCTAAACGTGCGATTTTAAATTAAAACTACCACAAGATGGCAGTGTGTAATTTATGTTTTTCATTATTTAGAAAAGATTGCTGCTGTACGGGCAAACACTTCGTGTTAAACTAAGGGAATTTGGTCAATTCACTTTTTAAAAGCATTACTCCATCTTGCGGTAAATTAAGGAATAACTTTCTCTTTGTTGGTCTGATGAATATGTGTGTAGAATCCATTGAGAAGATGGACTGGCCACATAGTCCTAACTACCAAGATCGCAGGATGAAATCCTTATAGACGAAAGTGAGACCCAGGTATAAATAGATTTACTTTATCCTAATAATCATTGTTATTTTGATTATTGATTGAAATAATACAATGTTCCTTGTAATAACATGCTTACAGGCAGTTCACAGATAACTTTCACAACATGTGATTACTCTCTTGTTGCAACTGACATATTAAATAACAGAATTATAGTATTACTTATTTTATACATAAAGTACTAAAAATGAAAGTATTAAATCAGTAATTCTACACCTGTCTCTTATTATAAAGACTCATCTCACAAAACCCATTTGCTCTCTCTTCTTCATCATCTTCTTCTTCTCTTTTCTGTGCCCCTCTCTGTCTGTCCGTCATTTTTCAGTCCACACATTTATCTGTGGTGAGACTGAATATCACGTACCATTAATCTTAACACACGTGAGATCATTCTGAATATTACGTACCATTAATCTTAACGCACGTGAGATCATTCTGAATATCACGTACCATTAATCTTAACACGCGTGAGATCATTCTAAATATTACGTACCATCAATTTTAACGCACGTGAGATCATTCTGAATATTACGTACCATCAATCTTAACGCACGTGAGATCATTCTGAATATTACGTACCATTAATCTTAACGCACGTGAGATCATTCTCTTGACGTCCTTCTTAACCTGTTTTATATCATCTTTAAGGCAAATTTGGTTGCATAATCCATACCAAGGATGTGAGAAGAATAAGTGACCTCTGTATATTCCAGCCAATTTTTCTAATAATTGCAACCAGTTCCCTTATGATTGGAACCGTATCTACAAAACACTGATGACTTTGTGCCTTGCTGAAGAGGATCTGAAAAGAAAACATACAAATTCTGGATACACAGGATATTATGCATGTCAGTATCACTGATGTGAGGAATGGATTCTCATATGTTGCGTGTTGCTGGTACAATCACCAACCCACCCACTGGTAATATTCACTCTAAAATATCTAGAGCAGATCTTGTGAAAAGCTCTCCATAATTCAGAATTTCAGCTGTTTAAAGTGACCCGCCATCATACCCCTATAATGAAGTCATAGTGTCATACTAAGTGATTAAATAAGCAGTATTCTAAAATACTTCAAATAATAAAGCACAGAGATCCACTAGATAACCCAATGACACGTGCGAAAACTATGATCTATTTAGTCCTATTTAGGAATATTACTGCATGTGATGTAAGCAATGTGATGTAGGACGTAAGGAATTTGAGCACATGACAGGTAAGAATTTTATTATGAGTGCATGACAGATTTAAAAGTTTATGAGTGTTTGAGGCATTAGGTGGAAGTTCGTGGAAATGGTTAGAAGTTCACGTAGGGCTGATGAGCATCTTCCACTGAGTGATGCTAACTCTATCGACAACCTTTAAATGTGTTTTTCTTTTTTTACTGACTATAAAACAAACAAAATCTATCCTGCTCAGTGCCCTATTCAGAATGCTAAAGCGGAGTGAATTCGGTGCACTGGACCAGCCGAGCCCAATCAAAGTACTTTCATAATAGTACTTAATATGTCATTGTTTTTAAGTCCTTCCTCTGACGCATGGGGAGTTTCATGTTTAGCGGAGAAACTGAACCACGTGTGTTACACGAGGGAAAGTGTAAAAACTAGGAAGGTAATAGCCCTCCCATCAAACAGAGCTCTCTATTATAGTTGTCAAGATAACAACCATAGAAAAAGTTTACATTTGTAGACGAAACTTGTGGACTACAAAGTAAACTTGAGCACAGTAACAGATCAGAAATGACAATCTGGCAACCCAGCAATTCACGCGCTACATCTCGTTCGTACGGAAGCCCAGTGGTGGTAGCTTTAAGACCGAAAAATGCGATTGAAAATTAGGCTCTCCGGGGTAACTTGAGGACACCTAACGGGTCATTTTAAGGCACGCTCTGTTTTTCAACCTGTGATCAAGGACAAAAAGACGAGAGCTGCATTCACGTGTTAATTTTGAAAAATACAATGAATTACTTGACAATATGGTGAGTGTTCAAATTATTTAATTATTACAAAGACCATGTTCTATTGCTTTAACGACGCATACTTTGTATTTCACCATAATTTTCTTTTCTATAACTGTTTGTGCTGGTTTTAGTAAACATAACTTTAGTAAACTGGTTTTAGTAAACATAACTTTACGACTTGGTTCTTGAAAATGTGTAAATTATCCTTCCACAAGTACACCAATATTTACCATTAAATTGCTAGTAGACTGAAGACGTAACATACACAAATACAGCTCCTACGAGGTGGTCGCAGGTAACTGTTAAAAAGCATTAGTAATCAATTGGTTAATTCGTCTTTGGTTTTATTCTAGTATGCTGTATGCTATCCTGTACGTCTGGACGTTAAGACATGGCCTACTTTTTGTCGCATGTATGGAAACGAGGCGTTGTCTCTGATGCTGTTGCTGTGCAGCCTATGCGCAAACACATCACGGCCCGGGATAGGTCTCCTGGCATTGAGGCTGCGCCTGTAATGATCATGCGATTGAGTGACGATGGGGAGTCATGTCTAGTCTATGCACGATCAGTGATTCTGCACTCCGCATCCCGCTGGAAAAGAGTTTGCACTCGATCGCTCAGTGATCGACTTTACGCCTTTGCCCACAATGAATGGCTGTTTCTAACGAGGGATAGAGAGTGAGAGAGCGAGAGTGTGTCGGACTCCTCCATTGAAACACTTTGTAACGGCTTCAAGCTAGGGGGTGAGTATCATCTGGCTCTCCAACCCTCACACTGGGGTCTTGTAAAGCTGCGGCAAGGGGTGGTTTCCGAGCAAATCTCTTTTCGAGGATGTCTTGGCATTTCCGCGGATATCCGATCGGTTTTACAGTTTTCGGGGGTATTGTTTTGGGGAAGGTGTGCAGTGGGGGATGGGCACAGACGAACGGTACCAACAAAAAGTTTAACCACTTCACGGACCTTAGCATCATGGCCGAATACTCGTGCTTGACAGCTGTTGCGGAGTCCGAGATGGCTAATAAAAAAAACTAAAACGCTTGAAATAGTATTTTGTATAGGTATGAATGGTTTAGTTTCTATTAAAACTTAGAAAATTTGTTTCGCTGTGGTTTACAACACTGTGGCGACAAGCGGTTAAATCGTTTTCTTATTGGCGATGTCTAGCAAACCCCCCTACCGTCGGCGCTGGTTTAGTCTGGCTCGCCCCCAGTTCCTGCATTTGTCCCGGGATGACCTGTTGATGTCTGTAAAATAAGAGAAGGTGGGATAATATTTCAAAATCATTCTGAAATATAATTAACTAAGTTAATTGATGTTATTTGTTATACAATTAGTTTTTCACAATTCTGCGTTTGATGGTTTATTTTGTTGTTAAAAGCACGAATGCTAGCAATGGCAGATTTCGCCTAATTCCTGAACATTGCACTTGTGCTGGCTTTGTAATTAAATCGCGTGGACGTCGGGCGAACCCGAAACTGCAGCCATGCCATGCTAGCTCTGCTAACGGGTGCTGGAGCTGGACGGTGTGGGCCTGTGAATGCGCGGCACTGTATCAGTGTGGTGCATTGGCAGAGACGGGGCAAGAGCGGCAGATGTGTACCGTCTGGACAAACTTGGTCTTGCCATCGCCCTTTCGGTGCGTTTGAGTTCGATCGCGAGTAGGTGCAGCATTTCTGAGAGAGTGGGTCATACTGTATTTGCCGTCGTTCCTCGCCCCCGGCCCGTGCCAGTGGAGTTCTCCGACCGCGTAGATTGACTGACATACGACGGGCACGATTAGCCTGCCGCCGCGGCACCTCTGCCGTAGCCCTGCGTTACTAAATGCTATCGGCAGCTCTATCAGGAAAAGGTTTGAGCTCAATGTTATTGAATGATGTGCGTTTGTGTGTAATCATCAAAAGTTTAGGGATATCGCGAGCATTAATGCAATTGTGAAGCGATACCCCTTACTCTTAGAATAGCTAGCTGGGTATACTGTGATCAGTAACGTAGGTTAATTTTCGCATCCCACTGCTCCATGGCTTTCGGAGACCAGGTTCTTGTTTATTTTTCGACAGACTTGAATCAGGAAAGCTTTTTTTTAATAGTTAGCTAAGGGAGTTGGCGAACAGTTACAATTAGCACGTGAAATAACGCCACGGTTAGTTTCTTTGCTCCGTTTACGTTCATCCACATCACATTTATGGAATGTATGTAATTACAGTCGCCGCATCTTGTACATTTTGTTATTTACTACTTGTTTTAAGAACTTTTGGCTGCCGTGAAATCAAACTATATTGGTAATTGTCTGGCTGTGTGGCTGCGCGTGAACTTTGAGATTCTTGTCTCTGCCTTCCCCACGTTGTGCCTTGGACGACCCCTCTCTCTCTCTCTCTCTCTCTCTCTCTCTCTGATACCAAAGGAGAACAGTCCATATGTATATTGTGATATCAAAAGGTTCCCCTCCAACGGTTCAGCCTATGACGAA
>JAOYMR010000001.1:19232542-19235042 GCA_025802075.1 Tenebrosternarchus preto
TAGATAGATAGATAGATAGATAGATAGATAGATAGATAGATAGATAGATAGATAGATAGATAGATAGACAGATAGACAGACAGACAGATCGACCAATCGAAAGGTCGATAAATAGATGTTGAATGCATGGTGAATAAGGCACTGAGCAACTAAGTCAGTGATACATTCCTAGATACAGAAATCTTTCAAGCTTTAAATGACAAGAGGACTTGACTATACTCAACTAGCAAGGGGAGCCTTCATCCTGCGTTTATGTCAAAATTCTAGTGGTAGCCATAGATTACACAAGTGATATTCACCCATGATTCGTAAATTCAATAACATAAATATGTACTGTGTAAAAATAAATGCTTGCTTTCTCTCTCTTTCTCACACACACACACACACACACACACACACACACACACACACACACATACAGGCATTATTCACTGTAAAACGTGACCATGAATGGTTATGCATGTTAGTACTGAATGCTACATATATAATGATTGCAATGTCCTTTAGGACAATACCATTTGGCAGTGTATCTGTATGGACTATCAGAATTTTCTTTGCGACTTAGAAGAAAATGGTGATTATACTTGGGCCATCTGGACAGAAAGATCAGTGGGACACAAGAGACAGAGGTTTTGGCAGAAAAGGCCCGGTCATTGTTTCACCCATGCAATTCGATTGGCTGTGTTACATGTTCCTGTGCAGTTTGATTGGCTGTGTTACATGTCCTGAACACAGAATGGTGCATCACTGGTGACACATTTAAATCCTACATCCCAGTGTACAGATCACTGACATAAACGTGGAACATAAAGAGTGACAGTGCGAGTCAGGACCACAGGCTAGTACTGTGTGGAGCACAGTGCCATCTATTGATCAGCTTGAGGTAGTGGAGCTCTGTTCCTTTCATCAGACTGCTCTAACTTGAGCTGCCCCTACTGTTTCTATTAGAAAATTCACAGATGGAGTAATTAAAAAAGGAACCGCTATGGGATGAACCCAAACTGTAAGTCACTGCTTCCTTTCTAAGGAAAAGGGGCTGAATGAAGGTCACACTGCCTTGAATAGTGCAGCTGGGGCTTTCCACAAAGAGTACTAATCTGTGTGAGTCTCTGATCTCATACAGGTAGTTCTTCCTTTAGTCAATTTTTAGGTAAGACATTTTGGACAATCAAGGGCACATTGGCCATGATAATATAACAAGGACCACTAACTATCAGCAACTTTTTTATGATCTTAATCATAAAAAATATTATTAATGTAGATTTGAGCTCATGTTAATTAAATGATTAATTATGTACATTTGCATTGATTCACAATTAATATACATAAATTACGTAGCATACATTATAATTTGATTTTACATCTAGGAAAATAGCCTTTCTTATATACCCAGGACAGTATGCATCTCATTCTTAGGTGAACTGGGGACATGGTTCCATATTAACTACCCATGTCATATGTGGGAAGTAGATAAGCTGGCGGTGAGAGGTGAGTCTACCACGGCCCAGAATGCATCACTGCCACAGAGCTCCACATACCACACAAACAGAAACACACAGAAAACAAACATGGCAATACAAAGAGCACAGCTGATTTGAAACCAAAACTAGATACGAAATCAATTCATCATCTTCATCATCATCATCATCATCATCATCATCATCATCATCATTGTCATCCTGTAGGTATAAACATCATTATTAATAACAAATCTAATAGAAAGATGAAAGGGGTTCTCTCTCTTCTCTCCTCCTCCCTCTCCCTTCTCACTCCATCCCACCCTGGAAGACTGGAGAAAGGGGAAAGTGTCCACATACAGTGTGTACATATACATGGATTCTGAATCTCTGTGTGCTTATGTGTGCATGTATGTGAGGGTCTGTGTGCTTGTATGTTGGCCCTTTTGTGTAAGTAAGTAAAGTCTGGATCCAGTGTAGTACAATATAACTAAAAAAGGTTGCAGTGTTAACAGTAATTGTTCTATATGTTATTGGTAGTTATAATGATAATTTGGCAAAGTATCTTTGGCAAGTATCAAAGTATCTCGCCACAAGATATTGTAAAATGAAGCTGGAAGGTTTAAAATGGTAAGCGCCGGGCTCTCATCCCTTTTGTATCATCCCTAAAAGAATGAGGGATGATTTCAGAGAAGAGTGAAAGAGAGGGAGACCAGGATAGGAGAGAGAGAACTTCACAGACAAAAATGTAATGACCAAGAAATCCCCCCCCCCCCCCAAATCCATTCAAAGTTTCTTTGTTCATTTTTTTCTTTTGTTAGTGTTTCAATCATGCAGGATTTTCCAAGGGATTTTTTTTTTTTTTATTCTAGGAGTTCAAACAAAGCTGAGCAGTGCAACAGAAGAATCAAGCTCCAATGTTTCTGACAAGAAGTAGAAGAAGAAGCCATAGTAGAAGAAAGAGTGAAGACCATTTTGTTTGTTTTGTTTTCCCTCCCCTCCTTCCGTTCGTGTTAATCTGCTCTCTTGAGATTGGGGTTCCA
>JAOYMR010000001.1:19240042-19249942 GCA_025802075.1 Tenebrosternarchus preto
ATACCCTATTCTACATTTACACGTGAAACACAAAAAAAATGTTTCACAAGTACTGTAAAACATTGTGCCCAAAGGCTAACGTGACTGGCAACATAACATGCACAGACACACACACATACGTGAAGATAGACCGCACGCACATGAAAACACACACACACACACACACACATACACAGCAGTACACACTAATCTAGCCAGTATTTGTTTCAACCTGGACATTAATTGTAACTCATTGACAGGTTACAAAACATACTATAGTCAGGATTAAAGTGCTTTTCAAAAGAACAGAGAATAAAGTTAGCAGTATAATCTAAAATATAGCCTGTAGTTAACAAGGTTTCTAGAGAAACAGGACTGCTGTATACATTTCAGCACAGACTGGACAGGTCAAGAGAGCTCCTGGCTGAAACAAACCCATATAAAGAGAAAATAAGTCATGTATACTGTATCGAACTGGGCAGAGAAGATACACGGGACACAGCGAAACACGATGAGAGGAGGGAGGGATTCATTGGAAAAGAAAGAGTCAAGTTAGAGAAAGAGCACGGCAAGTGAAAAAGAACAGAACAGAGCATTCTGTGTTGTTATTCTGCATGTGTGTATGTGCGCGGCGTGAGTGTGTTACCACGGCAGTCACTGGAGCACAAGACGCTAGGGGAGATGGTGTGATATGGAATGGAGGAGAGGATCTTCTCAGGCTACCCAGGGGCAGGCACAGAGCAAAGTACAGCATGCAGAGATGGACATGTCTAATTCCAGACCTACTCTACTACCTGCATCAAATATGCATTTTAAGTTATGAACTTATGAAGCCATATATAGTATGCTCTAAATACTGCATATCCAGAGCATTAAAATAATTTTAGTGTTTGAAGACACAGATGTATTCTTAAATACATCTTGTCAAACACATTTGTTTCCATAGTTTTATATGCTTAAAATGAATATTTACTCAGGGTTTCTGTAACTCTTAGTTTATATAGGAGAAAGTTCCACGGGGTTTATTGCTCGGGTGTTACATACAGGATAAATGTTTGGTAAAACATGTCCTCATATTGCTCTGAAAGGACATTAAACATTATACTTTATATTCAAGCATATTATGTAGCTAAATCTCTCTTTTTTAAGTAAAGAGGGAAATTTTAAATAAACTGCAGGATTTTCACTTTTACAGGGTTTTTATTCACTGCTTGGTTTAAGACTAAAAATGAACACCCACAGACTTTCACAGGGTATAAATTCATGACTGAAAATGCCTTTAGAGACTAACACACAGTATGTCTAATTTAAGCATAAGTAATCTGAATTAATAATCTGACACATAAGTCAGGTTTCAAGGATCTGGCTACAAATTGTAGGCTACAAAATTAAAATAGTTTAGTAAGTTATAAGAGCATGACGTAAATGTATTAGTTTTATTATGTATCACCACAAATATGCACACAAATTTATTATAAAAAGTTACATTTTGTAAAAGGTTTAAGTGCACCAAAGAACTACAGACTATCAGTCTACTTGGATGCTCCACACTCTGTGATGAATATGGTCACAAGTTAAGAGTAAAAGTTGGCAGAGCCTAGAGAGATCTGTGCTTTTTCCATTTCCATGAGAGTTCCACAAACGTGGATGGCTGACTGTATTCTACTTACCTTTATTCTACTACTCAGCCTCCTTCTCTACCAGCTGGTAAACTTCAGTTGATATAAATGCTTCACTTCATATGAAAACAGTGCTAGTTCCAGTTTACTCATGTAATTAAGGAAGCTGTAGATTAATTGTAAATAATGATTTATAGTGATTTATTTGGGCAGGCGTACTACATAATATCTAGAAAATTCACGTTATAATACTTTAATAATTCATAAGATAATCTAAAGACATGATATAGCTAAAACGTTTTATGCTTGGAGTTTTTACATTGTTTAAACTGCAGAATTATGCCCTGTGGAAGTCTAGGAAAGGTCATTTTTGTTGTTCTTCCTTGTACTTTTTGTAAGGCCACTTTAGCCTTATTCATGTTCAGTGGCATTCTCAAAAAAGTCAGAATTATTTTTGATTTCCTTCTTACGGAGAACTGCACCCACTGGTCACGCAGGCAATGATGGAAAAGCGATTTGCCACCGGAGAGTAGAGGAGCAACACTCACAGTGGGAGACAAAGAGGGAGGGAAGAGGAGAAGGGAGACACACACACACACACACATAAAAAAAAAAAAATGTGAGAGGATGAAAGTGCTCACTTGGTTGTCTGCCGGGAGTCGAGGCATGGAAACAGCCCTGCCGTGGCCTTCCATTGGCAGGAAGGGCTCGGTGTCTGAGAACCTGTCCCGCCCCACCATCTCTCGCATCTCTACCGTCTGCAGAAACAGAGGGAGAGGACGCGTGACTGCCCAGGGACAGCAGGCCTGGGCTGGAGGCCAGGAGACAGGCCTGAACCGCGCAGACATAAGGAGACCTTTCTGAAGAGATGCATAATGGCAGGACAGTCCTGGGCCAGCCTCTGCTCTGACGCCTGCGCCGCGCGACGGCCGGGGGGGGGGGTCGGCCTCGCGGTGAATGCGGGACGCAGTGTTCTTGTTTGGTGTGATGTACAGAAAGGTCAGATTATAGGAAACTGAGGTTCATACGTGTTATGATATTGTTAGCAGTGCAACCACCCACTTCTTCTCACACACACAGGCACTGCGCGCACACTCACGCACACACACACACACACACACACACACACACACACACACGCACTGCACTGCAGAGTAGTAGAAGACAAGCTTGGTGCTGCTGTCAAAAAACATGTCTTAAAGCTAGCAGAGCTGGTCAGGAGTGTTTTTTTCTGCCTGACCCTTCCAAATCCAGAGGGGTTCATATGTCTCTCCCAGACAGGCGAGCATGAATGAGCATATGAGATGGGATGAATTTCACTGCCAGGGGAAAAACACAAAGAGACTGAAAGAGAAAAAAACAAAACAAAACAAAAAAAACACCCCAGCTACAACGAGAGGCATCGTAGGAGAGAGAAGAGCTTGGTAGAAGAGTGGAGGATGATCTATGGTCCTGTTCTCAGGACCCGAAACAAAGTTTCCAGATCTAGTTACCATCTCCAAAATGCACACAGACAGAGTGTAGACTGGTCCACCAGGGCTATGGTTACAGAGCACTCCAACAAACACCCAGATGTTTGTTGAATAAATGAAGTTCACCAGCCATCATACCACCACACTCCAACAGTACCC
Source organism: Tenebrosternarchus preto (assembly GCA_025802075.1). Lineage (NCBI taxonomy): Eukaryota > Metazoa > Chordata > Actinopteri > Gymnotiformes > Apteronotidae > Tenebrosternarchus > Tenebrosternarchus preto. Next base: position 19,243,272 of record JAOYMR010000001.1, read on the forward strand.
ACCAGAGTCTGTTAGTAAGCAGTGCTTGGACGCTGTTGAAAACAGTGCTGGGAAAAACGGAGCTGGAAGCTCTTCAAATCAGTTTGAAATGACCTAAATCTCCAATATACAGGAATATGGCATGACACTAGATAGTGCTGTAGAGAAAACGGTGCAAATCCTGCTGTTGAGTGCATGTTAAGGGTCTCAGGTAATAACAGCGCGTCCATCAAATCCATACAGGACTCTTTCTTCTGTGATCCACGTTGATACGTTATAGTGAATGCGTCTCCTGCATTGCCGGTGTCAAGCTGAAAGAAACTTTTTTTGCTTGGTAGGTAAGACACAGGAAATACCCCTGCATGTATTTGAGATCACATGCTTAACCAGCTTTTCAGTGCGAGAGGGAAGCTGGGCAATCGAATGCAAACACAGAAGTGTGAGTGTTGAATTGGGGGGGGGGGGGTCCTAGGTGAGCACGTATGTATCCTGGTACCTGGGAAGTGGCCCGGTTTGTAGCATTCTCTCCCAGGGGGTGTCCTTCCGGGCTCCAGTTGCCTGCTTTTTGGGACATCTCCTGTGCTCTGGCTGTTACCCACGAGTGGCTCTCCGGGACACCTCCATCCACCGCCCTGGCACACACACAAACACACACACAGAGTGTCCCTCTGCTGCCACCTCATGTGACTCCCTCCCTCATCTGCACCGAAAACACTCCTCTTCACACAAATTACCTCCCTTATCTCTTATCTTATTTAACACTATGTGAAACCCACATAAAGAATTTTTGATCCATAATTTTAACTTGTCAGTGCAGATATCAAAATCGGTTCAGCTAAGAGCAATCACTAAAATTAAATGATTCCTTAGAAGATCCAGAAAAAGTTATCTATGCAACAGGCTATACATTTGGATTAGCCAGTCCTCTCTTACACCCCTACAGCCAGGGTCCTTTCAGATGCAAAGAAAAAAGATCATATCATTGCTATTCTAGCCTGACTCCTTTGACAACCTAAAGTCATGATAGAACATAATTGTTTGTTTTTAAGGCCCTGAAAGGACTGGTCCCTTCTTATACTGCTAATATGCTCTAGATACTCAAGGTCCAACATTCACAAGCTTTCACAGATCCAGACTCACATGGAAAGGTGACTGTGCTTTTGAAACTGCAGCACCAAAGCGTTGGAAAAGTTTACCACCTGAAATTGTGTGTAACTCATCTGGGTATGTTTTTCCATGCCTAAAACTTTTTTTTGTTTGGGAAGAGATAAATGTAATGTAAAGGTTGTGATATGTAAGCCTGTATGTAGTGAAAAATGGAAATTATGAAAAAAAATACCTTGCCTATTCAGATTTGTTAATCAATACTGAATTGTCAATTAAGTATAGTTCCTTCTAACAATTTACAAAGTAAATAATAACATGTAACAGCGTTTTCTAACTTAGATCTCAGAGCCTATCAAACAGTCCATCCTTTGGATCTATCACACCTGATCTAGGTATGAGGGTTTCCGGTGTGTGTTGAAGTGTGTTGAACATGGACAGTCTGGAAAATGTTTCACAGACATTTAGTCAACTTCTCTCTTCAACTGCAAATTTAGAGAGCGAAGCCGAATAGGGACCTTGGCTTTCCTACTTACAGGGTGCTGGCAGGGTCTTGCTGTGAGTCTGGAAGGCCACTGATTCCATGCCCACCATCCTGGTTAGGAGAGGGCGGCTCCAGGCGCTGAAACATTAATGGCGTTCGATTCTGTGTAAGATACAACATGGCCTACAGCTGGTATCAGGCAAGCTGATGGGAAAATGGGGGTGGAAAGGAGGCAGGGGATACAAAGCATCCCGAGTGTAAAATGGAAGGGAACTCCATCGGCAACAGAAGACAGATCAGTCAGCCATGAAGCATTCTGGGTTTTGGAGTCTGGTGGGATAATGAGTTGATCCTCCGAGCTGAGCTGTCAAGAGGCTGCCAATGGTACCATGCTGAGGATTCATGAATGGACCTGGCAACCAGTTGGGTGCTAAAATGAGGCACTGTTAAAATCTTACAGACATTTGTAATCTGTGTGATTGCTCTAACTGGGTGACAATTCAGGCTGTATTAAAAAAAAAATCTAAGCAGGCATGTATTAAAATGCTAGACCTAAAAATACTAAGGTATTTAACCTCTTTTGTAAAACCAGACCTATTAAAAAGGATTTCCAGACTGACCTATGAAAATAGGAGCTAGGAACTATATCACAGAACCCAATTTTATTCCATTTAAATCACACTCCCACAAGCCACAAGGATTTTAAAATTGTCACCCAACATGAACAACCAACTCAAAAATACAAAATCTTTGACTCAAAAAAGCAGCTAACTGGTTTCACACAACCAAAAATAAGTGCTTTAGAAAATGCATGACCAGTTATAAACATAAGATGTTACTAAGTAATAAAGATGACAAAACCTTTAAAAAGTCTCATAAATACACATAACTGTTGATTGGGATTTGGAAAAAGTGATGGATAATTAGAGGATATTTTTCAGTATGAAGAAAATATCCATGGGTTGAGCAGAAAAGCAATAAAGTCTTGGGTTGAGAGATTATCTCAATCTATGCTATCACCTAAAAACATCAAGAGTTGGGCTGAGAGGACACTTGAGCAAATCCCCCCAAAAGCCTCAGTATATTCACAATATATTCATTTACATTGTGTTGATCTACTTCATTTGATAAACATAGAATCACAACTACAGTGCAGGGAACTGTTCAGGTTATGGAAGCCTGAGGTGACTATATTTGTAAATTACATAGGAGAGCAACCATACAGGTGTAAGGCCCACGATTCACCGAATGGGAACACGAATGTATAGAAACCCTGTGATAAGATTAAAATGTAATTAATTAACATGGCCAAAAAGACACAAACTTAATCTAGGACATCCCAAATTATGCCAAATACTTGTCCTATGTTATCACCATTGGGAACGCCATGCACAGAGCCGAGCTAGGGGAGAAGAACAGCTGGGGGAGGAGAACAGCTAGGGGAGGAGAACAGCTGGGGGAGGAGAACAGCTGGGGGAGGAGAACAGCTAGGGGTGGAGAACAGCTAGGGGAGAAGAACAGCTGGGGGAGGAGAACAGCTAGGGGAGGAGAACAGCTAGGGGAGGAGAACAGCTGGGGGAGGAGAACAGCTAGGGGAGGAGAACAGCTGGGGGAGGAGAACAGCTAGGGGAGGAGAACAGCTAGGGGAGGAGAACAGCAGTGCAAGATGGACAATTTTGCATGAGCAAGTCCTAAATTCCCAACACAGTTTCACAACAATCTGTAGAAATGTAGAGTCCAAAAAGAACTGGGCTTGAAGGTCTTAGTTATTGTATGAAATCCAGAAAAAATAGCTCTTGCTTGTGATAATTCCTATATTCTTTGAAAGAGTCAGTTTCACGTCCTGCTTTCAGTATACTTAAAAGCAGTAATGCTTATTTCTGTTAAGTATACTTATTTCTGATAAGTATAATTGCAAACGTTTAACACTACTATGAACATATGCAAAAAAAAAATCATTTGTCATTTCTTTTTTCCATAAGACAATATGTATTAAGAGAGAAAAAAAAAACATTGTTTGCACATGCACTGTCAGCATTTTATAATCTTTCTGACATTTGAGAACATGGTGTGATGGTTTTTGTTCTGCACTAGTAAGATGATCATGTGAGGTTTGGCTTTGTGAGCAAGATAGATCGGAAACACATGTTAGACCCATCTACTTGAATAGCACATTCTTCTCACCCCATATATATTTCAATAATCCTCCTGCAAGTTCCTTGTGAACAGGTATAAATCAGTTCGTCATTTCAGCATTATCCACTTTGGAGATCAACTTTTTCGAGGTGGATCTTCTTCCAACCAGTTGTTGCCAGGGTGCAGGAGGTGCCTCTAGTGTTTAGCCTGTAGACACTTTTTTAGTCTAACCTATTGGTACATGCAGCAGCTGACTGAACAAGCTTACTCTCTTCTCCTATTCATCTCTGTTGGGCAAACCCACAAATTCAGGAATCCCTCCAGAAGGAAAAAAAAAAAACCTTGGGACCAAAGTACTAATAAAAATACATAATCTCATAAAGAACATCTGTCCCACATATTAACAAAAGATCCAGATAGCAGAGAAGGCTATAGAAATACAACAGAAGAATAGATGCACCTGTTCTAGTTAAACAGAGGAGCAAATTCAGGTTTCACAGTGAGGGTGAAGAATTCAATACATCTGGGCATCGGATATGATGGCAAGTATCAGGGACATTCGGCCATTTCCCTCTATGGAAGCCACTTCAGATGCTTGTTCAGTTGCTTGCCATCTTGAGACTGGACTATTTGCTCCTGGCAGGTCTTCCTCATCCAGACCCCTCATCCAGAGTGCAGGTGCATTGTTCTCCCATGTCACCCCCCCCACAGCATTTCCTTCAACTGGCTTCCTATGGTTTACATTAGATTTTAAACATACCCTCACCTACACAGCCATTGCTGGACCTGCATGCATGTATCTATTATCACACCCAGTGCTGTTCGAATCAAGCCACCATCCCTCAATTCACAAAGAAGAAAAACATTAAGACTCTTCTCTGTCTTGGGATCCAGGAGGTGGAGTGGACGTCCGCTGGCTGTCTGAACAGCTGTCATTCTAATAAAGACTGAAGACTCACCTTTTCACTAAGCACTTAAAAATGCACTACAACAAATATTTTAATCTCTTCTTTTCCACTCTAGCCCTGACTTTAGACTGACAGCTCTCTTATCACAGACCTGTCTATTTTCACGTGAGAATATGTATTTGGTAGAGACTACAAAGCTTCTGTAAGTCGCTCTGGACAAGAGTGTCTGCTGCAAATGTTTAAATGCCATTGTTTAGGCATGTTTTATAATGCCTAAACAATGGTAGAGCATCAGGGGTCTAACACAGACTAACACTACAGGATAAACATGATCACAGACATCTTAGTCGCAGCTTCCCAAACACAGACAAACTGTCTTTGTCTAGGTGCTTGTTTGTACCTCAGGAATGGACGGCACTCATAAAAGCACATGAGCGCAGCAGCGTTGGTAGCTGAGTATGACCAGCGGGGAAGGGAGCACTAGCACTACAGAGAGAGTGTTGGTGGGAATGAGGCGGTACCTGCTCGTCTCTGAGAGCCTCCATCCGCTTGATCTTGCTCTGCCTGTAGTACTCCATGATCATCATGGCAGCATAGATCTTGCCCACTGTCAGGTCTGTCGCTGCTGAGAGAGGCACAAGTTACCCTGCGCGATTAGCTACGGGGAGATGGACCCTGAGCGAAGGGGGGCAAGGGGGGGGACATTCATGCACACAAACGACACCAACACACTCTCTCTTTTCTCTCTTTCTATCTATCTATCTCTCTCTCTCTCTCTCACACACACACACACACACATACACAGTATACACATACACAGAGCCAATAGTCTTTTCACAAGCAGACTGGTTTAAAAAGTTCTTATCTGTTATCATACATTGCGTATATTCACTATCATTATATTCAATATCCTTTTGTGACGATCTTACAATTTAATCACATTACTTTGCTATTGATATCCTCATCCTGTCATCCTTTCTCATCAAATTAAATCTTTTAATTAAAACTGTGCCTGGACTGAAGGCCATTTCATAATGTAGATCGGGTACTCAAGAGTAAACGAATCTAGATCCACGAGGCCTTTTCACTGCTGTTTGGCATTCTGATGTTTAATCTGATCCGTTGAATCACGTCCCATCTCTCAGATGTAGGGAGAGAATCAAAACGAGTCGACTTGTAAATTGACTCGAGTCAATAAGGAGATCAGAATGAGAAACAGCGTGAGTACGGGCCAGGACAGCACCGCGTCCACAGTGTGAAACGTCTCCCAGTCCTCTTCAACTTGTGTTCTCCATGCAGAGTAAAAAGCATGTCCACAAGCCATGTTCAGTGGCACCAGAAGAACTTTATTTCAACAAATTACAATTTTCTGTGCCAGCAAAGCAGTGGGCGGCAAATTAGCACCATCACAATACTTGTGTTTTCCATGCTTTTCCCCCCATTTGGTTTATCATCTGCATCATCACATAAAGGCAGTGTCACCACCATGCCTCAGGTGCAGTGGCACCATGCATTCACTAGTGCTGCCTATGTTCTATGTCATGCTTCGTGCAAGCTCGGTCCGATCTCATCGACTTTGCCCTAAGGCGCTTTATTAAGCCTCGTGCAGAGCGGCAAAGTCACTTTGTCACCTCGTGCTCGGAACAGCTTGTCTGGTCATATGATCTGTGTTGTTGCGGTGAGCCTGGACTGTGTGTGCGCTGTCTGTGTGCGTAATGTTCACAGCTGCTTGGCCGTCGGAACCCTGATGTGAAAAGACGTCTATAGAAGGTTTGATCTATAGTGAGGCATCCTCTGATTAGAGACACAGACACCTGGGAGCCAGCAGGGGGCCCCTGTGAGCTGAGGATCTGAGCATGGAGCTTCTCAGCGGGGCTGAGTAAGAGTGAACTGTATAGTCAGTGGTAAAGCTGTGTGTGTAGAATATATATGAAGCAAGATTAAACTTAAAAAATGTATCTATATGTTGGGTATATCTGTCTGTCTATCTATCTGTCTGTCTATCTATCTATCTATCTATCTATCTATCTATCTATCTATCTATCTATCTATCTATCTAT
>JAOYMR010000001.1:19274726-19284914 GCA_025802075.1 Tenebrosternarchus preto
CTATCCCTCTCCCCCCCACCCCTCCCCCCCCATCGTTTTTTTTTTTTCGGGGGGGGGGGGGGGGGCGCGCGTTGTGTTGTCTTTTCTAGAGAGGGGATGGAGACATTGGACCTGGTGCCAAACCTCCTCAACCGCTGGCTCACCTTCCTCACCTTTTGCCCCGCGAGGCTGCTGAGGTGGGAGGGGGGGTTTTCCGGTGGGGTAATCGGCACTGAGGGCGTGTCCTGAGACCCAGTTGCTCCACACAGGCCTGGGCCCTATAAGGTTACATGCACCTTGGGGGTCGCGGGTACCACCACGAGAGCATGAGAGGTGGGGAGGCAGTCGTGGGTCAAGGAAAGGGGAAGGGCTACTGTTTAGAGGAACATGGGGGAGGAACAAAGGAGTGCGGGGTTACGCCAAACACACAGAATGAACAAGACAGGAAGAAAGATAGAATACGAGCAAGGATATGAGAATGATAGGTCATGAAAGAAAACGAGAGACAAAAACAGAGGGAGAAGGAGACAGAGGGAAGTGCTTATGATTAAGAGAGAGAGGAATGGAAAAGCAAGAGAGGTAGAATGGGTGGCGCTCAAGGGTGCCTTGGGGGCGCGCTGGCTGCACTCTGGTGTTTGACCAGTAGGGGGCAGTAAATGCAGGGCAAGGCAGCAAGCAGGGAGGGGGAAGGGGGAGACCGAGGGGCAGGAGGGCACAGGGGACAGAGCAGGACACAGCAGGGGAGGGGACCTGCGGGGTACTTACGTGAAGGCGAAGGCCACCAGGGCACCACTAACCACTATGAAGTCCAGAATGTTCCACAAGTCACGGAAATACGAGCCTTGATGAAGCACCAATCCCAGATCCACCATCTGACAGAGGGGAAGAGAGAGAGAAAGAGAGAGAGAGAGAGAGAAAGTTCCAGCTGCCATTTACTGATACCCAGTTTGCAATGTGTTTGTTTTTGCAAATACATTGCTTTGTGCAAATACCCCAAATTGACAAAAGTATTAAAAGTTTTCAGTAGTCATGAGATCTACAAGCAGAGTCTGCAGCCACAGAAGGAGGCAGAACTGCTTTACCTTTATAAGCATCTCAAAGGTGAACACACCCGTGAAGACATAGTCAAAGTACCGCAGAACCTACAGGCGGACAGAGAATAATGGTGAATTAAACAGGTTGGCTATACTGTTTACTGTATACTGTAAGATTTTACAGATATGTAAGCAGACGGACTGCATCCTGTGTTGGGAAGGACTATCTTACGTTATTTCGAGGGGATTCGGGCCACACAGGGTCTTCTGCAGCTAGAGCAATGCTGCTCATGGCAATCACCAGCAGAATACACATCTCAAAGTACCTCAGCGTGACGACATAGTGGCACAACCTTCGAAACCTACAACGCACGCAAACATGAGTACACAGTAACAAAAAAAGCATGGGAAGGTCATTTTGATCATAAAATATCTCAACCCAAATATCTTGAAGTTGCTCAAGGGTTCAGCGGGGTACTCATGGGACGATTTAGTGATTTGGGGTTCGTAGGTGAAAGACAGTAGTGACGTGTCTTTCATTAAAACAGAGGTGGACTGTTCATCACTAACGTACACTAACATTAGCGTAGCACGTGTGGCGCCATTCTGTTCACCACTAACGTACACAAACATTAGCGTAGCACGTGTGCCGCCATTCTGTTCAGCACTAACGTACACTAACATTAGCGTAGCACGTGTGGCGCCGTTCTGTTCACCACTAACGCACACTAACATTAGCGTAGCATGTGTGGCGCCACTCTGTTCATCACTAACGTACACTAACATTAGCGTAGCACGTGTGGCGCCACTCTGTTCACCACTAACGTACACAAACATTAGCGTAGCACGTGTGGCGCCACTCTGTTCACCACTAACGTACACTAACATTAGCGTAGCACGTGTGGCGCCAATCTGTTCACCACTAACGTACACTAACATTAGCGTAGCACGTGTGGCGCCCCTCTGTTCACAACTAACGTACACTAACATTAGCGTAGCACGTGTGCCGCCACTCTGTTCAAAACGTTCATTTCAGGAGTGGAGTGACTTTTTCACTTGGTTCTTTCTTTCAACAAAATTACTTTGCTGCAGTAATAGATAACCAGCATTTTAAAAATGTATTAATATATATTTAAAGATTCGTTATTTAGCATCTGCATAACGTGGGTTAGTTTGAGACATATGTACTCGTGGCTTGGTAGTTTAGTTTGAGGTCTGTGAACTCACGGGTTGGTGGTGGACAGGATAAACATGGAGGTGTAAGGAGGCATGGGTTTAGGCCCTCCGTCATCTTTCTCATCATCGTCATCATCACCTTTTGTGTCTTCCTTCTTTGGCAGGGGTTCTGTGTTGGCATTTTTATTGACTGCAGGACAGAAAAATAAAGCAACAGAAAGAACTAACGCAGATTTCCACACATCGAAGGGCATCCGAGCAACCTGCAGAAGGACTTCAATTGTGTAATTTCTGAGACAATAAGGCGTTAGAAACCGACGCATACTCATATCCAAATGACATTCACTCTCCGTTCGCTCAAGTTGGTTTCGCCTTTGTTTCTCACCTTGCAGGATGGCGTTGGCGGAGGGGAATATGGGCGGCATGTCTATGGCGGTGTAGTCTGGCTTGGTGTCCAGGTTGGCGGGGTTGGTGCCGCTCTCCGACTCTGCTGGGACGGAGCGAGCCCCCGGCACGCTGTTGGCCAGGCTGAGCATGCTGGAGTGGGGTGTGGAACGGGGTGTAGAGTGGGGTGTGGAGCGGGTGCCCGGCATTCGAGCGGCCGCCGGTACCAGCGGTTGCGTTGCCAGCTTGTTGTTCATGACATTGTCCAGGTCTTCGCTATACTGGCTGTCCTGCCTAGACAGAGTCTTCTGAATGGGACGAGTTGTAGAAAGAGTGGGGCCACCAGTGTGACCGTCCCTGGAGAGAAGGAGCAAAATATGAAGAGGTGAAGAGAGAGAGAAACTTTGAGAGTCAGGCATGCTAAAGCATTGGGAAAAAAACAATAACAAACTTCCTGCTCTTGAAAACTCACTTCCTGGTGCGGTGTCGCACTCTCTCCCCTTGCTCTCCTCTTTCCCTCCTTCCTTCCTTGTCGGCATGACGATGACGCCTGAGCCTGCGCTCCGCCCCGTCTGCGTGCTCTCCCTCCGTCCCTCCCTCCGTGCCCCTGCTCCGGTGCCTCTTCCCTCCTCCGGCTCCTGTCCTGCCATCAGCCCCCTCCTCCTCTGGGGCCTTGCGGTGCTGGCGGGAGCGCCCGGACTGCGCCCGGTGCTCCGCCCGCCTCCTCTGGGGCTCCGTGGAGCCTGCTTCAGGCCCACCGCTGCCCCCTTGAGGCGGCGTGCAGGAGCAGCTCTGGCTCTCGGTCTCCCTGCGGTTTTGGTGAGAGTCTGTGGACTCCGCCCTCTCCAGCGGCCAGCCCCGACCTGAGCCTCCACCCCCGCCTCCTCCTCCTCTCCCTCCTGTGGGGTTGAAAGGCGGCTGCTTGTGAAGGAGCTCCAGGGAACGTCGGGACTGCGTCTCGCCTGGCCGGGTCTTGTTGGTATTGTTATTGCGGTTCTCCTGTGGATCCACCACCAGGGGGCGGTCCAGGTGGGTCTTCATGTCGGGACGGATGTGACGGGAATAGGAGACCTGAGAGTGGCAGAGCGGGTCGAGACACATCACATGGTCATGAAAGCCCCACAGTGCAGCACTCACTAAACTTAAGAGCACAGAACAGTTATTTCAACACTGTGTTTAATGTCAAAATGATTTCCCTTCTCCTATGTATTCACCCCCCCCCCATGCTTACCTTCCAGCGGTCCTCAGGGTCCAGCTCGTTGTACAGCGCCTCCCTGCTTGTCATCAGCGTCTGCCTGCGGAGCTCACTGGTACGCTGCTCCCACACTGACTTGGAGCTCTTATGGTTCTTCTGCTGTTCCTTACTGCAAAAAAGACAAAGACAGAGAGAGAGAGAGACAGACAGAGGGAGAGACAAGCATTTGTAAGGATACAGGTGTTCAGGCTCATATGAACAGTTGTGGGAGGAAGTGTTAACACCATAGAGCCTATTCTACTCACACAGCTACTGCAGGCCAGCCAGCAAACAGCCAGCTATTCACAAAGTGACACCAAGAGGGCGCTAGTTTGAGAAAATTCAGAGCACATACAGAGAGAAAGAGACAAGGAGATTATAATGATAGCTACCACCAATAGCCAGCGGGGTACAAGGGGCCCACCTCTTTGAGAAAAGCAGAAGAGAAAAGACAGAATGGTATAAAGAGACCCAGCCCAAAGAGAGTAATGAAGTAGAATGGCAGGGAGGTGGAGGGTGAGGGAGGAGGCACCACACCCGTCCCACCTCACCCCTCCGGCAAACAGAGATGGAGGAGCTAGAGGGCCTGCCGTGGAAGAGCGGCTTGCACCCAAATGGGAAGCGGCAAGGACTAAAAGGCAGAGCGAGCCAGGAGAAGGAGGGTCCAGTGGAACGGCAGGAGAGAGAACAAAAAGCTGAAGGGAATAAATACCATTCCAGAAAGGGTTCAGAAGCGCTGAGACGCTCCGAATGAACGGTCACGCTGAGGAAGGAAAAAGCAGGTGTGAGGCAATGTAACGGTCTCTAAAGCACTCGTGCAAACGTACATACACACCCAGACACGGAAGCACACACACACGACCCTGCAGATGTGCACGTACACACATGCTTACAGGTGCAGCACACACACACACACTCACACAAACCTGTGCCTCATAAGTACTAAGCAAATAGACTCTGAACACCTGCTAAAGTAATTGCTTTTTAATTGCTCAGGAGATCAAAGTCTTCAGAATGTGCTGTCCTAACACGTTAGTTACTGCTTACTATAGATACAGGCTTCAAAGCAAAACAGACAGACAAACTCTTCTATTTCTGTTATTAATATGTAAACATAACTTACCAACAAATGCCATATACCTATGTTAGAGAGATGAAAGATTTCATGGTTTTTAAGACCATGAGGAACACTGGGTGTGGTTTCACAGGTGTTGTGTTCTGCTTTCTTTATACGATGTATTTTTTTTTTATATAGTGTGTGTATGTGTGGAGAGCCCAGAACAGTGTGGGAGGAAATCTATAGACCAGTTAGCTCCACAAGTGCAAAAACATCACCAACAAACCAGCCTTGTTACGTAACTGCTTAAAGTGGAACAGTGTGGGCTAAACAGGGAACACTCATTAGGGTGCATGCTCTAAATAAAACTGAGTGTGTAAACACTTACTGCCCATCCATGTTGCCTTTCTTTTACAGGGATATGCTCTAAAAGGCTGTAAGAGTACAGTACGAATGTTCACAGAAATCCTGTGGAAGAGTCATGGGAGAGTCATGTGTGTGTGTGTGTGTTTGTGTTGTGTGTCCTTTTATTTCATACATGAGCACACATATAAATAATTCCTTTCATTAAATTAGACAGCATGTGAAGCTCCTGGAGTATTCTCTTGAGGGAGCCCTGGAAGCAGTTGCCCTTTCACTCAGGAGAATCAAGGGAAGTGTAGTTCTCACTGACGGAGGGCAAATGTCAGAGATCAAAGATTACTGCCGTGTAATGGATAAAAAGGCAGGGAGAAAAGAACATTGGGAGAGATTGAGAGAGAGAGAGAGAGAGAGAGAGAGAGAGATTGAGAGAGAGAGAGAGAGAGAGATTGAGAGAGAGAGAGAGAGAGATTGAGAGAGAGAGAGAGAGAGAGAGAGGTGAGAAAGAATGAAAGAAAAAGTGTGAGGCAGAAAGGAAGGGAGTTGGAGAGAATGATACTTACGCTGCGATGGAGAGATTAGCTGCGGAGAGAGGACTCACTTCAGCCACCTCCTTGGCCTTCTGAAGAGCAATTTTCTGATTGGCTGCCTCCTCTTCTTCTTGCTCATCCTACATGCAGAAGAAACACTGATAAAACCTTTGAACATATATGTGTATACGTGTGTATTTGAGTGCATCGGTGTGTATGTGTTAGTATATTTTCTAGCAAAGTAAGTAACGCTCAGTCTAAAATTAATGCTTTTTTCTCCACAAGCTACTGCTATTTTTTTTAGCCTGCCATTCAGAACTTTCACTTTCTACTTCTGAAAGTCATGATTAATTACATGCATTCATTTGTAGCAGTTCTGCCTCCATCAAGTAGCCTTTTGCAAACCTGGTCTAAAGGAACCTGTAGTGAAACCGCATTCAAACACTAATAAACCCAATCCTTCTTTTGGTCTCCTCTGGGAGACTTTTCCTTCTTCTCAGCAAAAGCAGCAAACGTCACTCAGCACTCTTTGCAAATGTCAAACATTTCTCAACAAGCACAGAGAAAAACAAAACAATAACAATAACAAAGAAAGAAGAAAGAAAGAAACTCTTAAAAGAGTGGTGCCCCCCCTTACAACTGCTTCCATCAAAGGTTGGAGTAAAAGACACTACATGTATATGTAAAAAATCGTATTCATGTGACATGGCAAGTGATATGGTGATTTTTTTTTACCTGCCACACCCAATGACTACTCCCATTTTTCAGATGCTGGTGTTAAACCTGGTGCTTGTGTGTGTGTGTGTATTTCTGTGGATGTTTATGTAAGAGTCTATTTTCAGTACCTTGGTCAGCTCCTGTGCATTGGCCAGATTGTCCACAGCGATAGCCAAGAATACATTCAGCAAAGTGTCTAAACACACAGGGTTAGGGTGACCTACTAAAAGATGTTTATCTGTGCTATTGTGTATTTATTAACATTTATTTATGTGCATGCATATGTTATTGTGTATTTATTAACATGGCTCTGTGTGTATATGCATCCATATATAATACAGATTAGTTAGCAGCATTTAGAGTTTTGGTTTAAAAAGAAACCATATTAGTTTAATTTAGTAGTGTGTATGTGTGTGTGTGTGTGTGTGTGTGTGTGTGTGTGTGTGTGTGTGTGTGTATTTGTGTGCAATCCCATGTAAAAGGATACAGTTGCCAAACAGAGTGAGAACAATGAAGAACACAGAGAAGATCATGCCCTTGTTGACTCCTCCCATTGATGCAATCCCATCATACATCACCATGTTCCAGTCCTCGCCTGTCAGGATCTAACAGAGAAAACAAGCTGCTTGCAATATTTGTGGTCTTTGTATGCAATCTATCATAACTGTTACATTGTTATACTCTTTATGGTCATTATACAGGACTTGCCTGAAAAACTGTCATTATTGCTGCAGGAAAAGTATCAAAGTTTGTTGGGGGTGTGCCAGTTTCAAAATTAAACCTGGAGAAAAAGAAAAACTCGTTTGTGATATGCCCGTACTGCTATAAAAAAGTCTTATTGTATATTTATATCATTTTTAAATAAATTACAGAGATGGTCTGTAATTGAAACTGTTTACAAATTCAGTCATCAAATTCAAAATCAAATACTAAGGCATTTCAAAGAAGAGCTGGTTTTCTGATCTGCAATATATGTTGCTACAAAATCACTAATAGTAAATTTAATCACTAATAGTAAATTTAATCAGAAGAATCGATATGGAAGAGCCAAAGCACTGGGATTAGTGCCAAAGCACTGGGATTAGTGGCAAACGATGAATCACTACTGACTGTCCTCCAAACAGCTGCATGCCGAGCAGAGCAAAGACCACGATGAAGAGGAAGAGGAGGAAGAGCAAGCTGATGATGGACTTCATGGAGTTCATCAGTGACACTACCAGGTTCCTCAGGGAGGCCCAGTACCTGAGGAAAGAAGTGTTGAGAAAAAGAGTGTCAGTGTCGTGTTAATATACATTAGACAGATAGAAGAGAGGAGGACTGTAGGATGTGAACAAAACGTGGCAAATATGGCCATAGAAAGACCCAGAAACAGAGAACGACACGACAGATGCTGGTGACTCACTTGGTCACTTTGAAGATCCTCAATAATCTGAGAGCTCGCAACACGCTGATCCCAAACGAGGTCCCTGGCTGGATCATAGCCCAGAGTACCTCGAAAATGCTGCCACATATGACCTGTTTCACACACACACACACATACACACAAATTCAAAGCTTCATCAATTACGCCAACCAACAAGAGCAAAGGCCATGAACGTTGTAAAACGCTGACAAAGATGTGTCTCCCTCCCGCTTTGGTCTAGCTGGCGCCGTGCACTCTCAGTGCGGAGAGGGAGTGGAGGACTTACAATGCAGTCAAAGCAGTTGAAGGAGGAATGGAAGTAAGGCCTAGTCCCCAGTCCATACATCTTAATGAACATCTCAAACATGAAGATTCCCAGGAAGATAAACTCCGCATAGTCTGGATGGGAGAGGAAGGAGAGGTGAGAGTGAGAATTTGCCGGGAAAGAGAGTTTGGAGGCGGGCGGTGGAGGGGAGTGGGAGGGTGGGTTGGATTGTCACTTAGCAGAGGGAATGATAGTAAGGTGAATATAGTAAGGAAGCCTAGAGCTTAAAAAAAAAAATTAACAGAGAGCATTATGGACAGTCTAAGGGGTAGAAGGCAAAGGGTGGGGTGGGGTGGAGGAGGAGGTTGGAGGCACAGGGGAGTTGAATCCACACTCACAGAGGAAGTCGGAGAGCAGCTCGGGTTGGTTGTAGTGCACGACGGCCACGCACAGCGTGTTGAGGCCCACCAGGCAGAGCACGGTCCAGTAGAAGGCCTGCGTCTTCACCATGTGGCGGATGAAGAAGCGCAGGCGCCGCTCCCTACGGTGGAAGGTGGAACCTTCCAGCTTGGAGCTCTTCAGGCTGGCCCGTGCAAATGGAGACCCTGGGGGAGAAACCAACGAAGCAGTTGGGGAGGGGGAGGCAGAGAATCAGCCAAGGAGTGAAAACCGTATTTTTATAAAGGAAAATGATGCAGTCATAATATTGTACTTTTACGTTTCGCCACTTGTGTGTGCGTGTGTGAAGGGGGTGTGGTGGTTGAGTGAGAGTCTCTCACCCAAGGCAAGGTCTCCATCACCCTCCTCTGGGTTGAGCAGGTCGTTTTTGCTCTTCTTGAGTGTGGGTCTTCTCCTCGATCCTGAATTGCACAGACAGCAGTATTGCCCACAATGGCTCGACAGTTTCACAGATTTTCCTGATCTAACTTCTACAGATAGCATGCACACACTCACAAACATATACAACATGACACATTTATTCAGGGTGTATACAGAACACACACTGCATACAATACACTAACAGCTACTACATCACAAGATGGTCAGCAATAAACAGATACGCAAACAAAAAGATGAAATCTGGAGTAGGTGGCAAAGAAATGTGGAGATACAGTGCACACAAGCATATAAAAAAGAAAGCTAGAGAGAACAGAAAACATGTGTCTACCTTCCCAGACACAAAATGCAAACCCGTCAACCGATTTATCTCATGTGCCAATAGCCTCACAGTGGGGGGATACAATATCACTTCCTCAGCAAACCCAACATGCTACAGATCTCTCTGTTTCCACGTGTGGCAAATGACAGACAGAAAGCTCCGGAAGAGGGGGTGGGGCCATTACCGTCGAAGGGCATCCGATCATCAGCTTCATGGTCCTCATCAGCAAGGATTACTTCTTCTAAACACAAACAAGCAGGTATGTTGCACCATGATTTTCGCAAAGGTGCACAAGCAGAAATACTCACCACCACAAGATTTAAAGTGAACAGATAACTGGCTGTGTGAGATAAACTGAAAAGAAGTTGTGTGTACTGTGCATGGGCGGCTGGGGTACTGATGTGCTGTGTTCACAAAGCGCTAAGTGGGCACCTGCTTTGCAGATCCATTCCAGGTAACCATTTAGCTCTCTCTCAATCTGCTGCTGCCGCCTCAGCTTCAGGAACTCACTCCTGTTCTCCACCCGCTCTCTCTCTTTAGCAAACTCTCTGTGTAAGACACACACACACAATATTGCAGAGAACATAATTAAGCACATGCACTAAACACACACAAGCACACACACACACACACACACACTTACCCAGACAGCACACCCAGGACCAGGTTGAGCATGAAGAAGGATCCGATGATGATGAGGGGGATGAAGTACATCCAGTTCCATGCACTGCCTGATGCATCATTGCTCTGAGATGATGACACACAAATGCCCCACTGTCATCCATACTGCTTTTTTTTTTTTTTTTTGCACTGCGCAAAAAAAAAAAAAAAAAAAAAAAAAAACAGTTATAAAAAAATGGGGACAAAAGGGCCCAGTTAATGAAACACGCA
>JAOYMR010000001.1:19304497-19317754 GCA_025802075.1 Tenebrosternarchus preto
ATTTTGAATGCAAGGGGGATTTCCTATTTATGACATCGCCTATATTTATGGCATCGCCTATATTTATGGCATCGCCTTTGTGATTCACTTGGCTTATGTTTTGCAGGCTTTCCCTATTTGGATGCACTACTCTAGAACATTGTGTCTATAGAGCAAGGTGTAGCTGACTCACTACAGAAACTGCTTTGTTGCCATTTTACTTCCATTAGCTTAGCCGTATTAATGGCCTTTTCGTGAGTCAGGTCTTCACTGAGTTGCATGCGCTTCGATAGTCCACTTTCTTGTGTCAGTTCATCATGTCGTAGTCTGTAGTCATAGTGCTTGGCTCAAGCATTTAGGCCAGTCACAAATGAATCAACGATCTCATTTTCCCCAAGTTTCTTCATATTAAATATAGCACATTCATATATCGCAATTTTCTTGAGAACAAAAAAAAAGAGCTGAAGCCCTCACTTATGTGCTGACACTGGCACCCTCGATCAGATTCCCTCAAGAACATCTTCCCAAACAATAAATGAGAATTAGCCTGGTTATGCTCTGGATGTGTGTGCAGGTTACTCGTCAGATGAAAGCACTCAAATTTTTATATCCATCTATGCCGTTTCTGAGGTTTAGCATGTCAAAAGTCCCCGGTAGCTAAATCTGGTACACTCTACTTACCTGGTACACTCGTGTTTACATGGTGCTCCACTCTCCCATTCCTCCAACTAATTGCTGTCTCTGCAATGATTTATTTTTGCTTTGGACTTAGCACTCGAGTTCCTATACTTTCTTAAACTGCACTCTGGACAATTGGAATGGCACTGCAGCATCCCACTCCTGACACAATGTCAAGTCTGGATTGTTATGCATTAGGTGTAGACACGTGATATTTTGACTAAACTAGATATTCAATAATGTTATTCAAACTTATTTTAAAAAAGATTTTTTTTTCTTTCATAAGCCAATCAAGACATGATTTTAAAATGTTGAGTTTATACATTTGAAATAAAGTATTAATATATGTTTAATTTAGTTAACAACAGAGATGTACATAACGAACATTCCCTGCCATATTAATTCTTGTCTTAATGGTAGTGTGGCTAACTGCAGCCACAGAAGATGTGTGTTAGCCTAGCATGTAATATCTGTAAAAAAAAAAAGTCATAAAATCACAAAAGTGCCAAAATGAACCTTAAACCACAAAAAACTAAACCTTTATTTGCTGTAGAAGTGGCCTTTGTTGTCTGTAAGCTGTCAACCACAAAGCTTTGTTATTCTTTGTTGCATTCTGATAGGGTGATTGTAAAGTTTGCTAGCTTAAATGTAGATCCATCAGACATTTTAAAGAACTCTGGCGTGAATATTGTTCAGGATGAATTTCAGCTGTGTCTAGTCACAAGCCTCGATCCTTGGATCTTTTGCATGAGGGCTGATGAGGCTTGGGTGTAGCTGTTTGATGAAGGCAGGTGGGAAGTAACGTATTGCTGACTTCTCTGCCTCTGGGGCTTCTGGTTATTTTTCAGAGTAAGGTAGACTGCAAAGGAGTCTGCAAAGCGTCTGCCAAATGCCAAATGTCATTCTTCAATTTAGTCTTTAAAAACCAAATAACTGATTTAAAAACTGATCTCCTCAGTAGTCACATGACCAGAAAAGCTGTAATGGCTGCTAACGACACTATGTGTTGCAAAGACACATTGTTAAGAAAAGCCAAGGCTGCCTCTTATGATACCAAAATTCAAAGGTCAAATACACCTAGTTTGTGCCTTTTTTTTTTGTAGAACAAATTCCCTTCGGTGACTGAAAGTCAGTTATTCTAAAATCATAATTGACATATGATTTATGTTAAGTTAGAAGTATGACATATTTTGATCAACAAGTAATGATCAATTAATTAAAAACAATTACAGTATGTTTGTGCAGTGCATGTTCCATAAGTTAGAATATTAACTGTTTAATTCAATCTTCATACATTTGATTGTTGAGAAACTCCATTTTACAGGCTATACACTTTCTACAGTCTACAGTCACATTACAGTAAGCTAAACATTTTCCGTGTGACTCCACTGCAGTAATGTCAGAGTGGCACTCACAAGGGTATGCATATAAATATCAGTTGTTTTCAGACCTGTTCACTTTTCCCAACCTAGAGGGACCCATCTTGCCTCCTAAAGCAGGATGAGAGTAAATCCTCATCCAAAATGAGAGTTTATAAAGAGGAGCTGGGATTGTGGGAAAGGACACTGGGTCTAGTGGAACAGTCCTTCTCTTTCTCATTCTTGTTCTTTCTCCGTGCCCTTTTTCCTTTCAGAACACCCCATGACATCTCTCCCCTGAACTTTACATGACGCCCCATGCCTCTCATTGGTGTGTTACATGATACGCTTGCTAGTTTCCTCACTGCTGCTCTGATCCTACTCAACAGGAGCTCATTAGGGCAGGAAAGCACAGCACTGCTCGAAATGCATCTCTCACTCACTCACTCACTCACTCACTCACACATACACACACACACACACACACACAAAGCCCAGTTTGTATAAACCACAAATGCAGAAAAAGTGTAGTACTATTAAGCAAATATCATAAAAAACATAACCAAACGAGCATACCGGACCATGAAACTCTGAAACTTAAAAAATATTCAATACAAAATTGATATCATACAGTGTCAGTCTGTGTGAGCATGCATATAGGTAAGGGTCAAAATGTAGTGAGTTTAGGTGTGTGTGTGTGTGTGTGTGTTGTGATGTGATGTGCATGCAAGGGGAGGGGTGTGTGTGTGTGTGTTTTGAACTCACCCAGTAAGCACCACTACGAAGTCCATGACGTTCCAGCCATTGCGGAGGTAGGAGCCCTTATGAAAGGCAAAGCCCAGAGCCAGGATCTTAATGCCAGACTCAAAGCAGAAGATGCCAATGAAATAGGGTTCTGTGTCATCCTGAGAGTGTGAGAGAGCAAGATATTGACTTTTCTTCAAATTAAACAGCGACTCTTCAGGAAAGATACTAGTCACTAGCATGTATGAAGAGCTAAATAACAAATCTTGTGAGCAACAATAAATGAATGAATGGCAACACAGAGATGCGACATAGTTGGTTAATAATGAGTAATATATCATAAAATGACTCACACACATAAACACAACACACAGGACTCACCAGGCGCTCAGACATGGGCGTCTTGTCGTTGTCGGGTAGATGCTGCTCCAGTGCGAGGACAATGCAGTTGGCGATGATGGTGGCCAGGATCATGTACTCAAATGGAGTAAGGGGCAAAAGTCAAGGAAAAGATCAACAAGCCCTAAAGTAAACAATCACACATTTATTACTCGAACCAGTTCATCTGGGTCTAGTTTCCAAAAGCCTTTCAGAGTCCAAACAGTCTTACTCATTACAGAGAGGGGTTTGATGGCTGTTGCCATTCTGGGTGATTTTTGTACACTTTTAGGAGATGGATGCCTCAAACCTGCGAGAGACGCCTCATATGGATTTTCTAAAGCAGAGTAGCCTATGCAGGGTAGCCAAGCTCAGGCCAGCGGCAAGTGCTGCGAGCTCTATTCCTCACCTCAGGACAGCGGGACATGCTGCGAGCTCTATTCTTCACCTCAGGACAGCGGGACATGCTGCTCTATTCCTCACCTCAGGATAGCAGGACGTGCTGCTCTATTCCTCACCTCAGGACAGCGGGATGTGCCGCTCTATTCCTCACCTCAGGACAGCGGGACGTGCCGCTCTATTCCTCACATCAGGACAGCAGGACGTGCCGCTCTATTCCTCACCTCAGGACAGCAGGGCGTGCCGCTCTATTCCTCACCTCAGGACAGCAGGGCATGCTGCTCTATTCTTCACCTCAGGACAGCGGGGCATGCTGCTCTATTCCTCACCTCAGGACAGCGGGATGTGCAGCTCTATTCCTCACCTCAGGCAAGCAGTGTAAGTCACAGTGGGAGCTCAGGGGTTTGGGGTTTGCAGTACATTTGGGAGCAGTGCAAGGGATCGATTCACTTTCGTAGATAATAGTGTTCATTTATTCATTTGGTAAAAAATTAAATAAAAACCAAAAAAAGCCTGGTCTCCCCCATTCCACCCTCCTCTCTCTCAGGGGAAAAATAAAAGTTGCTATGATGAGTATACTGGCAAGATTTATTGACCTTTTTTCAAACACTTTATTGTTGTTCATCTTTTTTTTTAAGTAGTTAATATTTTTTAAATATCTGTGGTGAAATAAAATACCACAAATGAAGTCAGAATGGAACTGCATTATTGGTTCTCTTAGTTAAAGTATGCATTACCTTGGAATCCTGCAAGACATAACTCACTATGGACACAATTAGAGTACTTTCTTTCACTATGGACACAATTAGAGTACTCTCTCTCATTATGGACACAATTAGAGTACTCTCACTATGGACACAATTAGTGTACTCTCTCTCACTATGGACACAATTAGTGTACTCTCTCTCACTATGGACACAATTAGAGTACTCTCACTATGGACACAATTAGAGTACTCTCACTATGGACACAATTAGAGTACTCTCTCTCACTATGGACACAATTAGAGTACTCTCTCTCTCACCAGTGTCTATATTTCTTTTCCACTATCTTGGTGAGTAGTTTTCCAAGCTCTTTAAACTAAATATCCCCACCGTAACGTCTTTCAGTCATGGAAGGATTGCAGAGCATTTCCCAGTATGAAACACACACACATTGACTAACTATAAATATATATATATATATATAATATATAATCCCCGTGTGAAAGGCTTTCATTTATGGTCCACTTTGAGCCTAAAATCCTTTTTGAGATTTATCTGCAAGTGGCTCTTACTCTTTAAAATAATCTTAGGATTTATGTACAGAAATAAACATTGTTAAATAATATATACATGCTTGTGTATTCTGCCTACGTATGTGTATTTTAAAAGAACACTAAACTTTTCCATGCCAGTTCACGTAAACTTGACGTAATAGATCAGACAAAAAATAGTGCAATGATCTTCCTACATCCATCGTAATTGCAAACTTCATTTTATGTAAAACGTGATTCCATGAGCTGATTTGATTCACAGCATAAAGTCCAATTGAATAAACACCTTCAATCTGCAGTCATTGTTTCGGTTCTCTTTTGTAAGAAGCTCTTCACAAAGTTCTTCACAACTGCATAGTGTCCACTCTGGGGCCATTACGAAAGCCAGTAAGAGAAGTGGTCATTAGCATACAAAAGTAGTGCCTTTTTTCACAGCAGAGAAAATGATTGGGTAAACGCATCAGAAAAAGGCTGAATTCAGGGTTTTTTAAGACAACTGTGTTAAATTATGAAAAAAATGAGTAAAGTATGTCCATTTTAACTCCCTGACTTGCAATATACTCAGACCGTGTTTCCATATTTTGTGTATATTATCACTGAAATGGCATAGTGCAAAGTTAACATCATTTTTAAAAATGTAATTTAACCTCTTGATTTTTCTGAGGCCAACATTTTATGGATTAGAACAACTCCTTGTATCAAATCTTGAGCTACTGCTACAAATAAGGGATTCACAACATTAGTGAAGATCCAAACTTCAGAATACACACACACACACACACACACACACACACACACACACGTACCTGGCTTGTGGCACCTATTGGTAAACCTTTATCCATGCTAATGTGCTTTTTAGTGCTTGAGGGTACTGTGTATGTAACAGAGTGACCATGACAACTTTACATGTATGTAACAGAGTGACCATGACAACTTTACATGTATGTAACAGAGTGACCATGACAACTTTACATGCCTCTTCTTTAGCCCAAAATTGTTGTCACAATTCCAATCCTCACTGGTGCTGTGTGTGTGTGTGTGTGTGTGTATGTGTGTGTGTGTGTGTGTGTATATACCTGGATGCAGCACACATTCGCTTCTATATGTTTCAAGTTGACATCCATCTTTACAAGCATGTACTGTGAGTGAGTATGCACACAAAAAGCTGTAAATACACTGTTACAACACTATAATTAAGCAGTAGATATTCTGTGAACACTCACACACACACACACATATCAACATTCAGAGCCATTTTAAAGGTAGAGGGAGGGGAGGTACGGTTGGTGAATGGAGGAGAGAGGGATGT
Source organism: Tenebrosternarchus preto (assembly GCA_025802075.1). Taxonomy (NCBI): domain Eukaryota; kingdom Metazoa; phylum Chordata; class Actinopteri; order Gymnotiformes; family Apteronotidae; genus Tenebrosternarchus; species Tenebrosternarchus preto. The sequence continues at coordinate 19,310,598 of JAOYMR010000001.1, forward strand.
GTAGGAGAAGGAGAGTTTGAAGATCAAAGAGAGACAGCGAGAGAGAGCCACAGAAACACAAAAGCCGTAGACGCTAGCTGTGACAGGCAGGTGCTCTGTACTGCAGCGTTCGTATAGCTCTAGTATTGTATTTGTGTGTATACGTGTGCATGCATAATTTTATCAACTGCTCTCTGCCATTTTTAGCATGTCAACATTTTGTGTGTGTGTGTGTTTGCGTGTGTGTGTGTGTGTGTGTGTGTGTGTGAGACCGGAAATTCAGCTACCGCTTTTTCAGAAGTGCCTAGCAGGACGGAGAGATTAAAGTGAGCATGGAGCACTCCTCTCTGAAGGATGAATAAATGTCCTGTCCCTTCCACACTGTCTGATATGGCCGCGTTGTGATGTAACTACTGTGTGTGTGTGTGTGTGTATTTATATAGGTGTGCTTTGAAAATAACCCTCTCTCTTTCTCTACCACTGTGAAAAGGGGACTGTTTAAAGAGACTAAGAACGCTGCTGTGATCTGCTCTGCCAAAAGCCTTCAATTATGAATCTCACTGCTCTCCACATCATGAGCATCAACAGTGAAAAGGCAAGCTGTGTTTTTTATGTATAAAAGACTGTAGGAACCTTTCGTCATAAACATAAGTACTACCTCGGTGTAGCAACTGATCTGACAACACACAGTGGTATAAATCTGCAGGAAGAAACAGCACAAGACAGAAAAGGTCACGGGAAGGAATGACATGAGGACACACATTAGTGCTTGACTAATGTATTCTGGCTGCGCTCTGATGACTAACCCTCAAAACACGCTGCCCTCCCTCTCGGATCCACGTGACGAACATCTCCTGTTGTCTGACCCGCCCTTCGTGTCTTAGCTCCACCCACACGATCAGCAGGTGCATGCTCGCACATGCAGTAAGAGACATGGAGAATACTGGGGTGGTCCTGGGCGGTCCAGGAGGACTGGGACTGTGAGAGGAGACGGGAGGTGGTCCAGGAGGTCTGGGACTCTGAGAGGAGACAGGAGGTGGTCCAGGAGGTCTGGGACTGTGAGAGGAGACGGGAGGTGGTCCAGGAGGTCTGGGACTGTGAGAGGAGACAGGAGGTGGTCTAGGAGGTCTGGGACTGTGAGAGGAGACAGGAGGCGGGCCAGGAGGTCTGGGACTGTGAGAGGAGATGGGAGGTGGTCCAGGAGGACCGGACCAGTGAGAGGAGACAGGAGGTGGTCCAGGAGGACCGGACCAGTGAGAGGAGACAGGAGGCGGACACTGTGGGTATTATCCCAGTGCATCTCATGCACTTTTCTACCCAACCCCAAAGCACACTGATAATCACATCGGTTTAACCATATACAGCACATACCAAAGACATGTACTGTTGCTTCTATGATTTTATTCCTCCTATGATTTTATTCCTGCCACCTTCTGAACTCAGAATCAGACATCAAACTGCAGCTTTCATAAAACAGTGAAAAAAATCATTATATTACAAATTAAATAATTACAATAAATGATTTGAATGATTAAAAGAATTAAATGATTAAAAGAAATGAATATAAATTAGCACCGTAGTCACTAAGTAACATATCTAATGCTACAGTTAGTGCTGACAGTTCACCGAGTGTTCAGTTCAAGGGTCCTTATAAAATAATAGGAACTAAGCATGCTATAGCCTGAAAGTTGACTTACTGTGTTCATTTTGGGTGTCTGCTGTTGTTACAAGCACCATCTGACATATCTTCACAAAAAGGCACCGAACTGATTAAATCGTGTCTTTGACTTTGAAATCATGGAAGGAATAGTGTTTAGCACACAATATAACCAGAAAAATAACTCAACTACCATGCCAAAATGATGTTTTTTGCCATAGCAATATCAGGAGTTACGATGGCAGGAAGCAGTGAAATAGGTCCAGGCCTATGTTTAGCATCACAGTTTTTGTCGTGTTTACCATTGATGTCTTTGTTGCCATTAGCTGCTCAAAGCCTCTATAAAATTTCCCGCCAGGATTGGCCAACGACAGAGCAGCACTTCCAGCAGAGCAGTGTGTGGGGTCTGGGTGCTTCATAGGCGACAAGCTAGCCACACCAATGGGTTCGATACCCAGAGATCACACGTACTCTTAAAACATATGCAAGTCACTCTGGACGAGAGCATCTGCCAAAAGCTCTATATCTGTAAAAAGCGTTAGTCACAGTCCACTAATTCAGCCCCGGAGTGATTCAGTGCGTGCATGGTTTACGTCACTGATGGTATAATTGGCAGAGTGTCCTGCTCAGTGGCCTGAGATGCCCATGCAGTGAAATGTAAATATGCATTGATTTTCTTATGTTGTTTTAAGGTTCCAGGCTGTTTGCATTCCCAATACTATCTCCAGCATTCTGATGCGACGGGCTGCATTATTAATGAACTTCAGATAGAGGTTCCTCCCCACTCCTCTCCACATTCTCTGAAGAAACACTTCCATTCGAGAGCTCGATTACTCTTTCCCTATCTCCTTTCCTACTTTCTAGCTTTTTTATTCTTTTAGTGTTTATTCCATCTTTTGATAGGATTAACTCTGTGTGTGTGTGTGTGTGTGTGTGTGTGTGTGTGTGTGTGTGTGTGTGAGACCAAAGAGTGCAGTAGGTTAATCAGAAGGCCTCCGTTTTACTCTCATGTATAAACATTTTTATGGTCAAGTCGATATCTTTAGCACTCAGACCTTTGTTACACACTGAGAAACACAGAACAGGAATACTTAGTGTCTCTTGTGCCACTCCTGGTTAATATTCAAACAGATTAGATTTCACCAGATAGGAGAAATTCTATCTTTCTATCATACATCAGAAAAGTGGAACCTGATATTTCTGAGATGACCATTGTTCTTGAACATCCTCTGAACTTGCACTATTTTAATTTTTCAGAATTGTAAGCTGTTAGAACATTGCTTCTTCTCTATCATCAGTATGTGTTACTAGGAACCACTGAAACCAATCATAAAATAAATTAATTTGATAAAGGGGTGCTTGAACGGGATTCACACTGTAACGCATTAAGGTGATGGAACTCAGATCCCTTTTATCAGCTAAATACAACATTTATGTAAAGTAATAAATGAAGTAACTTTAAACAAAGATTTTCTCCATATTTTACTTATACTATTTATTAACTCACCCTTTAATCCCCATTTAGTTTGTTCTTTTCATTTTATAACAATATTAGTACCTATTAGCCAAGGCCGGCACACACACTCCCACCCACACACACTCCCACACACTCACACCCACACACACTCCCACACACTCACACCTACACACACTCACACCCACACACACTCCCACACACTCACACCCACACACACTCACACCCCCACACACTCCCACATACTCCCACCCACACACACTCACACCCACACACATTCACAATGGTCTCTCCATTTTTGCCTCTATGCTCCTTATTTCAAAATTAAACTTTGCTCAGCAAAAAGATGCAGGTAACAAGTTCTCCATTCCCCTGGGTGCAGTCATCTTGGTAAGGCTTGGCCTCGTGAATCTGAGCCCTGGCTGCCCAGGTAGGGTTCAAAGCCAGGAAGATCCACGAGCCATTTCCCTGCTGTCAGAACCATGACCTCTACAAGCCCCCTTGTACCCTCTGACCCCGGTGGAGTGCACTGGTAGCTATATCTCTGAGGAAGACCTACTGACTGGAAGTAATCAGAATTCAATTACATTTAACACAAGCTATAATGAAAGGTGGTATGTGTAAGTCTATTAATGACAGAGAAGGAAGCTGTAAGGCAGCTGAACTGCAGCTGAGTGATCAAAATTGGCAGCAGTGTAGAGTGAGTGGTGTTAAAGAGGTAGTTGTAGGATGGAAGTGTGTGTGTGTGTGTGTGTGTGTGTGTGTGTGTGTGTGTGTGTGTGTGTGTGTGTGTGTGTGTGTGTGTGTGTGTGTACGTGTGTATTAGAGAGCTGGCAGTAGGTGAAGATTTAGCATCGGTGGCCGTAGCAACAATGGCAGCACATGACTTCAGAAACACAAGCATGAAAAATCAATCCATCACAGTCTCTTTCTGCACTCCACACCCTAAAAATAGTCCACACACTCACATACACACACATAAACAGACGCACACTCACATACACACACATAAACAGACGCACTCACATACACACACCAAACGCACAAATATCACATACATTCACAAAAATCACACACACACACACACAAACACAGTACCTAACTAGACATTAGGACTGAATCATTTACAAGAATGCAAGACAAAACAGACAAACTGAAACAGACAAAGAGAAGAGATGAAATAATGAGAGTTATGTGAGATTAACTGTCTACGATAATAGTAAAACCCGTTTACTCAACAATGCCTGTGCATGTGTGAATATTTGTGTGTGTGTGTGTGTGTGTGTAGCTGAATATCACACAGAGGCACAGGAAACAGAGTGCTGACGAGTGACTTTTGTTGACTCATTTTGCCTAGTCTGCATGTGCATGTGAGCAGTAGGGAGCTGCAGTATTCCAGATACGCTCATTTAGAGCCACACATTACCAGGCAGCAAGACACCAGACTGAGCCAGAGATGCAGGCACACACACACACACACTCACACACACACAGCACCGCATACATGGATGAAAACCTGCACTGCAATCAAAGCCTCCAAATTCTCATTTATCCTGCAGGGATATCAGAAGCAGCCCTTTGCACAAAGCCCAGCTGATTGCATACAAACTGAGACTGGTGATCATGTTAGCAGCACAGCAACAAACCAGAGCAGTGGAATTAGTGCTACCACTCCCCTCATCTCTCTCACACTCTGCACTGGGTGAGTTGTGATGTCTTGGCCAGAGTTTTTTCTGGGCCCCTGCATAGCATATTCTGGAGAGCAGCCCAGTGAAGAGAACGGAAGAGAAGGGAAAGGAACAGGAAGAAAGAAAAGGGAGAAAAAGGGAAAAGAAAAGGAGAAAAGGGAGAAAAAAGAAAGAGAGAGAGAGTGCTATGAATGGATATGGGGTAGGTGAGTGCGGTTAGACTTCCTGTTGTCCACAGGGAAGGAAGGATTTGAGAAGAAGGAACAACCTTTCACTTCCACTCGGACAAAGAAGATTGTCTACAGCTGCAGTAACCAAATGTATGTTTTAAAGATAAGACTATGAGACTCATGGGTCTCATCTGAAAGAAGGTGGACCTTTAGAAGGTAACCAACCCAGGATAAATAATCACTATTAATAGTGCTACAGAAAAAGTAGCAGTAGTGTTCATTTATTTAAAAAAAATTGTGCTTATTTATAAAAAGTGATTATTTTTTCACTCTTCCACTGATTCAGCCTGGCACTGTCCAAGCTGCCAGCTACACCAGTCTGGCAGGACCCAGGATTGGTGAAATCGATGAAATTACCGATTAACCTACCGCAATGCACATGCAAGGACTGCAAGACAACTGCAAGCAACTATTTACTCTATGCTTGACGTTCTCCAGCTGAATGAAGCAATCGTTTACCGATTTATTAGGGGCACCAATCAAGCAGAAAGGTTTGCTATGTGGATTAAGGTAGTGCCAGGTATACGTCAGTGGAGCAGAATGAAACCGCCCACTTGAAAAGATTCCAGGAAGTTAACGAGGCGCTAAAAAAAATAAAAAGAAGGCTCATGCAAATCATCACTGATCCCAGAGTGTTAAAAATGAGGCAGGATGACTTTGTCCCAGTGGTTATGTCACTGCACTACAGCACGGCATAGCAGCTGCTGCTCGTGGTGGATGCCTGGCATGGCGGTGCTGGATAAAACGCATCTGTACCGCCTCTGAGGTGGTTACACAACCCCACGCACACCCACCCACCCACCCTGCAGCATCCTGTGTTCAGAACACTCACTACCTGTTCTTATGAAGTTCCCGTTTCCTCTTCCTGTTCTCTGTCATTTCTCACGCATACAACATCTCGTCCTCTGCCGTGGACACACAAATCCTCAGCCACACTCTTGAACACATATATATTATGTCATCTTACTGATAGTCTTCTAATAATTCCTTCAACAAATCCAGCCAATGGGTTCATGAATCTCACCACACCACTAACTGTCATGGTTGCCTTATCTACACATACATCAGAGTGCTCCTTATTGTTTAGTGTTTGTCACTTCCTCCGTGTACAGGGAGAGCTCAGCTGGCATCTCTCTTTCCTCAGTGGAGCAGCTCCCTCCAGGGCCTCCCTTCTGGAAGCAAAGGAGGATACATATGCCTCCAGCTTCTCCTCTCACCGCATGTTTAGGGCAGAAGACACTAAACGTTACTATATGCAGTATTTTCCTCGTTTTAATGCTAATTCCTTTTTTGCGGATGCAGCCATGAATGTTATTACTTCACATGTTCAGCACGACAGATGAATGTGAAAATGTTTTTGTTAACTTTGAGGCAGCCCTCTAACACAGCACTCTGTTCTCTGACCATGCTGGCTCCTGTACCACATCACATGCCGGTGGCTCAGACCTCAGCACTTTGCCTACACCTGCAACCATGAGTCCAAGGTGGGAGGGAGGAGAAGCCATTGAGAAGCCCTCTCTTGGGTTTCTGTTATTTATCAGCTATCTGGACCTACTGAAAGTGCTCACGTGCAGGACGCAGAAGGAGGGACAGTGAGACCGAAGGTCAGTGAGAAGAGGAATTGACAGAAATCTGATTACCCGAGGCTAGAAGATGAACACTCCCCACTACTGTCCTAACCTGCAGCCCTACATGAATCTGCCATCACTAGCTGCCCCACTTGCTGTTTACATCAGGTTCATTCGGTTGTACATAGTTTGCGAAGCACACAACAGGCTTGAATTTATGCAGTGAATTTGTCTGTGAGGTTTGCTGAATAAATATATTACCTGGTTTTAATTAACAGAACATACACTGAGTCCCTAGGACACACAAAGAACCCATAGCAACGGACCATTCTACCAGAGAGAGGTGCACCGAAGAGAATGAAGCAGAGAAAAAAGAATAAATAATTGAGATTCTGCAGATAGATGTAGATCACTTACTGTACACAGGCAAAAAAAAAAACTGTAAAGACTCACGACTCAAATAGCTCTCCACCATCTCCTGTCTAAGACTCACGACTCAAATAGCTCTCCACCATCTCCTGTCTAAGACTCACGACTCAAATAGCTCTCCACCATCTCCTG
>JAOYMR010000001.1:19317854-19329301 GCA_025802075.1 Tenebrosternarchus preto
TCTCCCTCTGGTGTTCGTTTTCTCCTTTACTTCTTCCCCATTTTTCCATCTCTGTCTGCATTTCTTCCATTAAGTTTTCCACAGCACCTCATAATATATTGTATTCTGTGTGTGATGTTCCATTGGTTTGCTAATTTGGCGTCTTTTTCTCCAGCGAGTGGCATAACTGTGCGTTTTCAGGACGCTCCAGGGCGCAGTACTGTAACAGGCCTGTAGAGGCGCATTACAGGCCCAAGTCCTGTGTTTACTAATTACACATATATAATAGCTACTGCATGTTTTAAGGGACAACACTCATTTGCCAAATACACCAGACAGAACATTTAACAGTCACTGCAACTGTGCCAGATGCATCTAGTACTCAGCATTAGTAGTAATTATGAAAAAATGCTCAAGCAGAAAACACTCATAAAAAAACACTTCTGTGCTTTTCACAATAGTCACATTTCATCGCAAAATGATTCACAGCATATGATTAAAAAATACTGTATGATACTGCATATGACTGGGGACAGCGGACGTGAGAAGAAAGAGCAGTCACATCCTTAAGAAGAGAAAACGGCTTGTCAGACTAATGCTGTTGTGTATGTCCCACTATCACAGTACTCACCCAAGGACCCCAGTATCCAGTACCACAGTACCCACTACCACAGTACTTACCCAAGTACCACAGTACTCACCCAAGGACCCCAGTATCCAGTACCACAGTACTCACCCAAGGACCCCAGTATCCAGTACCAGTACTCCCCGAAGTACCACAGTACCACAGTACTCCACCAAGTACCACAGTACCCACTACCACAGTACTCACCCAAGTACCACAGCACCCACTACCACAGTACTCACCCAAATACCACAGTACTCACTCAAGGACCCCAGTATCCAGTACCAGTACTCCCCAAGTACCACAGTACCACAGTACTCCGCCAAGTACCACAGTACCCACTACCACAGTACTCACCCAAGCATGCAAGGCAACAGTCTACCAGCATCCACCAACTTACATTTACATTTAAGGCAATTTAGGCACCTGGATGCGTTAAATATAAAGAGGAAGAGGGATCCGAATGAAACTAGGATTTACCTAAGCAAAGATTTGTCTTATGTCCTTTACAGAATATGTGAAATGATTCGTCCCCTGACTACTGTGTTTTTACATAGATGATACTACACGGAAACTGATAGATTCCACTATAATAGTGCACTCTGCTTTCATACAGATTCAGTTCAGTGAGGGTTTATTTGTACTGCACATTTTACATCATTATGAGGCTTTCAGAGTTTTAGGTACAAACCACTAACGAGCAAAGCGGAGGGTGATATAAGCCTGAGATGGGCATGAAAAAGAGCAGGAGGTGGCAGAGCTCAAAAACAGAACCCTTCTCATTTAGGCACTGCCAGATATTGAAGCTACTGGCAAAGGGCATGTGGATGAAATCATTTGGGAAGGATTTTAATAAACAAAGATTCAGAAGCTGTAGATGAAAGATCTGTGGGATATAAGACAGCAGCTGATGTTAAAAGTCTGTTAAAGGTTATGTTGGACCATGACTGTACAGCCCAATGGTATTGCTTTTAGAAAAGGAGCTGGTGACCATATATATATATATATATATACACACAGAGAGATACATTTTGGTGGTGTGTGTGTGTTGGGAGGACCTCATGTGAATAAAATTCCACACAAAATAGAAATAGAATACCAAATATAGCAGCTCTTACAATACCTAATATAGCAGCTCCAGAAGCATAGACTGTGGAGCACTAATGCCCCAATGCATATTTCTCTGTGGCCCTTAAGGAATATGTATCCAATAAGAAGTGGTTTCTTTTAAGGGAAGAAGATGGGTCTCTATGACCTATAAATATAGTGACCTAAAAATACAAGATAAAATTCTAACTAATGAAAGCAGCCAACAGCTAATATACTAATATCAACACTAAGACAAATGCCAATCTAGAAGATAAAAGAACAAATTGGTGTGAGTTTTCAGTCCTGGGTGGGCTCCCCACCGACATGCTGTACCTTTCAGGATTTGAAGGCCTTTTGATTGATCTAGGATTAAACTATTTCTCTGACATGAAACCTTAAGATATCCACTCTGCAGCTCAAATACTGTACATTTACAAGCAGATTTATTAAAAACATCCACCTTGTGCTTATTCCCTTGCCAACTCATAAAGTACACATTCTTGGTATAGTTTCAGACTGTAGACCATCTGTTGGAAGGCACAGCTTGTAAACCAACTCCTATCCCATTCATCATCAGTCAGTTTCTGACCACAGAACTAACCCTTTTATTTGGGTGGTGGCCCATTCTCAGTACTGAATCAGCACTGACACGGTAGTGGCTTGTTTGTGAGTGTTGATCTGGAATATGTTTCTCAGACACTTCAGTCTTAATGCAGTGATTTTTAACCATGGTAATGCCACTGCCAGGTTGACCTGCCACCTAAAACTATTCAGCCAAAAGAGGCCTACTGTTCTGGATGATAATTAACACACTGCGTATGGTGACATTCTGCAAACAGACAAGGTTGCCGCTTTGAATAAAGTGACTGATACAGTGTGCATCTTACATGTTACTGAAATGAGAAGTGAAAAAATCTAAGATGACCATCCTGAAGGTCATCTTCTGCAAACCTTGATGAGATCCTATAGAGGTCTTTCATGCAGTGAGAAACAGCTGAGAAACAGAGAGAGAGAGAGAGAGAGAGAGAGAGAGAGAGAGAGAGAGAGAGAGAGAGAGAGAGAGCGCATAACATAGCATATCTACCCAAATCAGCCCAAATCAAACCAACCATAAGCGCTGTGGGGATGGCTCTGTAAAATGTCATTTGCATGTTTGCATGTGAAACAGAAAGATGAGAAATGGACACTCGAATTCAAGTGTTTGATTTTGCTTTACAGTATACATGATCTTTACAGTATACATGATCTTTACAGTATACAGGATCTTTTCAGTATACAGGATCTTTTCGGTATACAGGATCGAATGTTTGAGAAGAAATGTAGAGGTGAAAGCCCAGTCAAAATGGCAGATCCTTGGTTGAGAGAGCTAGGGTTCAGCTAACATGCTCACAGCTGTGACACCTCCTCCTTCAACAGCCACCTCTCAAATTAAAACCTTGAAAAAATACATATGAATATATATATATATATATATTTTAATCATTATTTTCACTCTAGATTACACAACGTGGCCACACATGTAGGATGTAAAATACAGAGCAGAATTCACATTGCTATGAAAATGCTGCACACTGCTCCACAAACCTCACTTCACCGGTCAGAATAATCTAACTGCCGCATCGTCTCTCATGAAAATACTAATGAACACCGTCACTGATAGATAAACAGCCGGAAAACGTAAAACATTCGTTCAAGGAATAAAGTACATAATGCCGAACGATTATGGGCACGAGCCCCTTTTCCCCTGCAACATTAAATAACCCCTCTGTCCTTTAAAAGCGGAACACGGGGAGTGAGAGGAGAGGTAGGAGGGACTAGGCCACGCAAATACAAACGAGCACACACACACACACACACGCACACACGCACACATTGACTCCTTCTGTAGGAGTCCTTGGAAAAAAGAAAGAGAAGGGAAATGGCTGCAGCCTGTCCCCTCCCTCCTCGCTCCTTTCGAGTACGGCCGACCTGAGTTACAGATTTGCACATGCTGACATCAGCACCGCGCAGCACAGCGCCTCCTGTCTCACAGAGCACCTCTCTCCAGTGCGTAATATGTTACATGCCTGCGCAAGCCCATAGGCACACACGGTCACGCAGACACACACACACACACACACACACACTCATGCACACGTACTCACGCACACATACACGTGCATGCGTGTACACGCACGTACGCTCACTTTCTATATCATAAAACCATACAAAAGATATTTTTCCCCCAATGCTGTGCTAACGAAAAGCTGACACCTGACAACAGATCCTGGCTCACACCATCTGGAATCCATGATAACCAAACAGCATTTTCTCACACATCTCATATCTACACTTTAAAACCTCAACACTGCAAGACCCGCTGTAGTAAAGTAGCACCTGCTGAATTACCCAGAATTATTACATAATAATCTGGAGCAACATAATGATTATTCACATTTAGGGGTATGAATCATATTTGTACGTGACCCAAGAAATTTCATACCCAAGAAACTGTCGCTTCCTTGAAGGGACCAGCATTTCTAATGTAGGATTTAAAAGGATATGGCCATTCTGTGATCTTTTTGGCGTATTTTCTTACAAAGTTGTCCTCACTGAAGATGAATAAAGATCGGTTGACAGTGAAGCAGTTTTGTCGAACCGGTATAGGGTTGTACAGGGCCATAGTTCTGGCCCGTTGGGCCATCGACTGCTTGTACATCCTTTGAGCACCCGGTGGGCCGCCTTGCCTGCTGCCACCGCGACCAGGGCCCCCTTGTGCATGCCCAGGTCCTCCACCATACCTGGATGGCACTTCATCTGTGAACCGCGCCATTCTAAAGACTCCAAATGCCAATCTTCAAGATGCAGGAGAAAAGGGAGCGGATATTCAGCACGACCACACCACATTACATCCCATCTGCTTCAGAACTTCATACAGATATAACTGGGGTACACATTCATCTCTTCATGGAGCTCGTTTCCGTGTAAGAAGAAAGTAGCGGAGCTGATACTTCTGTATATCTGCAGGTGACAATCCGTCAAATCCGTCAGCCCCAACTATAGCAAACAGCTCAGTCTCTTCGTTCACTTCACAATATAGACCTGACCATCCTCACCTCATTTTTGGCCAAAATCATATCCCAGATTCCATCTCACAACATATTCCTTCTGATAGCTGAGTGAACTCTTCATGTTTCCAGTGGCTCCATCTTAATATCTTCGAGAATATCTCTGCCTCCTCTGTATCGTGTACCACTAGGCTTGTACTGGCAAATCAGTTTATAATTGCTATAGACATTTCAAACCATTTTGAGATAAAGGGCAAATTAATCAAAAAAAGAAAAATTAGGAGAGTCCTTCGCGTTGTTTTTCACCTGGACATTTTTATAAAAACTCCAGTGCCCCGTTTTGACCAAGAAAGCTGGAGGAAAAAATCTATTTATTTATTTATTTCGAAACATCCGCAATATTTGGTACAGTGTAGCGATTAGCCTACTATGTCTTCCGCTACCACTCGCTCACTTCACTCGCACACATAACCGTAATTAGTTCTTCCAGTGAAAAAAATACACGTATTTGATTTTTGTTGCCAGTTTTCACTCAAAGAATGCAAATAAATCTTGTCGGGAAAAAAACAGATCACAATAATCGATGGTTTTATTGGTTTCCTCACAGATAAGGTGTCATCCTTTAGGCGAAAGCCGTCAATGGCACTAGGGTGTTAGAGGAGCAATCCGTGCGTTATAAAATCCTACGAAGAGAGACAGTAAAAGCAGAAGCATCAATCAAGAAAGGACGACGGCGACAGCTCCGGCTTCCCAAAGCCTCTCATGCTTCCCTTCATCGGGCTTTGGGCCACGCAGAATGTGCACATTATCCCCGCCCCGAGGTCTATCTGTTCGGGAGAACACCAGCGTCCTTCGCCTCGTTCTATCCTCCGACGATAAGCGCTCCCTTACCCTCGTTACTCTTCGTCCAGCGCCTCCGGGAGAAAGGGGGAGGAGGTGTCAGCTAAAGGAGGGAGGTGGTGTGCGCGTGCTCTCGTTTGGAATATCGGTCTCTGGAAGAAACGGGAGCAAAACTAGCCGATATTGGCTCCGATCAGCTGGCAGGTTGAGCTATAATGAGAAACCGATCGATTTAGCGCTGCTAGAGCGCCGTCCCCAAATCTCTGGTCGACTCTTGCAGCGCATGACGCATACGACACCCCACCGATTCGCGTATCCTTTCCCCCTTCTACGTAGGGTAAGCAACGTTCCTGTACCTTCTACCAACGGCACCAGCGGCACAGCTCCACTGTAATGCGCATACATTCAACACGATCAATCTTTCATCTCTGGACGCAAAAGTCGAACTAATGGGCGGGATGGTATATGTAAAGCGCAATTTCCATTCGCTTAGTGACCTGGTAAAATATACAGTAAAAACAGAGATTCAGTTTTCTCTGTTTCTTGGTGCATAACCCGGGCTAAAAGACAGCAGCGTATACTGACGTGGGAGCAAGAGCGTGTCTCCGGGGAACGGCTGCGCTACGCGAGGGCACGCGGGGCGAGGAGCGACAGGCTATTCTTAGCAGCAGACATTTCGGAATTAATGGACGGAGATTTCCCATCAGCACTGGAGCTCTCTCTCTTTCTCTCTCTCTCTCTCTCTCTCTCTCTCTCTCTCTCTCTCTCTCTCTCTCTCGCTGCAATAGTTATGGCTTGTTTAATTACAGTCTTTAAGGAGTTGATATGTCGAGTATGTATAGAAATAAAACGTGCGTAATTGATTGATACTCTTCAAAACCGATCCCTTGTTTAATTAGATAAAGGTCTGGTCTCCAATATGCCGAAATTTGAGGAGGAGCGACGCGCTCACGTGCTTCAGAAGACTGTTGTTTTTCAAGTGCCAAAATCGATAAACTTGCGCGACCTTAACAGTCCACCTATCGTGTATCAGGAAGGAGTGCTCAGACTATATACTGTCTGAAAACCCGAGGAATCTAGGGTTAGGGTTAGAGCAAAAGCTCAGTAGACTATAACACTGGCTGACTTAGTCAATGACTAATTCATTAGAAAGCTTCCCTACTTATAACGATATCTACGGGAACAGTTCAGTAGGTCTTAAACTCAGTACACATTCATTTTAGTTGTGAGAAGATCGTGTGAACATCAGTAACGGATTCGACCCGAGGCTATAATCATCAGATTAGGATGACTGACAGCACGCAAATTCAGTTAGTACTGAAGAGAAATAAACATGAATTGCTTGCTTAGAACTTTGCTCCGCAAATTAAAAGGGTAAGCAAATGCAAACAAATAAAAATGTCGGAATTAAAACTACAGTTAAATAAAAATTTCAGTGAAACTGGAGCAATGTATTTCGTATGCACTGCTTGGTTTACGACTCATAATTTCGAATACTTTCCATTGCAGTTCCGCGAGAGCCAGAAGGCAGCTGTCCATGGTTCTAAGCGATGCTTGTACATATTCGTGTATATATAATCGCCGCGAGGTTTCACAGTCCAGGGATAACGGCATTGAATGGTATCATGATCGCGAGAGAAGGATTCAGAGAGCAGCCCTTGTAAGCGTAATAATAGAAATGTTTCCCAAACCCAAATTACAGTAACATGATAACACTATAGACACACTATGTAACACTGGTAAACCTATGTTTATGTATGGTACAAAGAATACATTTGATGGGGTTCAGTGTCATATCATGTAATTGTTACATAAAGTATGTTTAATGTATACATAACGTTAAACACTACACTTAACATGCCAGTTAATGTGATTTTGGTTTTGATTTGTTTAGTTCAATAGTATTTTATCCTTACTTTTCTTGTATCTCTGGATGTGTGTAAATGGTTAGTCTAAGGTAGCAAGCATTCAAAGAACATAAAGGAGACAAAATTTTGTTGATAGTCATTCATCAAACATGGCTCACAAAAATACTGCTATTCATAATGTATGTAAATATTGGTGTCTCCAAAACAATGCCAAAAAAAAGGTTTGTCAGAAAGAAGGACATTGCTATGATCAAAAAATGCATAAACGTATTGGTACAGTTTTGTTGGGGTTTGGTGATGTGTGATCTAATGTATGTAAAAAGTTGTTCATCTTCAAGCTTTTTATGTTTGTGAGCAGAAAAAAAAAATCTCACTCATTGTACACAAAGGATGTACAAATAGTCGATGGTCCAACGAGTCAGAACTATGGCCCTGTACAACCCTATACCAATTCAACAAAAGAGATCTAGAACAAACTTTCGAGAGTCTTCTGGACTAATGAAGTATGTAAGGGCCAAGAAGTGTGGAACCATTGGCTTTTTAACTCTTAAAAGTGAATACAGGTAGAAGAGTTAAATACTACCATGACTTTTGAAGGCATGGTAGGACTACTGAAGAGGTCGGACCACACAGGGAGGCTGTATCCTCAAGCCTGCTGATCTCATTTGTGCTGGGGTCCTAGCCTTGTCCAACAGCTGGGGTTCAGTAGGCAATCACTCCAGGATGCCAGATCCTCTTGTTGTCTGCCAAGCACAATCCCCCTTCTCCTGGTGAGTCATTAAAGCTTGCTGCATTAATCTGACACAGTGGTAGCACACCGCAAGCAGTCCACAGTTGGTTAAGAGGGAGAGAGAGACAGAAAGAGACAGACAGAAAGAGCGATAAAGAGAAAAAGAGAGAGGTTGGGAGGTAATTGATGGTTGTGCTGATTTTCTAAGTTTACATTCAGTCAGAGCCTGTAACGCATACAACTGCAGTAGTAAAATTCTTCAAGCACAAACCTTGTGAAGTTCTTATGAATGCTTGTATGGATTGCAGGAAATTCTTTGTTATGCTTATAAAAATACTCAAGCAACAGTTCAAAGAATCAGGTTATGCTGTTGTGTCATGCTGCAGGAGTCAAACTCAGTGAATCGTAAGGATGAATAATTCATAGACTGCATGCATGCCGAGGTCTGTGCTTTGCTTAACTTTTCTGTTAGTTTTGCATACGTTTTTATAGGGTTAAAAAATGTCTAAACGTGATGCGATTCCACTGAATGTGTTTTGTGTAATAAACATTAAGGAGAGTTTTTAATTAAAAAATCAAAACTCGGCCTATCATAAACAAATCTATGTTCTCTTCTGTAATTATTTATACATTCAACCCTTAGGCTACTTTGAAAGTATGGACTTTGGACCATCGCTGACTGCATATCAACTTACGTTATGTTTAAGTTTTAGTTACACATGTAAATGTTTGCATGAACAATTAATATCTGCCCTTTAAAACAGTTAAAAACTGTTTTTCATAAACACTGCTAGCAAAGATTCAAGCACCCAACCACACACACACACAAACACACACAAACACACACACACATATATATAGCACCAGTTATTATTAAGATTCAATATTTTCATATTTTTCTGGAAGAAATCTTCATATTCACTGCAAATGCACTTAATTCTTAGTAGCTGTAGTAGCTGTGAGTAAGGGATGGAGTTTGTGCCTACCTTAGAATGTGAATAATTATACTGCAAACAGGAATGTCTGTAGGTTTATAATAGACAGTTTTTGAATGTTGGATCTTGGATATTGGATGAGTGTTCCATGTGAGGGGTTTCCTGGTCTTGACATTGGCAGCTTCCAGTTTTTCTCTTGGGTACCTGATTGTGCCTGCTGGTCATGTGATAACTGGCACAGAATGCATGTTTATGGCTTTTTTTTATGTTTCCCATTTAATTCTTGAGGACTTGCCTTCTCCTATGGAGGATATTCTGCTGTCCTTCTTGTTTCTGTCTCATGGTTCCTATGTGATTGGAGAAGGTATTTGTAGCTGTCCATCAGGTCTGTTATATGGCTTTGTGGAAGTTTATTTTCCTTTGTCCTAATCAGTTTTCACAGAACAGCAGTGAGAACAGTACATCTCCTTGATATATGCCCAACTTTGTGTTCACCTGGATAATTGTCTTCAAGCTGGCTTCTCATGTTGTTCTTCAGTGTTCTACCGATTTATGAATAAAAACCTTTGTCTTATTGACTTAATATGGGGTGAGGTATTTGAGGATCCTGGTGTGTGAGTTGTATGCTTTCTTGTAGTAGATCTGGGCAATGGTTAGGTTGATCGTCCTGGTGGACCATCTCTAAGGTGGTGGTGGTGCTTTGAGTTTCTGGTGGTACCTTCTGAGCTTTGCACATGCATTTGCCCATGTGCTCATTCAGCTTGGCAGCTAGTATAGTAGTTAGGTCTCCTATTCTTTTTACCATGGCAAATGCTAAAGGATAACACATTTTTGCCAGCTGAATGAGTCAGTGCAGATGAGTTGTATATGGGGTGACTGTGGGAGGCTGAACTGGCCCATCTCTCTTCATTTGGAGTACTTTGCTTGCAGAGTCTCGTGGTACGTTTCTGCTCTGTGCTTTGCACACAGCCAGAAAGGTTGAGTTGATGCAATCACAATACATTTTTAACAGTGTACATGTACTTTCATGGGCCCAGGACAGGCTAATATTCCCTAATGAACACTTTATTCAGTCCCACTCCACCATCTCTAGGCACAACATTCTGCCTCTAAATATAAACTTTCAAAAAGTAGTAAAAAAAACAAGAGAGAAGACAGACACACAGACAGAAATAAGAATACAGCAGCGAAGCAAATGCCACTCATCAATGAGGCTGTAAAAATCATTTGAACTTGAATTTAAATTCAGTACACTGTATTAAATCTTAATACAGAACTAACTGTACCTCAGTTATCTGTACAACAATAATGTAGCCATGATTTTTGGAAATGTGAATGAAGACCTCCCAGATATCTGGAGAAGTACCAGGTACCTGAAAACATGGAAAACATATGCAAGTGGCTTCCTCAGACTTAAGTAGGCCGGTCCTATCACTAGAGAGAGAGTGATGAAGTGACCGAAATGCTTCTCATTCAGGACTCCCTTCCCCATACTGTCATCTCTTTTTTCAACACATTTGTTTTGTCTTCTCATGGTCTCTCTATGCAAAGCGGTTTGAGCTGGTCTCCCATCCCACGTCTCTCCTCTTGATTCTGCTCCCCATCCTTCACGTCTCCAGTCCCACCTCTTCTTCCATACTCTTCACCTACTCTGTTCCATTTTCTCACTTTTCTCCTGCTCTTACCTGCTTATTAAAATCAATTCTAAAACTCCTTTAATTAGAATAATTGTATCTTAAATGTATTTTAAAAATGCTGCAAAATACTTAAAAGGATGTATGTTAATGCAGGATGAGAGACTGAACATGCATGCATTCAGATTAACTTTTTTTGCAGGATGTGCTGAATTAATGGTGTTTCTGATAGCAAAAGACACTCCTCCAGAGCACTCATCTAATCATTTATTTAAGCAGAGTTTATGTCACATGCATATGTGTCCCTCTGTTTGCTTCTTTTGTTCACTATCTTGCATTTGGCCAGTGGGGGTGGGGAGTCATGCGTGGGTCTATATTTATATTACAATCAATAGAGCAGTATACAATTACTTGACTAACACTCTTAGTCTTGGAGGCTCCAATGATTTCCTGTGTTTCTTAGACCAGATGCTGTCAATCCTGTAGCCCACTGAACGAAAGTCCTCTCAGGAAGAACATGACAGACAGCCAGACAGCCTCCTTTCACAGTGAATGAGAATGATACAGGACGCACATGTGCATGTATGTGGGTGTGTGTATGTGTGTGTGTGTGTGGGGGGGGGGGGGGGGTGCGTGTAAAGAACTGATGTCCACATTACCATTTCATGTTTTATGTGCAATGGTTGACATTACTAATAAA
>JAOYMR010000001.1:19337709-19351054 GCA_025802075.1 Tenebrosternarchus preto
GTGTATTAGAAACACTCACTCACAGGCAGAACTGTGTTTTAAGTGTATTAGAAACACTCACTCACAGGCAGAACTGTATACAAACGAGTTCATATTATGCATATAGTGGCTCTTTCAACACAAATTTAACAAGTCTTCAAAATCAAAATTGTCTTAATTTAAATTTTTATTTATATTCTTATCTGTCTATGTAGGTACAAGTATATAAATACAAGTCCATTTCCAAATATTGATCGATCGAGCAAAAGAAACTAGGCAAGCAAGCAAGAACGAACTTGGAGAACAGATACAAATACCTGGGAATTCTTCAATCACGCAGGAACCACAAAGCAGAAACAAGAAGGATAGCAGCATCCAAGTACTTCCACAGAATAAATTGGATCCTCAAGAACCAGTTGAATTGGAACATAGACATGGACGCTCTGTCAGTCTCTAGAGAAGAACTGAAAGATGCCACCACTGAGACCAGAAAACTCCTCACAATGCATGAGGCAGTCCACCCAAGATCCAACCTTCAAAGTCGGTAAGCCAGGTGGACGGAAGGATGCAGGGAACTGCATACTGCATGATCCACCATCCAGGGTGAGACAGTAAGTGAATACATCCAAGCAATGGCCTTCAAGGATGACATTATGAGGGAGCGCCTCAGTAACATAGGGATGTGGTCACCACATAGGGTGGGTCCTCCACATCCAGACAGGTAGCCAAGCAGTGGGGAACCAAGCAGACATTGTGACGGTAGATGCAGAAAACAGCAGTGGTAGTAAATGTGGTTGAAGTGAAGTCATCCCAAGTGATGAACACAATCAAAGAAACAATTCTAAAAACGTGTATTAAAAAAAACAACAATAAAAAAGAAGGAGACCCTCCCCAACACTTACTTGGGAACTCTGACAATGTACTCTGTTGAGGAAGAACTGCTACTCCCCTATGACACAAATAAACATGAACACAATTTGACATTACACTTACAGCATTTACTGAACATTCTTATCCAGAGCAACTTACATCGATTTATCAGTAATACATGTGCTCTCTGAGAATTGAACTCATGACCTTGGTGTTGCTAGCACCTTGCTCGAAAACATTAAGTTGAACCTGTGACTGACTTGCTGTGTAAAACTACAACAAAAGGACTGATAAAATTAGAAATCGCATACAGCACATGAATGATGGTTAATAGTCAAAAGAAATGCTTTAGAAAATTCTAAACTTTAATTTGCACATTACCAGTGATGCCATAACTGCAGACGGCCTTCCTTCAAATACAAGTTAAACTCCGTTTACAACCTGAGGGATTTCACAAATGAAGCATTACTCCATGCACGGGACACACAGGTTCTCCTCAAATAAATGTTAAGTATAAAAAAAGTCTTGTCCAATTGTTAAATGGCTCTTACATTATAGCAAAGCTAGCTAGTCCGCACAAGATAAACGTCACGCCAGCTGTCGTACACATCAACACATATACATCATCATTCAGATAAAATTTACTTAATTTTTCCTGTGTAAGGCCTTAAATAGTAAAATAACATGCAGGCTTCTTAAATGAACTGGAACATAAACTGTAGCTAGCTGTTCAACTCACCATGTAAGACAGCAACAGCTAGCTAGCTTAGCTACCTGCGAAGTGCCTTAGCTATACTATCAGCAAGCTAAATTGGTTAAGTAATAAAATAATCCAGTTTACTCAAAAACCAAACACGTTCGAGCATCCATGAGAAAAAGAGGACGAAGTTGAACGGAAAATAAAATCAACGACCACGAACTAATCCTTAAAATTATAGACAGCTAGCTACACACAACACAAACCTTTTACAGTACACACATTGTAGTTCGCTCCGCTTCTTGTAGTTTGAGTACGTGTACTGCCACACAGTGGACTGGAGCCTCAGCGGGTTCGCGTTTGTGCCGATAGTTTATACTAAATTTAATGATTTAACTACAAACCTAGAAAACCTGAAGCAATATGTGTGTTGTAAATAGTGTTACTAAATTCCAATAAAGTTACACCACTAAAACAAACAAACAAAGAAGCAAACATAATTCAAATTTATTACACAAGCACTGAGTTTAGTATGCGGCAGTCAGCCTACCTACCATTTTTACTTTATTTTAATGCATTTTATTTTGTTTACTCGTCATGAATTTCTGGCGACGTTCGTGATTATAGCAGTGGCGTTCCATTGCCGTTTAGCTCCACAAAAATGTTTGAACCCTTGGACGATCACAGCTTGAGCTGTGTCTCCATCTTCTGGTCATGTTAGATATATAATATATGTTTTAGAATATGTGCTGCTATTGAATAATAATAATAATAATAATAATAATAATAATAATAATAATAATAATAACACTCTTTTAGTTATTATTATTATTATTATTATTATTATTATTATTATTATTATTATTATTATTATTATTATGGCTATTTTTTATTATTGTTGTTGCTGTTGCTGCTTAATGGCAAATATAATGAAAAAAGCAATATAATGAAAAGTATATGCTTTTTAATAATCAAGCTTTATTTGAATAAGACAGTTAGCATTAACAAATGTTAGCATTAGCAAAAGTTATTAGACTCAAGTAGAAAATAGCAAAAAACAACTTCAAGGTTATTAACTGAATGTTCCATTTGCAGAATCAAATAGTAAGAGAGTTATGTTTTTTTCTTTTATTAGGTTTTTTAAAGATGTTTTTGTATGTCTTATCTATTAAGAAGAGGGCCAGAAAGGATATTATTTTGCACTAATTAATTTACACTCATTTATTCGATTAAAGATACTTTGCCTAATTCAACCTTCACTTAACTTTAACTAGAGTGACTGAACATCCATAAATGAGAGAGATGATAAAGAGTGCAATAAAGGTACAAGCTGTGTTCCAGGTTTCTTCAGCAATATCCAGAAAGCCGGCTTGAGACGGGTTCTCATCGAAGTAGATACTTTCTTGAAAAGTTTCTGAAACAAAAATACTTTGTGGCTTGCCTTTAGTCTTCAAAAAAATTGCATACTCATGGTTTTCCATATGCAATGTAAGTAATTGATGATGATTTTCATGTTTAGATTGTGAGTATATAAAAAATATTCCACTGCCTTAACACAGATTTCATCATTATTGTTCCAAAATGACATAATGCATAACTACCGGGTGATGGTGAAGTTTAGCATATTTATGCTAAGCCAATTGTTACTTTAAACAGGGCCTTAGCAGCTACAAACAATTACCTTCTTTATATATTTTGCGGCTAACAGTGCCAGTAATGTGTTTGACCTGGCAAGTGCATGCTGTTCCTGCCGTCCATTCACTAGCACGAACTTGGAGACGGCTCAGGATCATGAATTTCCCAGCAGCATCCCTGGAAGGCTGTGAGGTGTTGTGCTGCATGACTGCACCATCATGGTGCCAGGTGATCTCAATGGCAGAAGGGCTGAAATTGGACACCAGACACACCAGCTCATCAGAGTGCCACAGAAGGTCCACCGTGGGTGCGTTTTGGACCACTGAGGCTGGGTAGAAGACAGGGAGGGATGAAGAATGGATTAAACGCAGAACTTATTCATGCCAAAGTCAGTCAGATTAGTCAGATACTGTCTGATTGTGCATACTTTTTCGGAAACAAAATCTAATCTTGAATGCTAATAAATGAAGCAGTTGCTTCATAGGGATATAACACTTCACCTACCATATACATTGTCCAGTCTGCTGACTATTGGTGTTTTTGAAGACTGGTGCCTGACTGTGCAAGAATAAGTGCCATCCTCGTGTCCTGGTTCTAGTAATGTCAGAGTGCTGTGCATGGTGAAATAAGAACCCACAGATCGAGCACCCACTGGACTATTGTAGAAACGAGATTTATCGAGACTCTTCCCATTCAGTTCCCAGTAGACAGAGATCTCAGCAGGGTAGAAGCCAGAGATCAGGCAAATCAGAGTCTTGTCATGTGGTCCTGACAAATCTCTGTCACTGGGTTGAAGAATTTGGACAGTTGGCCTTTTGGGGTCTGAGGGATGCAAATCAAATAAGAGCTTAGAATAACAAAGACTTATGACTAGTAGATGTATCTGATAGGGACAACTGATAGTTGTCAGTACATTAAAGTGAGTTTCATATGAGCTCTTGCCTTTGACTTTGGAGATGCTGAGGTTCTGTTTTGTATCAGAGCACAGGTGTGTTACCTCACAGGAAACAACTGTGTGAGCGTCCCATTCTGAGGCTTGGACCTTTATAATGCTTTGGAAACTTTCTGTTCCATTTTTGTGGGAGATAGGAGGTTTTCTGGTCACACCCTGAGAAGTAGCATCCTTGCCTACTCTCCATGTAACAATAAAGAAGTCGCTGACCCTGTGATGACCCAATATCAGACAAGTCACCTGTACGTGATTCACTGAACTCATATCATTAAGGGAGGGACCCAACAAATACATCTGTGCTAGCTGAGCAGAAGGTGCTGTCACTGGGAGACAAAGAAAGGGTACATATTTAACATTATGTATAATACTTATACTTACACACACACACACACACACACACACACACACACACACACACACACACAGTACAAAATATTGTAATATTGTACACACACACACACACACACACACACATATATAGTGATTAAGGAAGACCGTTCAGAGCTGAACAATGCAATACGGAGTATAAGCTAACTGATATATATATATATAGAGAGAGAGAGAGAGAGAGACAGAGAGAGAGAGAAAAAGAGCAATACCTGCACAAACACTGATGCTCTTTTTCTTCCGTAGATTATCCTGGTCATTAACTTCACATGTATATTCTGAACCTTGGTTCCAGTCTTGCTGTGACACTGATATTTCACTGATCACTTTTACACGTCCATCTGCATGCATCATTTCTTCAGAAACATTTTCATGCTTCTCCACAGATTTGACAAACCATTTAATCTTTGGGTTGAATCCAGTACCAATGCACTTGAATTTCTTTGGTTCTGACATGGAGCTCCCAACACTGGGAACCACTAAGAGATCCACAGAAGGGTCACCTGAAAAAAAACTCAGATGTTTTAGTTTGAAAAGCAAAGCATGACTGCTTCTGGTGATCCTCCAAGGAGGCCCAAACCTGAAATTCAGAAACTTGAAGAAAATGTGCCGAGATTGAAACTTTCCTCACCAAAAATGAGTTCAATAGGATCTGACGTCCATTTTGTTGCACGGCTTTGTTGAACTGTACATGAGAAGCGGTGCTGTTTGGTTCGGTAGTTGTGAGGAATAGTGAAATGTGTGGTGAGAGTGTGCAGATCTTTGGGCAGGTCCACATACTGCTGAAACATCACATCACTATTGGACAGGAATGTGACAGCTAGATCTCCAGAAGAGAGATCAAGTCCCACACACTCCAGCATAGTGCTGTCTCTAAAAGCCCTTCTAATCAGCACAGAAGACTTCCTCTGTTCAGGCCCTGAGGAACATGAAGACATTAAATCATAGTGGATTGTATGTCTTTCACAGTGGAAATACATGCATTAGAAAGCATTCTGGTTTAGGGGTTTACATAAAATACTCACCCACGTTGCTAATCGTCTTTTCCTCACTTGAAAAGCATCGATCTTTAGCTCTACATGTTATAGTTCTCAAGGATTCCCACTGAGTTACTGGAAGAGTCAGATTGCTAACAGTTACGTAAGTTTTCTTGCTGGTTTGGTACACTTCCTGCTGGTTGCTAGCTGCTGGTGATATGTCTCCATTCCCAATCCATGAAACTTCGACCTTGTAGACTGATTCAACAGTACACGAAGCTGTGACCAACTGATCTGTTAGTACTGACTTGAGATGAGGTTTGGCTAGATATATCTGTGGTTTGACCGATGGACAAACTGAAATATTAAAAGAACGTTTAAGTTACAATTAGTGATTGTGGAAGACTGAGTATAACTTAATTGAACAGTTTTATTGGTTATGTTGAACTTACCATTGCACTTGTTTAGGGATTTGCGAAAGACCTGGGAATTATAGTTAGCCACACACTCAAACTCTGTGCCGTCATTCCATTTGGATCTCATCTCTCCTTGGATCTCGATCATATTTATTTCAGTGAAAGTCTTCATTTTGTCATGTCTTTCCAATTTCTTCACAACTGGATTTATTTGCAATTTATTTGACTGTTTTTTGTCATGCATATACCACTCTACCATAAGTTTGTCTGGATAAAAATCCTCCACATAACAAAGCAGCTGAACCTGGTCACCATCTTCCTTACTCAGCAGAGAGATTTTGGGGGTGGCCACAGGCTGAACTATAATACATGGGATGAAAACAGTTCAAGCAAAATGACAGCAGTACCAAGCATGTTCACCATTCAATGAAACGGTTTCTTTTTTTAGTTCATATTTAATGTGAGTAATGGAATAAACAGCATGAGCAGTGACACATATTCTAGACCTCAAAAAAAAAAAAAAAAAAAAAAAGAAAATCAGTCTTAGAGTAGTGGTTGTGCCTAAGCGTTTAGTTCAGTTGCAGTGAAAGAAGCAGGTGGGCAGAAGAGGAGGCGCAGGGTACACTTCAGTGAGCACAGCCAACAGCGGATGGAAGCAACAACCGTGCTTGAAAGACCCAAACGGTTTCCAGAAGCAGAACTGAAAGACCATCTCTATTTCTGAGACACAGCTGCACAGGAACACAGGACGTATTTGCATCCCGAAATACATAATTTACACGCAAAGTTTCCACTGTTATGCAACTGCTTTATTTCTGTGCGTGTGAATCCCTTGGTATCTTACTATTAATCTTTGCTCAAATTGCAAAGATTAACCTTTTAAATGCTGAAATTTGTTTAAAAAAAGTGTCATCATTAACAGAAACAACAAAATTCAACAAATGCAAACTACAGAAAGAACAAAAAATATGATTTTAAAACATTTTTCCACATGTTTCCACTACGAAGTAAAGATTTTCAATTCTTTTTTAGTATTAAAAACAAATTTGACATACATGTTTTGTAAGAGATTTATTAATTAAAAACCATGAAAACATGTTAGACTTTAAATGTATTTACACATTTAAAATATGTAGAAAGTAGATAGTTGGTAAAAGGTGTATAATATTGAAAAAGATGAGGTGAAGGATAAGACAGGAGTGCTTCTTAGGCTCATTTCACCTGTAATCAAAAGTTTAAAATAATTACATCTATTTACATTTGTAATAAAGCAAAAAAAGAGAGAATTTATGTAAATGAATGAATAAATAATCAATAAATAAATGCATTTTATCATTCTTTCCTGTTTCTATCTAGTTAATTTTTCTATAAACCTTATACGTGCTGCATGGAAGTAAACAAATAAAACTTTCTAAAAAAAAAAAAAAGTCAGATGTGTAGTCATTCTGTTTACGCGTATCTTACCTTAATTACTGTGGCTCCGATGCTGTAGAACAGGGTAATGAGGAAGAGAAAAACAAAGGTGAAGGTTGTGTTCTTCATGCAGTCGTCTGCTTCAGTGGTCGACTCAATATGGAATATTTCTGTGAAGATCTGCCAATCTACTGGGACACATAGTAAAACTCATATAAAAATATAGAAACAAGAAATCAAAGCACACAATTCTGAGCCCGGCCTTGTTATCACCAGAAAGGAAAAAATCCTTTCACCTGAAGACAATCCCAGGGAGTAACTGCATATTGTAATAAAAGATGTAGTAAAAAAGATTTTATAAAAAGGATGTACATTTTAACATAGTTTGCAGAGAAATGGGACGATGTGCACAGATACCCTTTATCAGCTGTGCAAAAAAAGAAGAATAAAAACAACCATCCATCCATCCATCCATCCTTCCAAAATTGCAGTGTGTGAGTTCAGTTCTTTTTGGTGGTAACAAGAAACAAGACTGGGCTACAGAAGTGCTGCTACAAGCGCTGATGAGTTGCCAGCACTTTTAATATCCCCAAACTTTATGCTCAAGTAATAAAGCAAAGATGTTGCAGTCCTACTGATGTTGCATTTGAATTGTAATTTTACTGGTTTATTGTCCAGCACAAAATTAGCCTAAAACACAGGCAAACATATAACATTGTACATAAGGTTGCAGTTTTGTATTACTATCTCACTGTCTGAACATCCTTTTCACAAGTAATATCCTATGCTTAAACAATTCTGGCTTTGGATCCAAAGGTTGCCAAAGTGAACAAGAGCCCTTCTGTTAATGTTTTAACCATATAAATAGGACATAGGTGACACTCATTTGTTATGGAAAAGAATAGTAAATTAATAAAAAACTAATTTCCCTGGTGCCACTGACTATCTTGACTTGCTAAGAATAAACCAGTGCAGATGTAAATTATTATAATTAATATAACTGTTTGGGAGCTGGGAAATCAGTAATTAATAATATCTTACTAACAGCTAACTGGACAAATGTCACAAAGCACACAAACACACAAGCAGCCTGCCAAAATGGGGGTTGTATTTCCTTCAGCCCAATCTAGAACATTCTATATACAGCTTCCCTTTAGTGAAAACTAAATATTGGATGGATAAAGATGGTCTAATGATCCGTAGTCTATCTATTTGGCTTTCTAGATGATTCTGGAAGACAAATAAGTATATTAAATGCTGATTTTTGTACAGCTTATTATTTTGTACAGCTAATTTTTTTTATTGTCTCTCAACTTCCCATGTGGAACTAAAATTGTGTATTTGTATCATGGAGAGTATTAGTCATGAAAACTATGGGTGATGATTAAATCATTTTTAGAGTCAGTGAAAACATTACTGCTGCAAATTGCAGTATAGGATTCTTCAATAACACATACACAAAATGCATATTTCCTCTTCTTTCCTTATGCTCAGTGATAGTCCAGGTGCAGTGGTAGGACATATTTTAGCAAACCTATTTGGGCTTAGCTAGGGCTGGTATAAATAGAGATAAAGTAATATGATATTTATACTCTGCACAGGACATGCTGAAGTACTTTTTTTTATTATTATAATTGCTCCAGTTTAATATTGCATGAAAACATCTTCCAAAAAGGTGAGAACACAAAAGCATCAGGCACACTTAAAGACAAAGACATGGTATTGTTAAAGCCAACAATGAAAACAAAAAGACAGGAAGACAAAAAACCAAAAAACAACACCAACAACAACAAAAAAACAATGGCAAAATAAAACAAGCACGACTAGTGGACATGACAAACATCCTAAACTCCTTTGCAGTCTGAGGGCATATTCATGCTGAAATTAACTAAGGTAGGTGTTTTGGATTTATTGTCAGTTGTTCTGACGATGCGGCGCACAGACTGGTCAGTAGCCTCATGGTATACTACACAGCTGTACACCACTGAACCATGTTCCCAAACCTGAGCGTTCACTAGAAGCTGGCTATAAACTGAAAAGTAGTCATCTCTCTCAATCACACTAGTGGTCCTCTCCATATCTCCTTCCACTGGTTTATCATCAGCAAGCCAAATCACAACCACCTCTTTAGGGTAGAAGTTTTTCACATAGCAAGTCAGGGTCACCCATTCCTCAGAAAGGCTGTACTCTGGTGGAGCGAGCAGGTAAACTGAGGGACACTTGAGCTGTCCTCCTGAAAACGTGAGACCAGAGTTAAAGTCAAAATTCACTGTTTCCCCCTTTGCCTTTTACTTTGCACTTCATGAGAACTTGGTTCACACATGAACAAGAAACCCTATATTCAATTTTCCAGTTTTGTTTTTGGCTAAAGATGACATTTAAACAGACCTTCATTATCCATATAAATTAGTAAATAAATATAAAAAGGACTAAAAGCATCTCCTACCATTTTGTCGATAGTATCCCGCCGACTGTGTGGTTGTGGGAAGCCGTTCATGTTCTACCTCACAAACATACCTAGTTCCATTGCTCCAGTCCTCATAAGTGATAGGAGTCGTGAGTGATATTATGGTATCCATAGGGCTTTTTGGGATTGATGAAATAGTTCCACCCTCACTGAACCATTTAATGCTTTTGAAACCTTTAGGTCCTTTAGCACTGCATACGAGTTCACCAGCTCTTTTTATCAACATGTCCTTTAGGGAAGGTTCGACTATTTTAATATCAACTGTAGTTTCATCTGTAACAACTGAATGAAACAGGCAGAAGCACAAAGAGTTTTGAAAGAAGAATGTGTAAAACAAATATATATATTTCAAAATGTATATATATATATACACACACACACACACACATATATATATATACAGAAATGTTTGTATGTTTGTATGTATTGTATGTGTATACATACATACAAGCAGGAATGAAATGAATTGATAGTTTGGTTGTTTGACATAAAATCTTCATTAGTTCATTAGTTACTGACTAAAACAGCTCCAACAGCCAAAAATGTACAATAGAGAAAGCCATACATACCACTGTGCTTGGCCTCTTTGGATATGTTAAAAATTTTTTGCTGGAATTCACATATAATTGGGGCAGAGGAATACATCCATTTGCTGGCGCTGATTTTCAAAATGCTTATGACACTGACATTGTCTTTTTCCTCCTTTAAATAGTGCTCTGTGGCCTGTTTACTGAAGTCCGTATGGTCATGTGTCCATTTAAATGTGTGTGTTTTAGGTGAGAAATGACTGGCTAAGCAGATGAAAGTAGCTGTTCCATTTTCTAGCTCCATTTCAGTAGGAGTTGTTAGTAGCAAAGATGCAGGGCGCTCAACCACAACTGGAAAACAAACATAGATATATATCCAGCAGCTAGCACAGCAAATGACGCAGTTTAAGATGGAGAATTATATCTTGTTGCCACAGTATACGATGTAAATAAATAGTGAACTTAATCTGCCCTGATCAATCCACTTATAAGAAAACTTATAAACTCAAATCTTAGAGGTAGAGTGTATCTTTTACTATAATGACGCCACAGCACATGATTCATACTGCCTACATCATACTTGGTACATTACAGTACATACTGCCTGTATTAGTCTATGCACCTGCATTATATGGGCTATGTTACAGTACGTACTGCCTTCATTAGTGTGTAATGCACCTACATTATAGTGTATACTGTGGCAACAAGGAAGCAAGAAATAAGCAACAGAGGAAAAACAGAGGACAGGCCTTATACTAGACTCATAGAGGAAGGACAAAACATGAATTCACTCAGGTATTCAATGCTGGTTTGACATTTTAACATTACTTTTCTTGTGTTATCAGACCTTGTGTCTATTTGTAACGCTCACGCTGTGAATATTTGAATATAATTACAAAAAAATCCATTTAAAAACTTTAACAGGTGAGTCATTACTGCAAACACTCTACATTGGCGAATGAACAACACGCGACTTATATTACAAGCTTAGACTTCCGTATTAAAACATTTCTACGCAGAATGTTCATGTAGAAATTATTTTGGCTATATAACTGAGCTTAATGGTATTATATTCGGGTAATGTTGTATTCTGCGTTCACCTACCTTCCTTTTTAAGACTTTGTGTTTTTGATCCTTCCGGATTTTCAGCTGTGCACGTGAACGCCTTTTCAGTACTCCAGTCAGAAGCTTTGACTCGCACGTGGCTGAGCGAGGTGTAGGAACCTCCGGCCTCGGTCGCTGGATACTGGATAAAGTCAGTAAGGTCTTTTCCATTGGGGTCCGCCCATTTGAACTTCAGAGAGTCGGCAGGTGAAAAACCAGACGTTAAACAGCCGAGAGTAAGGAATCCACCCGAAGTGCCACATTGCGACACAGCAAAGATTGACGTCGGTGCGCTTTTTGCTCCTGCAAAAATGTACAATTCATAAACGGTACGAATAAAAAAACGAATAAAATTTTGTTTGAAAAAGGTTATCTCCTTAAATAAGTTATTTCATGAATTAATCAATGGCTCTGCTATTACAAATGTATGCAACTGCAAATGAAACAGGTATTAAGATTGACAGATCTAAATTGAAATGTATTGATCCTACATGATTTGATCGAGAGCAACCCCCCCCCCCCAAATATTAAAAAAGCTATGGACATGCTAATTTATTATTGACAAAAATGATCAGGCGTAACAAAGAACCATTGCAGATTATCGATGTAATTAATATTTCTTATCTACTCCGACATTCCGACATCTGTTTTCATTATGTATCCTACTACTATTACTACTACTACTAGGCCTACTACTACTATTAACAATATTAAAAAAATAATAATACTTCTACTACTACTACTATTACAACTACTAATAATAATAACAAGTACTACTACTATTATTATTATTATTATTATTATTATACATTATTAACAAACATTAATATATGCAAAGCAAAACTGAACAGTTAAATAAAAATAATAATGTTATCCATTATCATTATGTATGGAACCACAATAATTTAACTGACAAAACGTTATACGTTATTAGCCACCTAATGCATGTTTTATATGCGTATGTATTAATATCTTTTTTGCAAACAGTAACATATGCAGAGCAAAACTGAACTGTTAAACGAAAATAATAATATTCTCTCATCATTATATTTGGAACCAAAATAATTTAATTGACAAAACGTGATACGTGATTAACCACTTTTGTTAGAATATATAGGTCTATTTTAGAGCTTTAAACTTTGTACTCGACAGATATGTAAGAAAATTTTTCAAGACTACATTTCGCCAAACCGGTAATCTGGGCTTGTTACTTACCGCTTGTTACGGTGACAACTGTGCCGCTACCCCAGTAGTCAAAAGCCCAGTTACACAGTGTTCAAGATAACATCACTTCGCAGCAATATATAGAAAAGCACCGCTTATCAATTTATGTTTGTTATGGCCTACCGTAACGTTCTGTTATAGTTTAAATTAGCGCCGGGGCACAATGAATAATAACGGGATTTATAACACATAATCAAAGTCTACAGACCTGCGCTTTTTTCTTTTTGTTTACCCACATAGCGTAGACATAGATACTTTAATTTTAAAACAATATCAGCAGCTATGACCAGAAATATTAGAATGTGGTAGGTAATTATTTAATTTGCGAATTAATTACTAAACAGAATGAAAAGTTTTTTTTTTATTATTTTACCAGATGACACGGTAACAATCGTTCCTTTTCCCCAGTAGATGAAAGCATTGTAACAGTGACATAATTTTGTTTCTAATGCTGTGCAAAAACACTAAACCTCTGATCCATCTATCGCGATCGGATAACGTTAAAATATCCAAACACTTAAATAGTCTATTCATTGCAATTGTAAGGACAGGAATTTGTCTAAAGCAGCTGTCTAAAGTATACTGAAATACGAGCCTTACCCGTTGAAACGGTTACCAACGTGCCTTTTCCCCAGTAGTCAAAAGCAGCGTAGTCACAGTGATATTTATTGCATATCAACGTAACAAAAACATTAAA
>JAOYMR010000001.1:19371147-19385159 GCA_025802075.1 Tenebrosternarchus preto
AGAGAGAGAGAGAGAGAGAGAGAGAGAGAGAGAGAGATAGATAGATAGATAGATAGATAGATAGATAGATAGATAGAATTATCCTATATAATTAGGATATATATATTATAGAAAGAGAGAGGTGTGTGTGTGCGTGTGCGTGTGTCTGTGTGTGTGTGTGTGCGTGTGTGTGTGTGTAAGTAATGTTATAATAGTTTCAGTGTGGGACCACTTCAGAAAAAGAAAAACAGGTGGCAAACAGATGTATCCTGTTTGTTTCTATCTAATGTCTAATGTAACCAATGTTTCTATCTATCTATCTATCTATCTATCTATCTATCTATCATCTATCTATCTATCTATCTATCTATCTATCTATCTATTATCTATCTACCATCTGGATCTACTATATTATGTAATACATACATATCAGAAATATGTGTGTGTATATATATATATATAATATTTCTGATATATATTACATAATATAGTAGATATAATATAGTATATAATTTTTTTTCTGACTCTGTACCATTGCTAAACCAACACATCTAATGGTGGCCTAAGACTTTTGTACAGTACTATATTACATGTATTTATTTTGCTGTATATTGATTTATTTGTTGCTGAATTATGTATCCTAACTCTGTGGAAATAATCTTCAAATACTGTTAATAATGTCTTGATAATGAGTGCAGCTGTTAAATCATCCATGTATACTGGTATTTGCAGATACATTTTTAAAAAGTCACAATTAGTGCACTGCTCATACTTCAGAGCACATTTAACA
Source organism: Tenebrosternarchus preto (assembly GCA_025802075.1). Classification (NCBI taxonomy): domain Eukaryota; kingdom Metazoa; phylum Chordata; class Actinopteri; order Gymnotiformes; family Apteronotidae; genus Tenebrosternarchus; species Tenebrosternarchus preto. The sequence goes on from JAOYMR010000001.1 coordinate 19,371,917, forward strand.
ACATTTCAACATTTCTTAATTAAATAATGATCCATGTATATAATGTCACAATAACGCTCATTTGTGAAACAGTGGCAGCTAAAATCCTTGCTTATCTATAAAAATGTTCATATTTCATGACATTTGTGCATGTTGTGGTAATGGGACAGAAACCTGGTACCCTTTGCAAATGATTTGCTACAGTCTGAAAACAGAGATTACAGCTATAATGCAAATCCTCCTAGGTAAATTCCAGTCATAGTTTCTAATCTATTCTTACCCAAGCAGAAATCATCGGAGCTTAAAGTCACATGTTGAAATACCCAGGTGTAGATCTGAGAGTCTCTCAAGCTATTTTAGTTTTGTTAATCAAATCTGTTACAGCTGGTCACTCTATGCTCTTATGAATTATTGAATTTAAATATGATAAATAGACCAAATAATACACCTTCAGTTGTAGTTCTTTAAGCATTTGAATGCTGAATTCATTTAATTAAATTGTATTATTAGAGTATAGACTATTCACTTCACAAGAGTAGTTTTTCCTGCAGTACTCTCCAGCAGTTTGGTAGTTTTTACTGCAGTACTCTCCAGCAGTATGGTAGCCTACTTTTTATTGTTGAAATTGCAAATGCAATATACATCTGTTTATAAGCATCACTATACAACTTCTTTTTTTTTTTTTTTGCCTGAAAAACCAAAATAAAACATTTCGTAAATGATTAATACACACACTATGAAATCTTATTCTGTCGTACAAAAATCAGATAATGTGTACCATCAATAAGATTCATTCTGATGGTGGTTATAATGCCCTTTTGGATAAAATAGTCTCCTGAAATGATTTGGTTATTTTATCGTTGCCTTCTGTTACTATGGAGTCAAAGTGGGGTGATCTTTAACCCTAGTTATGCAGGTTATTGTGAGAATGTAATGACTGGTTTGTGCACATAGTGCACAAGAGTCGCCTGTTATCACAGCTGCCATCAGAATATGGTTCATACTACAGTGAAAAACCAACCAGTCACTTTAGTGGCGCCCTCGAAAATCACAAAACTCGACGGTCACATAATTCGATGTAACAAGTGATGTATCTGTTTCCTCTGACTAGAAATATATGCTTATTTCTGGAAAGAGCAAGCGTATCCCAAATTACCCAATATAAAAAGTGCATCTAGCGAGTACATTAAAGCGTTATCAAAGTGCCTGACGACTTGGTATCTGAAGAGCGACTTTTCGGCTCCAAACGCCAACAGAGGGGGTTTAATGGACGGTGAGCAAAAATTATTGTAATGTCTGACCTGTAAAGCTTTCTGACTGACAACACTTTGCACGTTTGCATGCAGGATTAAAGAGCAAAACAATCTGGTTCACCGCGATTATCTCGTTTAGAAAAATGATGTTCCTGTTCCTCGAGGCCTGGCATACAAGTGTTTAACAACACAGCAAACTCGCTTTTGTTTATTTGCCTTGTATTTAGACAAACAGCTGTTGTTATCTCGAGTGCATTTCTGTTGCAGTTTATTTTATTTTAGTTTATTCTTTGTTGTTGTTTTGTTTTTTGGTAGACAACAAAAGACATGAAACCATGTTTCGCTTAACGTGCATTACTAAACTCGACAAACTTGATTGTTAGCCTATTTGCGAACTAATACCCGGAACTACCTCTAATATTTGCCATTGGAGCGAAATCGATGTCATAGGAGAAACAGATTTCCTGAAGTCTTCACAAAAAAATAGGTAAAATATCAAATTATTGTCTCGTGACATGAACGGTTTTATTTAATGACGGGATTTAATTAATTTTAGCTGAAGATGGTTAGTTAGCTAGCCATAGATTTACATGATTTCCAACTGTTTGTTTAATCCAGAGTTCGAATCCAATGACCACGACATCGTTTGTTTTATTTGAAGGTTTGTTTATTGTTCGTTGCATGGTTCCTATTAACGGAGAAAGCGGTATTTTATTAAGACGCTTCACGGTTTCCTTAAAAAGCTGAGGATAATACTGACAAAATAGTGAGGGTGTGACTTATAAATCTGGGATATGGGATACAAGAATGTACAAGATGTAGTAGTTGCAGACCTACTTCATTTGGATATTGTGATGACAGGTCTCCTTCATTCATATTTGAGGTTAGTACTAACGATACAAGATACACAGCCATACATCACCTTCCTCTGCAAGTCACTGTTTCCATACTGACACGTGACTAGACTAGGCTTTTTCAGCTCCCTTTGCTCAGTCCAGCAGATCTCCTGAAAGGAACTGTTAGTTGATTTTCATTGATCAATATGCAAACTCTCTCTCTCCTCTCTCTCTAAAAAGAGTTTGAAATGGAAAGCCAGAGGCAAGTGGTCGAGAGACTTCGGGCTGCGTTCCAGTCAGGTGTGACGGTGCCACTCCAGTTCCGCCTCACTCAACTAGAGTCTCTTCTTTCCCTTCTTGAGGACAATGAGACGCAGATCTTGGAGGCTTTGCAGAAAGACCTTGCCAAGGTACACATACAAATTCACCTGAAAGTGCCAAAGGTTGTCCTGGCCCACCAAATAACCCCTTCTTTCTCTTCCTTCGTATCTTTCCTGTAGCCCAAGTTTGAAGCGGTGCTCTCAGAGATTGACTTAGTGGTCAATGATCTTTGCTATACCATCAAAAACTTGTCCAGCTGGATACAACCCAGCTACGTGGGCAAAAACCTAGTAAGACTCATTTAGATTTTAGATTTAAATTGATCTATTTTGGGCTGTAAGCTTAAGATTTAAAAAAAAAAAGGAACTGCAGAGAAGCAGTAACGTTTTCAGAGTTTCTCCAATTTCTTTCACTACATTTAGGCTACAAAGCTGGATGACTGCTTTGTCCGGAAAGAACCCTTAGGTGTCATTTTGATAATTGGCGCATGGAACTACCCACTGCAGCTCATTCTGGCCCCACTAATTGGTGCCATTGCTGCAGGTAGGTGTGGCTGCCATCACGCCGTCTCTCTTGGTCTGTGGTGAGTACTTTTTCAAGGCACTGGATTTGTACCTTGTCCTGTATCATTACGCAGGCAACTGTGCCATTCTGAAGCCATCTGAGATAAGTCGGGCAACTGAGAATCTTCTTGCAGAGCTCATTCCCAAGTATCTGTCTCAGGTAATGTAAGTTTTAAGTCTCCTAAGTCTCTAAGAAACCTGTTCCTTTTTGTTGTTTATTTGCTTGCATAAACTGTCTCAGGAATTGCTGAGGGATTGGAAGTCCCTAGCTCTTCCTAACATGGACCACTCTTCAGATATTTGAAGGCTTTTTATCGTGCAGTTCTAAAAGTCTGACCTGCAGTGACATCAGACGGTGGCCTTAATGTATCCAGCAACTATTAAGTTTATGGTTTAATAAAATACCCAGCTGTGTCCACACAATTTATTTTTTTCTACAATGGTTAAACGTAATTTGACCCTTTTTATGCATGTGGTAAAACTTTTTTTCCCCATATTTTTAATAAATATTTGCATTAATTCAGTAAAAACTTTATTGCAGGTTACTGCATTTGTTTTGTTTACTGCTTAATTCTTTATTGTGAACTTTGACTGAAATTTCAGGAGTGCTTTGCTGTTATCTGTGGAGGAGCAGAAGAAACCAAATCATTATTGGAGAACAGATTTGACCATATCTTCTACACGGGTAGGTCTCCCAGTGCGTCAGCCATTGCTTGATAGATGGTGTTCAGTCCATTTCAGACAGCTTTCATGCACCATTGTGTGTTAGCATTGTGCACTCTGCCTTGATCCACCCCTTGTCTCTCCTCTCAGGCTCTCAAACAGTGGCACGCAGCATCCTACGTGCAGCAGCGGTGCACCTCACCCCTGTCACTCTAGAGCTGGGCGGTAAGTGTCCGTGCCTTATCTACGGCCGGCTGGACGTGCTGGCCGCAGCCAAGAGGCTGGTGTGGGCCAAGTTCTTCAACGCTGGACAGAGCTGCGTGGCTCCGGACTACGTTCTGTGTACAGCGGAGATGCGAGAGGCGTTGCTTCCCGCGATCGGCACGGCCTTGGCTGCGTTCTACGGGCCTCAGTCGCAGAAGAGTGAGGATTACGGTCGCATCGTGACGGACAGGCACTGGGACAGGCTCATGGCCCTTCTGGGCAAGTCACAAGGGAGGGTTGTTGTAGGAGGAGAGGGTTCAAAAGAGGACAAGTACTTTGGTGAGTGGATCAGGAGGCGTTTCATTTGCTCTCGTTTGCCGTCACGTGTAAATGACTGCGAAGGCAACAATCGGCATATTCCTGTCCTAATTTCTTCTGTCTGGTGTTCCTTCCAACGTGTCCAGCTCCTACCGTAGTGGTGGATTTGGATGGATCAGATGCCCTGATGCAGGAGGAGATTTTTGGCCCCATCTTGCCTATTATCACCATTGAGTCTCTAGACCAGGGTATTACCTTCATCAACCAGAGAGAGAAGCCCTTGGCTCTTTATGTGTTTTCTGACGAGTCTCAGGTAGGAGGCCATGCTGTCCCAGAGCTGTCATCCAGTCTCTCCAGAGCCTTCTTTAGATAAAATGACTTGTTTCTTCAGGTCGTGACTACAGTACTGGAGAAAACCAGCAGCGGAGGCTTCTGCTCTAATGACGGAATAGTTCACATGACACTTCCTGGTTTGCCTTTTGGAGGAGTGGGTGAGTGCATTATCGAGTGCCATGTGCAGTCCCCAAATGTCTTCGGAAGTGTTTTAACAAAGCTATACTTTATTGCGTTGAAGGCCTGCCTTGTGTGTTGAAAGCTGTCCCTTGCACTATGTCCAGGGGCCAGCGGGATGGGCAGTTACCACGGCCGCTGGACCTTTGAGACGTTCAGCCACAGGCGTAGCTGTATGCTGCGGGGCTGGGGGCTCGAGCGGATTAACACATTACGCTACCCACCGTACAAGGAGAGCAACCTTGGCTGGCTACGGTGGGCCACCACAACCAAAAAGACGAGCTGGGGAGGATGCAGTGTGATGTGAGGGCCAGCTGGCCCTCAATTGGTCAAGAGAAGGAAACCAGCCATGCCGATTAAAAAAAATAGCAAAAAGCATGTCAGAAATAAAAGCCACACATGCTTAATTAGTATTTTTGAAAAGAGGGACGTCTTGTTTTTTATCTTTATACAATAGTTGCAGTGAGAACTCGTTTGTTTTGCCCTGGACACTACCACTCCATTACATGAGACTGCACTGCTTTGAAAGAACATTACTGTAAAGTAAAAAAAAAAAAAAATCTATACCATATTTCTTATTTTTGCTGTGATATTTATACACATGCACAGAAAACATAAATGTCCAGACAGGCATGTTCTTGTATGGTCAGAAATTATATACACATTTTTTTCTACAAAATACTCCATGTATTATTTCTCTGAAGTTGTTCCTAAAAATGTACACAAAAATGGTACCGGTACCTTATTTGTGCTTTATATTAAATCTTGGTATTAATTGTATACATTTATGTACATTAACCTCAAAACATTTCCTTGGTTTACAGTGTTTCAACAGATAAAAATAAATTGAGAAGCACATTCACAGAATTGGTTATCTAACCCAGCATAATAGACATAAATATTTCATATGCTGCAAGTGTAAAATATTTTAAAATGACATTTAAAAAATTAAATACTACAAACACTGATTTTATTCTAGATTCTGATTATATGGTTTTTAATTAAGTTTCAGAACACAAGTGTTAGATACAGTCTCTCTCTCTCTCTCTGTTAGTTGTCCGTAACATTTTGATTTCACATTCGGAATCTTCATTGTCCCGTAAGCAGATTTGCTCTTCAGTATATGAAAGACAAAAGGCCTAGATTGGAATAAAAAAGTGTATTCATTCTCTCAGAGTAGCTATTGTTGTTCTTGACCCTCCTTCCATGAGTCCAGATCAGGGTTCTGGTTTATAAGAGGAGGGGGGGCTGGTCCCAGACTGGGCTAATTCAGAGACTGCTGGTTCAGAAGCTGCTGATGGGCTGGCAGAAGCTGCAGGCTCTTTCTGAACCAGCTCTGGCTCATCCTGGCCGGCCTGGGGAGGGTGGACCAGGACCTTGTCTATAATCCCAAAATCTTGAGCCTCCATCGGGCTCATGTACCGATCCCGCTCCATTACACTCTCTGGGGAGGAACGAACAGCAAACGTCATCACATAAATCCAACATGCTAATATTCTCTAAACTCTTAATTTAACTTTGCTGAGGTTAATTAATAATGTTAAGGTTTTTTTTTTTTTTTTTACATTTTAATATACAACAATGCCAGTGGCATAAAGTAGATAAAAAGTTAGTGAGACTAATGTGTAGCTCTGCAAAAACTACCTATGGTTTCCAAAGTCTGGCCTGTATGTTTACAATAGATTTCATTAATCTGTCTCTTCAGCTTGAGAATCTCCTCAGCCTGGATGGCGATGTCCGTTGCCTGGCCCTACAATCAAAGACAGAGATTGCTGTAGGTTCCACCACCCCCGGCTGAGAAGTTAGAATACTATCCCGATGCCGTGGCCTCTCTCCAATGGCTTTACTCCAATCTTACCCTGGCTCCTCCTGAGGGCTGGTGCACCATAACACGTGCATTAGGCAGAGAGTGCCTCATGCCCGCTGTGCCAGCAGCCAGCAGCAAGCTGCCCATGCTGGCCGCTTGGCCCACGCACCATGTTGAGATGGGGTTGAGGATGTACTGCATAGTGTCATAGATAGCCAGCCCAGCAGTAACCACACCACCTACGGGAAAGCAACAGGAGAAAAACAAGAGGGGGAGAGGTGAGTAAGACCTACAGCAGTCTGCAGGTAACACTGTACAGAAGATGATGAGTAATGATATGGTACAGAAGCCTCTACATATATAAGCCTATATATATATATATATATATATATATATATATAAGCCTATATATATATATATATTTTTTTTTTTTTTTTTTTTAATCACAGCCAGAGATTCAGTTCACCAGATCCACTTTCACCAACAGGGGTCAGCGATGTGCTTTACTCTATGACTTTCTCACCAGGACTGTTGATATACATGTGAATGGGTTTGTTGTTGCTCTCTGACTGAAGGAATAGAAGTTGGGCAATCACCAGACTCGCCACAGAGTCATCGATCTAAAAATGGAAAGAGGCATGGCTAACGTGACATATTTTACCACATTCGCTATAGCACACTCAGTCTACTTTTGACATACTTACAGGGCCCATAACACAGATGATTCTCTCTCTTAGAAGCCGGGAGTAAATGTCATAAGCTCGTTCCCCTCGTCCCTGAGAAAGACACGGAAAGACTCATCTTCCAGAATGCACATGGCACGAGGACTGCAATAGGTAGTCTCTAACACTACCTATATGCAACCTGAACATGTTTACACTGACTAAAGTGATCGTTTCACTGCATTACTACCGGCAGGAAAGCAGGTAACGTTAAATGTAAGAACGTCAGCGTTACCGTCTGTTCAACAACTATAGGTATAAGAGGATGTCTCCATGGCGCACTCTGATGAATAGAACGTTTGCCCTTCAGTGCAGATGCACCAAACTGTAACACTCTCTGGAAAAAAAGACAGCAATTAGGCACTGAGGAAATAAATGTAAAGATATTTTTCCAGACACTTCTTTGAGTTACTTTGCCAAAAATAGTTAATTATTAGCATCTCAGCTAAATTCCAACACCGATTCCAATTCGATTTGTAGTTGTTTGCACGCATGTTTCGTCACTGCTATGTAGCTAAGCTAGTTAGCTAGATGGCATGCTAAAAGTCTGAAACATATCTGGCTAGCTAGGCTGGACAACTGATTAATTTAAGCTTGCTATGGATTTTAACGCATTCAACGTTGCAGCGTCAAATGAATATGCAAAAAGCACTTTACTTACTCGTAATAACATGTTACTTATCCTGGCTATAAAGTGTAACCTAAGCTAACCTAACTACTTGCCCCGGATGTAATTGTCCCTATGGTTCTATTATCATGTGACAATGAACGAAATATTTTGGCCGCTAGATGGTATCATGGTACAATAAAGTTTTTGCTGTCACCATAAAAACAGGATATGAAATGTAACTTATAATAGAATAAAAGAAACAATGTATCTTTAATTTCATATCCACGTATTTAATGACAGTTTTTGGATATGTTGTAATGTTGTAAAGGCATAAGATATAATAAATGCAAACAGCATGCTTCGTGTAAACTCTTTTTTGTTGTTGTTAAATGATGTTATAGTTTTATTTAACATGTTATCTAAACAAAAGTTTCTTTCGTTCTGCAGGCCTACCTTTAGCACGAGCAAAAATGCTTTACAATGTTAGATGCTACCGTGACATTGTTTACATCAGGTAGAAAAACAGAATAATAAAAAAGGTTTCATGACCTTTTTCCTGCCAGTGAGTAAAGTTTTCGTTTTTGACAGACATCACACCGTCTAACATTAGTGAACTATTTGTTCGTTTAACTATTAAGTTCGTTTAATTGCAATCAGTATTACAGGTTAATGATGTTATTGTCTGGTTTTATTACAAAAAGTAGGGTAGTTGTTTCTCAGTAAGAATGCTGGTTATCATTAATTCGTGCAACGTGTGTATTATTATTATTGTTGTTGTACTTTTTTACACACAGAGGATGGAAACTGCAGTACTACGAGGCTGTGCTAAGGGGGCGCAGTTGAGTTGCGTCCCTTTATTTCCCAAGTCCATTTCTTTTCTAATCACTGTTTAACTTGGAACACTGTCAACCTTGCTGTCGGATGACATGTCAAACAACAGTGCCAACAGCAGTAACCTGGTTATTGCCCAAAAAGCCGTAAAACAACTGCGGCTTGAGGCGAGTGTTCGCAGAATTAAGGTAGGAGCGAAAAATGTGGCAATCGCTAGCTGAGAATGGAAATAATCGAGACTGGGCTACAAGGGTGTGACTTGACAAACTTGTTTCTCGTTTAGCTATCTGTCATATGCTAGCTACTTTAACGTTACCAGCATTATAGATTGCTCCATAACCTGTGCTTAAAATATCATAGTTCTGATTATGTAGTTCTGTAACCTAGTACTACTTTTTCTAAACTGACTACTTATTCTTACACTCAAATTACACATAAATCCACATTAGGCTGTTGTAGCTGTGTTGCTCATGGTCGAAACTAGATTAAAGCAAAACGTGATTTAGATTCTTCGTTACACCTGCTAAATTCCATTCACTGTATACACAACGTTGTTTTATTAACCGAAAACCTACACCACTGCCGTCTCCTGATCTTTACATTAACTTTTGAACTAGGAAATGTGCGGTTACACCAGTTCTATGGAGGCCTTACACGTTTTCGGGTGTCACTGACATTTTTCAGAACCGACCTCACATTCAACTAATATAGCAAAGATGAGGATTGTCCCCATTCGGTGTGTTTTCCTTTAGGTGCTGTTGCATCATGCACCCAGAACGCAACATTTTTTAATGTTACTCACTGGTGAAAGCGGAACATCGGGGTAATTTCCCTGTGCCGACAGGGAACAGAGAAGTTCTTTGTTGATTGTAACCTTGTGACAGTAGGACAGCTGTCGGCTGCTACAGACTAAACCTTAACTACTGACCATGGACCACGCTCGTGGTTGTCCTGAGTGTAGCCAAATTTGTATTAGAAATGTTCTTTTGCCGTTATATTTATTAGGTTTCCCAAGCAGCTGCTGATCTGAAGACCTTTTGCTTGCAAAATGCCTCTAAGGACCCACTTCTTGTAGGCGTTCCATCTAGTGATAACCCATTCCGACCACCAAAATCCTGTGCGCTCTTCTGAGGTATATGCAAACATATTATTCAATGCTAAATGTGAAAATAACACTCTTTTGATTATATAAATAAATGACTTGAATATCATTCTGTTTCCAGTTAACACTTTCCATTTCCTTTTCTCTCTAATCACTCTTGTTTGTTTATCCCTAAAGGAGTAAGGAAGAAGAAATGAAGGCTATAAACCATGTTTTTCATTCACTCTTCCTACACTTGGTGATCAACATTACCTTGGATCAACATTACCCTTAGATTTGCAATGGCCTATTGTGTGACAACTTACTGCAGGTTTGGTTTTCAATTCTCGGTGTTCTGATATTATAAAAGAGATATGACTTTGTATACTGTAATGTGCTAAAGAAACGTGGATGCATGTAGAATAGAAGATTCAACAGGCGCATGCCTGTGTATCATTAGTGCCAGGAAGAAAGACACTGATGATATTCCATATAAGAACTCTCAGGCTCTCAGTGTAAACATCTTCCTTTCACGCCCCTTTTTTCTTACATTTTCTTACTCTCTTTGTTATATATTTACTTTGCAACAAAACCATCGGAATGATGGCAACCAACTGGTGGACACTACTTCATTGAATTTAATTTTTGAAAAGAGTTTCGATAGTCATCTTAAATCAGTGTCAAACTTGGAGTATCAGAGGATTAAATTTGTCACTAACTGGCGTAGTTCACCATAGCTCAGCTAGCTGGATGTAAACCAACTCACAGGAAAGTCATCTTTTATGGCATTCATCAACAAACCCAGGAGTGGATTTTGTGACCATTAAGGAAAGAGTTAATAGTTTTAAATTGTTATTAGTAATATAGCATTTATTGGAATATTGTACTCATTGATACAACAGAATGAATAATGGATTCTGTTGCTATGGGAGAGGAGGTTTTTAATCTCAGGTCCTTTCCGATAAAGTTCACTGCATTTTTATTGTATTCAGTAATACTTTGAATATTGAAGGAGGTACTGTATGTACTGTTATTTTCCATTTGTGAAGTTGTTGGTTCATATTATTGTATTATGTTGGTGTTTTGCTACATATAGTGCCAAGCATGTGAAAACTGTGCCAAGCATAGAAGAAAAACACTAAGACAAGAGTATATGGATATGCGATTAAAAAAAAGTGTAAATCTCATTGAAACATTACGCTTACCTAATTACATAATTTATGTAATTTCTGAAAAACAGTACCTCTCTAAACTTATGTGTGTGTGTTTGTGTATGTGTGTATGACTGAATACTGCACACCTACTTGAAATGTTAATGTCAGCTACATCATACACTCAGATACTGTTCACTAAAGCCTTCACCTGGTGTGTAAACATTTATTGAATACTAGATCTGCACAGTATAACAATATGGCAATATGGTCTCTGCAGTGTGGCATGTTAAAAGGCAGTAGCGTAAGATCGGTTCAGAATCATGCAAGAATGCCTGTTGCATTAAAGTCGAGCATTCCTGCCTGAAAGTGCCCTACAGAGCAGAAAAAAACCCTACTGACATCCCAAATGTTTCTAAAAACTGCTGTTTGAGCTCTCTGGAGAACCACACTTGGTCTAGTAATTATATATTGTGCAGGCTTTCATGAAGTTTGTGCCCATGTAAATCTTAAATTCAGTTCATATGAAGGATTTATATGAAGAATTTTCACTATTAGTCCTTTGTCTTATTTGGTAGCCGATTTTTTCTGAGTATTTCTTTCTTCTTATTAAAAATTGTTACCCCTTTATAATGTTCACTTAAATGTCTATGTATATGGTGCACTCACATATCCAATAAAGTTATTTCGTAATTACAGTTTTCGTGCGTTATTATTTCGTATAGTCTTTAAGCACAACAGGGAGGTGTGATTAAGTCTTCAATGTGGACTGTGGGTACAAGATAGAACATATGGGGGCAGTAATAAGTCGGGCCTGTGTTCTGCACTGAGTCCACGTTAGTTTCGAGCGATTGGATGTGCGCTTTGCTGCGAGCTGTCTCTCCCCGAGCTCGAAGATGGCGGTGTCCGTGTTCCCCGGCGTGCGGCTCCTCTCAATTGGGGACGCGAACGGAGATATACAACGACATTCCGAGCAGCAACCTTTGCGTCTAGAGGTGAAAACCACACAAGATGCGGCCCTGATCAGCCTTTCGAACAGTAAGCATATAGTAGCTTTTAGTCTTTTGTATTCGTGCCGGCCTTAGCTACACTGACCAAGGTAGCTTGCATAGCTAGCCATGCATGCTTCATATCACCAGGCTAACGTGAATGCCGCTTATGGCATATCGCTGCATATACAGCTAGCTTAGCTAACTAAGCTAACTACATGTGTACCTAGCTATTGAGCTAACTACAAGATCAGATGCTGACAAACCCGCGGATGAAGAGTTTATCTTTCAGGAGATGTTGAACTATAGAGTACATATTGCAGCTGTAAATTACACGTGAACGAAAATATCAGACACGGTTCTGTTTATTTTGTAGATTGTATACGATGCGCACATTGGTGATAGTGTGGCATCTTGGCTCGTCCCCCTCAATGCATTTGCATTGTAGATACTCGAGTAAGCTGCTTGTAGTTAGCTAAAGTTAGCTAATCCAGCTAGCTATACGCTGTAGTTCTTAAATAGCATATGCTTATAGTTAGCTAGCTAAGTAGCTACCGTTCAATTACAATTCGCTAGTCTCAAAAGTCTCAAAAGTTCCATTTATGTTCAAATTAAATACGCAAGAGTGCATTTTGGGCTAACAGTACTCGGAATCACAACTTAACCGTGTTATCTAACCAGTAATTACGTAGGTTAGCTAAAGTGTTAGCTGGCTAACTAGTAGCAAGCGAGCTAGCTTTTTGATGTTGGTTCGCGCCTAGGCAGAAAGTTACCTAGCTAGTGGTTCTTTCGTGTGTTATTGTATGATCTCGTATTCGGTTACCAAGAAAAAGTAACTCCCCTTCTAAAGTATCACAGAGGTTACGTTTACATGGGATTTTGTATTCGTATTAAGTTAAACCGCACTAGCTAATTCTTTCGTCTGCCAGCTGGCATGGGAGACCAAGTGTTTTTGTTTTTAAGCGCAGTTTGTGAACTGACTTGATTTATTGTGCACAGTCCCATCAACGCATTTTGGCGCTAGGTCTTCGTCAGTGATTCTCGTAAATTTATTTTTTGCCACACATTCATATTGTTGGGCTTTATAACTTGGAATGTTGTAGCCAGAACACGTCATGTTTTTTTCTTTTCTTTTTTACTAGCGCTGCTTAGGCATTCATCTTTGTTCGGCATGAAACAATAGCAAGTCCCCACCTCCTCTCTCGCCAGTTGCCCGCCTGTTCATTCAGTGGTCACGGCTTTTGTTAGAGCAGGGATACCCCTTAGAAAAAAGCCCGTGAAACAGTTCTGTTACCACTATGTGTAGTTTGATTTCTGCTGAACACTATCTGGTTGGGGGGGGGGGGGGGGGGGGGGGGGGGGGGGGGGGGGGGGGGGGGGGGGGGGGGGGGGGGGGGGGGGGGGG
>JAOYMR010000001.1:19443973-19455600 GCA_025802075.1 Tenebrosternarchus preto
ACATTAATTTATAAGTTTTGCATTTTTATTTATTTTTTTTTGGTTATTATTTTTTTTTTTTTTTTTTATTTTTTTTGTTTTTTTTTTTCCAATGTATAGTGCACCCCCCCCCCCCCGGACCCCCCTTCTTAAATATCAGGTAAGGGCAGCAACTGTGTGTTTGACCGCTACTCAACAGCAGTGTTTGCGCGTGGAGAGGAATGGCTGTTTTGGCTGCTACATGATGTACCGCATTGTTTCCCAAACCAGTGCTGGTGCACTGCATTTTTTTTTTTCCTCCAACTAGCTGATGGTGAACCTGTGTAAGGTGTTCACTGTGCTTAACTGCTAGGTTCAGGTGCAAGGTGGGAGCAGAACAGTTCAGGGAAATTAAACAATTCTATGAAACTGATTTTAGCTGCTCCCATTTGTACTGACTAGCTAACTAGTGTAAAAAAAAAAAAAAATTATTTTTCTGTTTTCCTTGCTGTTACTTGAGGCCAAAGTTCACACCCGAAGGAACTCTAAGGGAAGTATGTTTAAGTGTTTTTTTTTTTTTTTTAGTTTTCTATGCACCATCACGTAGGGTTACAAAATATTGTCATTATTTGTGAGAATATCAAGTAAATGTTTATATGTAGCTGATAGGAATTCGGACACAGTGGCAAATACACGACTACAAATATCTAGGTTAGAACTGCATAAATTGTTACTGCTGTCTTCCAGAAGGGTGTTCAAATTTTCTAAATGTATCCAGTAAGTTGTGTGGATGTCGGTGTGAATATGGAACAAATAATGGATACTACTAATAATAATAATGGATACTAATGGGTAGTAATGATAGTATCTTGACTACAGTTCAACTTTCTTTTGAGTTGGCCCATATACACCTCTAGTTAAGTGTAAAATAAGTAATCGTGTTTTGATCAGTGTGAATGCATGACCAGTAGAGGGCACCAAAGGCAAAGTACAGATTTTGAACTTTACAAATAAAGTGCACCAAAGTAAAAACACAAGTGTATCTGCTTTCTTTGTCTGTTTTTCATTTATCTTTTTCACATTTAATCCTTGTGGCTGTAAATGTGCAAGTTCTAGTGGAACTTCCTGTAACGTCATGTGGTGTAACTGTGTAAACCCAAATGTACACATTCCCTGGGCATAGTAAACTGTTCACCGTCTTGAAAGGTAGTTTGGTTTGGCTTCATGGGCATTTGATGACACAATGTTGGTTTACCACCTTATTTGGATTTTACTGGAGCAAACATTAGGTATGTTCACCAAGAAAAATAACATTTACATTGATTTACACTTTCATCTAAAAATTTTTGAATTCACTTATAGTTATTCTTGGGACAGTCTCTGTAAAGTGATATTAAATGACTGTAGAGAACCTTATATGGATCAACGCTTAGTTAACTAGGAAATTTGGGTTTTGAAATGTTTTGGTACAAGACAATTTTCCGTAGACTATATGGAACGTTGTGCTCTCCATACACAAATATGACTGCCTAAAGATTTACTGTTGTTTTTCCATTTTAATATATTGAGTTCTTGACTGGGGGAAAAATGTTCATTTTAATTTTTTGTTTGTTTAATTAAAGCAACGGAGGACATTTTGTATGTTGAGGGCACACAGGAGCAGTCCCTCACCATACCATGTGAGATGAACCAAGGACAGGCTAATGCAACTGCTTTCTACTTTTATCGAAAATCTGATCTGCCTGGTAAAAAGGATGTGGCGGTTTTTTTTAACTGAGGGTGAAAACGTAACTTCTAAGATCATAGGCCCCATTAAGATTTCTGGGCAATTGAGTTCATATTCAATAAACATTACACTATTAAACCCACATCAATCAGATACAGGCCTCTACATCTGTGAATTTATTTCTGCTACAACTCTCAGTGATTCTAAAGCAGTTCTTCTGCTCGTGGGATTAAACCGTAAGTGTTCATTACATTTAAAAAAAAAAAAAAAAACTTTGCTATTATATGTAGTATATCTGACACGAACCACAAGTGAAACTGGATATGATCGACACCAAATGACATGATTTAGAGAATGAAACATGAAATGTATCCATGTGACTTTTCATTACTTGTGACAATGCCTTCGTTTGCCGTAAATCTCCGAGACAAACTTCTGATGATGGCTCTTACAGATAAAGGTGGCCACTGCTCATGCTTCAGCCATACTTTGATCTATGCCTTCGCAGCAGCAACGGCCATCCTCTTCGTCGTCTCCCTTTCTACCGTACATTATGTAAGAAGCAAAAAGATTCAATTCCAAACTTGTGCTGATGTATGAGACTAGGGGGCGGGGCCCTTAAGTAATTCCAATAAGTACATATTTATGCCAGAATATATTGACCATTGAAACAATGGAGCATCACTACATTGTAAGTAAATATCTCTTTTCCACCCCCCAGCACAAAATGAAAGCTCACGCCGACCGCCAAACGGCAGTTCCTATTTATGAACAAATGAACCGTGGATCCTCAGCCCATTTCCTGGACAATTCAGCTGCAAAGAATCCCAAGTTTACTGAGGAAGAAAAAACTTTATATGCAATTCCTAGAAAGCAAAAATCTAAACCAGATGAGGGTTGCTCCAGCATTATTCTAGACTGACTGCTCTACCTTACAAATACACAGAGAAGTCTCTTCTAATAGTCTGCCACTGACCTTTCTGAGTACTGTGGGTTAGCCAGCGCCAAAATCAGCCTTGGTTTAAGGTTGTTGCATCAGTTTTCACTCAAAATTACACAAAAATTGTGTAATTTTTTTGAAAAAGGATTTATACATTCTGAATATGCTAAAAGTTTCAAATGTCTTGTCATTTCCAGAGTGTAACACCGTCTCCTCCCACAATGCTTTTGAAGTTACTAAAGATGAACAAAACCTTTTTAAACCATTTCAAAACTTAAATACAACCTGTAATTATCTAAACAAAGCAATCAATGACCTCACAACACGTCCACAACCAACTTCTTACAGCCAAGAAAAAAAAGCAATTTAATAGTTTGAAAGAAGCTTCATAGTTCATGAAACATTTTTTTTTTTTCGGTGCATGTCAACAATCACATTCTAGTATGAGGAGAGAGAAAGGGGGGAAAAAAACATTAAAAGCCACTGACATTTTAAAATCTCAGTACAGGCATTTCCCTTAATATAGTAAATCAAAAATGCAAAAGCAACCCTGTCCCTCTGCCCACCCTCACCCTAACACACACACACACACATACGCACGCGCACGCGCACGCGCACGCACACGCACACACACACACACACACACACACACACACAGATAAAACACAGACACCCTTGTCACGGGCTACAAAAAACCCACAGTGCTTTAGAATGAGACGTTCATTGGTTTAGGAATACACAGCATGGCAAAGTACTGTAATATAATTAAAAAAATGGAGAAAGGAACAGGTTTGGGGCAGGTGGGGAAAGGAGGCAACAAATTTAAGAGTACAATGGAAGGACAACCCAAAAAATAACTTCCCACACCCATGAGACGTGGGTCACAGAGGTTTTCACACCCTTTACCCCCCCACTTGTGCATAGATCGTGATACTCACAAAACCAGCCATCTTTATCTTTCCTTCAAATTGATACAGAAATGCTTGTATACAGTTTTCCTTGCGTAATTATACCCGCCACAAGAGAGAATGACAGAAATGAAAGAAATAGCAATGCACAATGTTCCTGATTCCAACAGGAAGGGACCTCATGTAAGAAAATACAATAAAGATTCAAACATACAGCACTTGTATGTTATTTCACTGTCTTTTGAACAATCAAAATCATTGATCATTTTGTTTAAAATGTAAAGCAATTTTAATATATAGATTTATATATAAAGCACTCCATTTTTTTTTTAAAGTTCATTTAGAGTCCATTATTTGGTAAATATGTAACTGCTACGGATTTAGAAACAAAAGGTTCGTTTCTTCTTCTGAAATCCATAACCTTCAGTGCTTAATTTTCTTAATCCTTTTTTTTTTTCTCATAAAATGAACATTACAATGGCGTGGAGTTGGTACTCTGGAACCCTGGCCTTCCTGAGACATAATCCACTTTTTCACGTGTGTGCAAGATAGTGAGCAATTATATGTTTGTTTTTGTTTTCTCACAAAGGAAAAACATACAGGCTTCAATAGTCCATGAAATCATCATCAACATAGAAGTCAAAAAAGTGAAAAGAAAAAAAAAAAAAAAACCATGACAACACTGATCGATCCCAGAGTTCTGCAAGTAGCACAATAAACTTCATTCTGTAAAGTGTGTTTGTTATTCATGATGGAAGTATCTGTCCTTCGTTTGTTTTTTTTTCCAACATTCCCACAGTAATTACCTTTTCCTTGAAGTTCAGGAAAAAAAATGAAATGCTTGTAAACTGTTGGTGGCCTTTCAAAGAAAACAGGATACAGAGATACATAACAAAACTAAAAAAAAAAAACCCAACAATTAACCAAAAAGGCAGGCACCTCTTGTAACAAACTCTTCTCTAGATGTCAATCCATTTACAAGATTACACGTCCCTCTACACCACTCTATGGCCACAGTTTGTTTTTCTATTTTATTATTTATTCATTATTATTATTATTTTGTTTTTTCTTTTTTTGTATTTTGCAATTTTTCTTCCTGTTTGTAATCTGGAAAAATGGTGCAATACTCATAGTAATCCTTTTCTTTTTTCATGGATTATTCCACAATAAAAGCCACTAAAAGGTAGATAATCGTTTTACATATACATATTTATAAAAAAAAAAAAAAAAAAAAAAAAAACACGTAACTTTTTTCCTCAATAAATCCTTGAGTAAACATTAACACATGAATTGTCACCTTAACCCTCAGTATTTTATGTTGTACGATTAGCTGAAAGAGAGGAGGCAGACACTCAGTGCAACGCTAGAAGCTAACAACTTCTCACTACTGACTTGCAAAAAGAAGAAAAAGAAAACCATAAAAACAAACAAAAAACCATCCATATAATGAAAGGTGGGAACTAACCCGCTGTAACCACACACAC
Organism: Tenebrosternarchus preto; assembly: GCA_025802075.1. Classification (NCBI taxonomy): domain Eukaryota; kingdom Metazoa; phylum Chordata; class Actinopteri; order Gymnotiformes; family Apteronotidae; genus Tenebrosternarchus; species Tenebrosternarchus preto. The sequence goes on from JAOYMR010000001.1 coordinate 19,448,990, forward strand.
CCATTTCAACGGCTGCCCACTCAGACAGACAGATTTACACTCATCCATCCATCATACAGTACAGTCTTGTGCAAACACTCACATACTATAATGTCAACTTTGCTTTTTTTTTTTTTTTTCCTGTTTTTTTTTTTTTTTTTTCTCAAACAAACTGTTTATAGTTCATTCTGAACTGATGTTATCAAAAAACTTGGAAGTGTATGAATGACAAAAACTTATTACAAAAAAGTTTCACATTACATTATTGGCGCTTCTTATCATTCAAGTATTTGTATTTCTTACATTTTTGTATAATTTTGATATGTTTATACTTTTTATCTGGGTACACAGAGAAAGACATAGTTGGGGTTTAAATTCAGGTCTGGGAGAGTAACTTAAGGTAAGTGGAAAGAGATAACCAGTCATATACAGTACATACATGTGCATGTATATCAACCAGTATGTGCATATCTACCCAGGACCTTTGAAAGGGTCGGAGTTCGTGATCCCTATCCCAACCTAACAACTGCATTCTTACACATGATTGAGAAGCCTTCTTTTTCTACTTTTAAGTAACATTACAACTTTTCGGACAGAAAATGCCGGGTTGAGGAAGCTTTAGTCTTAAAACAATCCAGGACATCCATGGCGGACATGTTTGTAAGCTACAGAAAGATGGAGTCTTTCAGTAGGGATCTAGTGGCTTGGAGTTCTGGTGGCTTCATGTACAGCTTAAAGCAAGGCAGTTGAGAGGGGTTTTAAAACCAGAAAAACAAACAAACTAAACAAAAAAAAAACAAAAAAACAGGCAGGCAATAGTGATTGTTACTAGTGTCACATCAGTTTGAGGAAAACAAAGTGTTTTCAGGGCCGTGCCCCTATTAAGACTTGGCACCAGCTTCTCCTGTAGCTCATCTGATAGATCAGGTAGAGCAAGGTGCTTAGCAACAGCAAGGTGCTTAGCAACAGCAAGGTCATGGGCATCAGTCCCACAAAGCACTCATTTGTCGCTTACTTATAAATATGCAAATACGTCTGCCAAATGGTAAAAATGTAAATGTACCAACTGTTGTGCCCCTATCCTCCTGATGAAACAGGCCGTCGTGGGCCTGGACCTGTAGAACTATTCTGCTTTGGCAGTCTATACTTGCACCAGGGCAGAAGTGAACACCATCAGATCCCATTCTGCTGCTTTGGGGAATAAAAGGCTTTTAGAAAGCACACTGCAACGAGGAGTGCACTTCTTGTCCTAATCTTTTAAGAAATACAAGACATTTGTTTTAAAAAGACACTTTTTTTTTGTCCTTTTTCTTTTGGTTTAAACGATGATGTACCCAACATGAACCATCTACAGTGCACCCAAGTGTTCCGGAACCCCCCCGTGTCGATCTCAGCAGTTCCTTCCAGGTGACATTTTGATACCTGGGACAAGGTGCCTCTATACCTTCATGCCGGCCCACCTTCTACCTCCCCATCACATCCATATCTTTTTGAATTAATGAGTGGGTAAAACCATTTTTTTTTTGGGGGGGGGGGATTTAAGGACCAATCAAAAGCAGGTATGTGGAAGATTACAGTTTACAGTTCTTGACTGGCAAAGGCAAAACAAAAACAAACAGAAAAAACTGTTGCTCTCTCTACTTGTACACCTCTCCACCCCTCTGCACACCTACCATGGAATTTAAACTCTTTCAACATTAGTGACATTCAACATTAAAAGAACAAGATGCTTACAGCCGCTCCTCCTAAAGATAAAGTAAGCTTTGATGTCTCTGAGCCTGCCCTGAGGTTCCATGTATATAGTGTAAGAGATGGTTCAGAGAGTAAACAGTAACGTCCTGATGATGAATTCAGTCAGACATGCTGGACAGTTATGGACTTGCTTTAAACACTTGAGGCCTCAAAGAAGAAGCTGCCTGCACAGAGTGGCGAGACCGGTGACCGCTAGCAAACAAGCAGGAAACCAGAGGAGGAAACGCTGCACTGGTGCTGCTGTGAACATATGCACCTCTCGGTCAGTCTTTGCATAGAAGAAGAGAGATGAGTCTCCATGATCTTTTGCTTTTATTACCGTGACGACGAGAGGTGGCAGAGAGCGAGCTGTACTACAGGCCCTTTGTCATCCGGATCGGTGAAATTACAACCTTTGCTCAGAGGACAGTGTCAGAACGGACATGTCCGCGCAGGGACGGAGGGAGGGAAAGAGAGATGGAGGGAGAGAGAGGGAGGGGATGGAGAGGCAGGCGGCAGGCTGAGCATGTCTGAGACTTGCACTTACAGTTCTCCACTCCAGTATGGGTTGCCCCTAAACTCAGTCCATTAACCCCTCCCCCCTCCCCAAATAATAATAATAATAAAATAAAATAAAAATCACAAGCTTCCATCCATTATGGAATCAGCATGAGCAGCTGATGTGGCATAGAAACACAAGCTGATGCAGTGTAAGCACAGGTGTAACTCATCTTCTGAGAGCTTCTGCACACGTGCAGTGAAAGGGGCTGGTGAGAGCAGCTACCGTAAAGACCACTGCATGGACACACACACACACACACACACACACACACACACACACACACACAAAGACCACTGCATGGACACACACGCATACGCGCACACACACAAAGCGCAAAATAACCATCATCATCATCATCATCATCATCATCATCAACGACATCATTAACAGCAATGTTGATAAAAGTAACAACACTGGCAATTCCAAAGGAAAACAAAAACAAACAAAAAAAACAATGAAAAGGGAAAGAAAAAAACCAACAAAAAAACAGCTAATAATAATAACAATGACGATCTTGTCCACTTCCAGCTAAAGTGATCTTTGCATGAGAGGAGAGTTTTAAGAGTGAAGTTGAGTTGAGGTTGAGTGCAGTAGTACTGATGGGCCCAGTTCTGGAGGAGCTGCCACGCCGGGCCGGGCCGGGGCCACACCGGGCCGGGGCCACACCGGGCCGGCCGGTTCCTGGTCCGCTCTGGCAACTGGCGCCCCCGCCTGGCACGGCGGCGTCAGAGGCAGAGCCAGAGTCGGCGCCGGCACCTGGGGCGCCACAGCAGATAGGCACTCAGCGGCCACACTTATCCGAGAAGGCGGGGCGGCCAGGCAGGGACCCCGCAGGATCCGTTACCACGTTACACGACAGGACAACACGCCTACCGCGCTCCACACCAAAAGGCTAACAATTCTGGAGTACTGTAACAGTGATATTTACTTTGATATATAGTTCAAAGAGAACACGTGAATGCTTCAGAATCAGTCTTGGTTGGGTTTTTTTTTTTTTTTGTTTGTGTTTTTGTGTGGTTTTTATTTTTTTCCCCCATTAAACTTACCCTTCATTTGCTACCATTAATGAAGCCCATCCAAGTCCACAGACTATGGACGGACCAATAAAATCAAAATAAAACAAAACAAAATCCATTTAGAGTTTTAAAAAGAGCATGGAGGAGCTGGTAGATTGCTTTTTCCTTTCTTTTTTTTCAGTTTCAGCTCTCCATGTGATTTGTTGGCATTGAAGTCGGAGCTTGATGCTCTCGCTAAGTGCTATGATAACCCACCCCTTTTAAAACCAAGTCTCTTTGTTCTGTTCTTTTTGTACCAAATACAACATAAAATGCACCTTGTCTACTGGGTTACAAGAAACACATCTTATTTGGTTTGAAGCCCGTGTCCCCTTGTGGTCACTTTGCGTGCGTGTGCGAGCGCACGCGTGTGTGTGTGTGTGTGTGTGTGTGTGTGTGTTTAGCGGAAGTGGTAGTGACCGTTTCACCAAGTGCTTTTTCTCACCGTGAGAAGCTCCTTCTCTTAAGTCTTACACTCAGTGGCAGCGGAAGGAGGAGCGTTTTTGTTTTTTGTTGTTTTTTTCCGTTTGCCCCCACCTCCTCCAGCAATCTCATAGGAGAACGTCGGCCGCGTTAGCACTGTGTAGCAATGGACGGAAGAGACTGTGGCATATTGCACGTCAGACAAACATGAGGAGGACGTCCTCGGCCCACACCCCGCCCCCAGGGAGCCATTGAGGTCGCACAAAGATGAGAGGGCGCTCATGAAGCTGTTGGACGAATGATGGAATTGAGCTCTTTTGGCTGCCTGTTCTGCACAGAACATTCCCAAGTGTTTCTCTACAAATACCCGAAGACAGTGGTTGATGTAGCGCACGTGCGCCGCGGAGCGCGCATGCACATCGGTAGCTGCTCTCTCGGCTCCTCTGCACGCCCCCCCCCCTCCTTCTCTTCGAAGTGGCGGCGTGGGGGATGGTGGCTGAGGTCTGGAAGAAGGGGTGAGCAGGTGGGCGGGGCCATGGGCGGGGCGTCGTCGCCCACTTCTCCCCCCTCCGTTGGCTCAGGCGCGGGAAGCTGCGCAACTCCCGGACGCTCGTCTCCGCCCAGTCCGGGGGGGGGGGGGCCGGGAGATAGGGGGCGGGGCATGGTTAAGGCTAGTTTAGTGCTGCAAAAACGAACCTGCTGCTTCAGACAGACAGACAGTGAGCAGTCTAAAGGGCCGACTCGGAATGATCCGTTTCTTTGGGGCGGGAAAGGGGGAGGGGCTTGTAGCTGGGGGGCGAGAACCAGGGGCTTAGTGCCAGGGGACTCGTAAAAATGGCAGCTTGTGTAATCAGTTGTAGTAAAATACACTTTTGCACAGTTTGGAGTTAGAAGAGAAAAGCTCGTTAGTAAAAGGATTTCTTTCCTTTCTTTAGTCACTGGATCCTTCTCTCTTCTCCGAAAGTCTTACAGAAATACTGCAACGAAACGCGGCACGGAAAAAAAGGAACGCAAACGTTCAATGAAATGACGCAAAATGAGAAAGGAGGAGAAGAGAAGGGTGAGCAGCCTCTGCACCTGTGGTGGTCCTCCTCCAGCCTCCTCCTCCTCCAGCCTCCTCCTCCTCCAGCCTCCTGTCAGGTTTCACAGCTCCTCTAATATGCTGATTATCACCACATGATTCGCTTGGTTTTTGCTCCTGTGTCAATCTTTTTTTTTTTTTTTTTTTTTAATTGAAGTTCATTGTTTTTTTTTTTTGTTTTTTTTTTGTGTGTGTGTGTTTTTTTTTTTAAATATTTAATTTCCTGTCGTCATTTGTAATATTCGTAACTTTCCACATGGATTCGCCAGTCTTTGAAGTGCTCTGCACTTTTACTACATGGACTCTCCACTCAGCAGGTCTCCAGGAAGCAGCGTATTGATTGGCGTCGGACTGCCCACGACTCTGCCATCTTCCGAGCTGGGCGGCCCCCACAGGCTGGAGTATTGCTGCACGCCACCCCACAGCAGCTCACTGCCCGCCTTCGCCCCGCCCCCGGCTCCGCCTCCTGCTGCCAGATTGCTGCTGTTCCAGTGGCTAATGGGGTGCGAGGTCGCAGCGGCTCCGCCCCCCAGCCGCGTCTGATTGGTGCCAGGGTTGGCCTGCCAGCTGGTGGTGGGCGTGAGGGACTGACCCTGTGCAAAGAAACGGTTCACCTCTTCCTCTCCGGCAAACTCAGCCAGGATAGTGGTATTACCCAGGACGCACCTGCAAAAACCAAACAACGGATTGAAGGGCTCTGGTAAAACCAATCATCTCAGCCATGACGCTCATATAAGCAGCCATGCGTATAAACGCGGGCAAATCATGGGGCTAAGAGAGAGAACAGGGCAGCACGCACATGTGAAGGGACTTCTGGGCCTTGGCTGCTTCGTCCTTAGAGCTGTAACGCACCACGGCGTTGCCTTGAGTCAGGTTCAGGTGGAATGTGATCAGCGGTCCGTGCTGCATGCACAGCGTCCGCAGCGTAGAGCCGTCAATCTGGACGTACGTACACAAACACACACACACACGCATTTTAAAGATATGCAGGTTAATGCCTGTCTAGGTTAGGCGCTGGTATGTTAATCCTGTACCTGAGGTGTAAGGTTCCTCAGTACCAGCCAGCTGCTGGTCCTTGTGGAGCTGTCTGTACTCCACGTGGTACCTATTTCACAAATAAACAGAAGGAACATGAACAAGAAAACTCGACTTGTTCAGCAGGTTTTCATACTGAAAGGCCTTAAAAGTGCTTCATATAAGGGAGAAAGATGAAGCAAAAAGACAACAAAATAGAATAAAGTAAGAGCATGGGAATACAATAACAAAGTAAGAGCACGGGAATACAATAACAAAGTAAGAGCACGGGAATACAATAACAAAGTAAGAGCACGGGAATACAAAAAAAAACAACCAACAAAAACCAAAACCCTTTAAAATCCAAAGCTTAAATAAAGTGTAGTATATACACTGCGCAGTGGCCTGGGACCCATTTAAAGATGTGAATAAAACCACTAAAGATGCTCCTGATGGCTTGACTGCTGCACCAAGCACATTCTGAGCCCCGGATTCAACGGCTCCCGGCAGCTCCATAAAGCTTCGACCTACACTGTGTTGCACTACAACAGCCCGACGTCCAGCAAGCGCCGTGTGTGTGTGTGTGTGTGTGTGTGTGTGGTAGTGAGGCATTCGTTAAATGATGCAGTCATTAGCCTGTAGAGGTGCTAAAACGCCATCTAACGAGGGAGCGCATTGCTGATTGGAGCCAAAATAAACACAACTCAGACAAACTCAAACACGCAACTCTGGAGACGTCTTAGACCCTGGAGAGGCGGGGAGAGTT
>JAOYMR010000001.1:19504141-19516492 GCA_025802075.1 Tenebrosternarchus preto
AGTTTGTGTGTGTGTTTGTGTGAGAGAGAGTGTGCTTGTTAGAGAGAGAGAGTGGTAGAAAGAGAGAGAGAGAGAGAGAGAGAGACAGAAAGAGGGGGGAAAAGAGAAAAACACCAATAAAAAGGAGAGACTGAGAAAAAGGGGAGAGAGAAAGAGAGAGAAAGAGATTCAAGAGCAAAGGCTGATTAATGTCAGTTCTCCATGTTGGCCTTCACTTCACATAATAATGCACTGGGGGGATTAGAGATGTTCAGTTTTCCATCTTTCAACCCTGTAACTCTTTCTCCTTCTAACCCTCCTTCCTTGTTCTTACTACCATTCTACCATTTCATCAGGTTCTGCTTCTGTTTGCTCCTCGGTTCTATATACACACACTAAAACCTGGACCACGTGTGTGTGTGTGTGTGTGTGTGTGTGTGTGTGTGTGTGAGAGAGAGAGAAACAGGGAGAGAGCGAGAAAGAGAGAGAGATAGTGAATCTGGTTCTCATTATTTGTGATAACACTTCAAATATGTATAAAACTGTTTTAGCTCTACAGCTAAAACTCAACATTTCGGCAAAGACCTGGTGTCCACTGGCTGAATGCAGGCTAATAATAATGTCATTTATAGGTTAGTAACCAGCAAATAGCTCAGTTCAACCACACTTATAACTGAGTGTGTTGTACTTCTCTAATCTGAGTAGAAAACAGAGGAGGAGAGGCATGTCATCCCTTCATAATGAAGACACACAGCTTCGGCAGCCTGAAAGAAAAAGCCTTCTGACAAAGCAATTAGGCCTTAATTTGCTTAATTTAACAGCATCGGAAAAAACTCCTGCCCATCCACCCCTCCCAACACATACACACACACACACCCACACCCAACAGCCCCCCACTACATCTCCTACTCCACCCACCTACTAACATCTCTCCATGTTTCACGTCTCCGTCACCGGGTTGGCGAGCTTAAGAACAACACGGTAATTACAGCCTCACAGGGTAAAAAAAAAATTCAATTAGCTTGTGCAGCTTTTGATTTGGTGCACATCTAATTAGCACAGCAGGGGTGGAGGGCCAGAGGTGGAGGTGCTTACAGCTTCTAGTGTCACTGAGCTGTTGTTTTCCTGTGCGCGGCCTGAAAAAATTTTGCAAATGCAATTTGTGGTTGCCATGACGTCATGCCCCAGGCAATGCTGAGCCAAACACAAGTGAACAAGCCAAAGGTGCAGTGGGAACTCAGCTGATTTCATACTCTTGTCTCAAACTGTTCTTCCCCATGTCCCGCGCCTCATCCACATCTCACGCGTTTTTTCTGTGCATCCCGCATCTCTTCTGCATGTCCTGCGTCTCCTCCATATTTCTTCCACGTCCCGCGTCTCTTCTGCATGTCCCGTGTCTCTCCCACACGTCCCATGTCTCTTCTGCGCATCCTGCTTCTGTTCCACACGTCCCGCGCCTCTCCCACACGTCCCGCGCCTCTCCCACACGTCCCGCATCCCTTCTGCAGGTCCCCCATGAAAGGTAGTTGAATGGAATGTCCCTGGAGTGAGGAGACCCCAAACGACCTTTGAGAACTTCTGAAAATGGAAGCTATGATTAAAGAGGAAAGCAACACAAGGTGCCCACGAGTCAATCCTCCCAGCACTGAGGCCAAAAGGGAAAAAAGTTCCATCAACCTTTGCGGCGCCAATTTGCAAATATCCCTTATTTCCATGGCCCTCTTTTTTAGTTTCACCTGGAAGCACTTTCTCCTGTTCTTCAGACTCTCTATACACACACAGCCCTGCGAGTCTGTTTTGCTCTGTCTTCCACCTTTGATGTCTTCATTGGGAGGAACTGTGGGGTGGTGATGGGGTGGTGTGTGTGTGTGTGTGTGGGGGGGGGGGGGTCTGCATAAAAACAAGTGCCTATTACGGAGGGCAGTCTGACAGAGGGGCTGTGTGTCTGATGAGCTCTCCAGCCCGTAATTACACATGGCCACAGCAGAGCCTCAGGGCCAGTGCCAACCTCCTCGTATGGCTCTCGTCTAACTCTGTTACACACACACACACACACACATACACATACACACACAGAGACTGAGAGGGGAAGAGAAAGGAAGAGAGAGGGAGGGAGGGAGGGAGAAAGGGAGTGAGAGAAGGAAGGAGTGCTAGGAGACGGTTCTTTGAGGACTCACAAACCCACAACAGAGTTCTGGGGCAGGCCCCTGGCTAATGAGGAGCCCTTTTTATCTGCAAGCCCAGTGCAGTGCAGCTACACACACTCTCTCTCTCCCTCTCTATCTCTACTGTGCAGTTCATGCTTCAGCAATGGTGCACTGTGTTATCCAATTACCAGCGAGGAACCAGGTAGCAGAGGGACGCAGACAGGAGGGTGACGAACCCCCCCTCCCCCCCACTCCTGCAACGCCACTCTGGCCACTCCGAGCGACAAGATTCCACAGCGGGTCCTGGCTCAGCTGTCCGGGTGGCAGCGCGCAAATGCTGGTGTCAGATTTCAGCCGTGTTATGTGGCCTTCAGCAGTGCAGCAGTCATAATAACGCAGGCGGGAGCCTGGGTGGAGCGGAGGTGGAGAAGGTGTGTACTGACAGAGCCCTGCTGAAGACAGGCTGGTTGAGAAGGCTCCTTTAACAGGATGTGGTCCCGAAAGTGTGCTTGGAGGATGGCAAGGTCAGTCATTTTCACAGAGCTTTTTCTAGTCATTTTAAGTCGTTTCTCTAGACACAAACCATTAAAACCTCACTTCCTGATTCTTCTCTGTTACAAATACAGAAAAAACTCTTTAGTGGCCACAGTTAAACCCCAGTGCTTCTCCAAAACTCCATATTTCTGCCAAACCACCTCTATTGGCTACTTAGAGGACAATAATAATAATATCAACTGCACCATTCAACATTACACGCCAAGTGAGCATCGTATAATGTTGCATCCTGTTGCAAAGGATCTCGACAAACCCTACTGTGATCACTCACAAAACAAATGGAGCCCTTCCCCACCTGTGTGTGCAGAAAGAAAATCCCTCTGGCAAAGCAATTAGTTTTGGAATATGTCTACTTATATAGGCAGAATGGCTGGACAACAGTTGAAGTGAAGCACTTGTGAAGTATGTTATCAAAAGGATTCAAAGAGCACCCTCTCCTTTAGGCTCTGACTCATGTGAACAGGAGTGGACTCTGTCATTAAAAGTTCTGTCACTTCAAGAAGTTTGAGATGATGGATCATTTGCGATTTGTTCTGTCAGCACTGCAGTCATCTTTGGGCACTTCAGGGGGTTTTGGGGCAATTTATATGTCAGCGTTTGTTTTGCTCACAGTGCTGATCTTTGAGCTCCACGGCAACCGGAAAGAAAAAGTCCCGCGGGGGCGAGGAGGCAGCCATGCACCACCATCGCACGGCCCAGGGCAGGTGTGCCCCCTCCGACTTGGGAAGCGGGACGTGGCCAGGTCAGACAGGCGAGCGGGATAGCAGGGACCTTGCCCTGTCCTGACACCGGTGTATGAGGCCTTGTCTTGGAGAAATGAATTATGAACCTGACCTTTACATACGAGTGTCAAAGCTGTCCAAGAAGAGAACCATAGAGGCATTTGGTCAACTCATCACCACCCGTCTCATCTGTTAACAGTTGGGTTATTTCGATGAATTTGGATTGGAATTAAAACGAATGATGAATTTACATTATAAAATAATTGAAATATGTAAAGAATACACAAATAATTCCCGAATATCTTCTATTGTATTAAAACAATAAAATTCAGCCCAGATTAAAGGCAATATAAAGATCTGTAAATAAACAGCTGGAAATGACTCACCAGCTATGTTGTCATCAGCTGTAACAGGATTAGCTTTAGTGTTTACTAAGAGAGCGGTGTGTATTTTAGCTGTTCTTTTATTACTGAAAAGTTATATGGAACTCAGTAGCAAACCCTGACTGAAGTCTCAATGTAGGAAAATGGAAAACAGTGGAAATAACTGATCGTAAATGCCTACACTGATACATGATAGAGATGATTCATACCCAGTGTGTACGAGGACTGATTCTCTGTTACACACACATAACTACACACACTGTATGTGCGTTTTTTTCCACCTTGTTCTGTTTTTGACTCACTCATTAGGGATATGGAGCTGGATGCCTTCAAAGTTGCTTGACTGTCAAAACTGCTACAAAAACTCTACTGAACTCGACCAAACTCAGCTGATCACACAGTGCTAATAAATCAGGAAACGAGTGTGTTCTTTTGTCACTGAGATGTCAGCTTAACCGTCAGTGTGTTGGCCTAACCCTGCTGGTTCCCTTCTAGCCGAAAGCACATTTATCTGAGACCTACGTAGCTCGAGCTCCTTCCATGTCTCTCCAAACATCTATTACATCAAGTGTCTACATAAACCAGTGCGTAATAAATGTACCTTATCAGCACCATGATATTGGCTGGACAGTAATTAGATCCTGGTTCATAATTAAGCCGCCTTATTTAATGCAGGCAGGCTTTATTATTTGGCTTATTAAATAGCCCTTAGAAGGCGGCTGTCATGCTAGCAGGGAGGAGTGACGAGACAGGCAGCCCACGGGGCAGCTCAAACGCGCCAGCTGAGACCCAGAGATTGTTACCACGGCAACGGCAGGCAGGAGATATAGGACCTGCCAAATGGAAAATGTCAATTACACTGGGTATGTAGATATAGTGAAGCGTGGAGGAAGCTTAGCAAGTAGAAGCAAAATGTGTGTGTGTGTGTGTGTGCTCTTACTGTTCCAGACAGTAGATATATAACAGTCCAGGGGCAAAATGTCAATGAGAGCAAACCACAGCATTCTTCATAATATGATTCCTATGAAAGAAGTCACCGTTTACTCAGATTTAACATGTTCTACTCTCTCACTCTCTCTCTCTCTCTCTCTCTCTCTCTCTCTCTCTCACTCTCTCCTATTATCCTGTGTTGCTCACTGGACAGGGGTTTGGTGATAAAGTCTCGATCTACCGCTGAAATGGCTAGACATAGTCTCCCTCCGATTCAAATATTGATCGTGGTCTATTTGCAGACCACAGATCAATGCAGGGATGGTGGTGTGTCTCAGAGACCCAGGGTGGGGGGGAGGAGCTAAGAAAGCCAGGGACAACCCAGACACCCCGCCCACCCCCACCATCCCCCCTCCCCCCCCCTCAAGCTGCGTCCTGGAGCAGACTCTGGAGAACAATCCATAATGTTTATGCTCTAAATGTTCCCTCAGAAGAGACACTGCACAAGTACAAATCAGATAAAACACACATAAAAGCACACACACACACACACACACCATTCACATGTGTGCCCATACACATTCTACACACACACACACACACACACACACACACACACTAGAACACTCCAGAGGGCCAATGGCCCTCACTCACTCCAGGAAGCACATCCATAACAGTGGAAGCATTGCATCTCACTATGGCTCCCTGCACACACGTCCTCCAGCTCCACGGCCGCACACCTTCTCTCTTCCATAGTCATCCTCCTCTCCGCACACCAGTCCCAACCCTCTCCCTGAGGACTCACTGTCTGGAGGGGCCACAGTCTGACCATAGATAAGCATGTTGTCAACCTGCCCTGTGACTTCAACTATTAGAAGCTCTAGATGCTCTAAATGTATTTGAGGTTCAACTCAAATAGTCTGAGGTGTTTTAATCTGTTGTGAAATCTATCATGAGGAGAGGACAGCAGAAGTAGCAGCGTGACCAGATGTGAAGCACGTGTGTCTGGAAACTCAAAGCATGGCCTCACTTGAAATGCAAACAGTGAACCATAACTGAGAAAATCAGGCCAGACTTCAAAAGCTTTTCAAAAATGCAGTGTTAAGAAACACGCACCAAGTTGAAAAGAAACACCCACCCAAGCTTCTGAGCACGTGTCAGTCAAATTCGCTTAGCTGCCACAATTCCTATCAAAGGGTTTTGCTCACTTTGATTGAAGTGTGATGGCATTTTCAAAAGAAAGAGTGAGGGAAGGGTGGGAGTAGGGGGTTTGGTGGGAGTGGGGTGGGGTGGTTGTGTGTTTAAATATATACGCCCTTCCTTCAGGCTCTGTCAAGATCCCTGTCGCCGGGGGCAACAGCAGGAAATGTCTCCAATCATTACTGTCACATATCTGAGGGCCTACAGATCCTAGATTGGCAGAGATGCTCGCGGTTAAGACGTGTGTTAAGCGTGTGTGTGTGTGTGTGTGTGTGTGTGTGATGAGAGAATGAGAGGAAGTGAACTAGTAATCGTTTTCCATGTAATAACTAGAAGTTAAACAGCACAGACAGTGTGATCCTCTTTAACCAGGATCACAAAAGAACGGGGATTTTGAAAGATTTCATGTTTGGCATGAAGGCAGGAAATATGTGCACTCTGAGGTCTGAGCACTACCACACTGCCCCGCCAACACTGCTCCACCCACACTGCCCCATCCTGCTGGTCAAAGGAAATTACTCCACAAGGCCCTCCACTCTTCAGCTGTTAACACAGACTGAAATGACCTACACGGTCTACCGCATATTTCAAGCCCACAAGCCACAAAGTTGAAGGGAAGAGGTGCAGAGGAAGGGTGGAGGTGCGGAGAGGCACAGAAGGGTGGAGGTGCGGACAGGCGCAGAAGGGTGGAGGTGCGGAGAGGCGCAGAAGGGTGGAGGTGCGGACAGGCGCAGAAGGGTGGAGGCCCCTCAGCCTGGGCCCCGCGCAGGCAAATCACATCCAAACAAACTCGTCAGCACTGTCGCACGTGACGATGATACACTCGCATGCGCTCCTACATCTGCCCGTGTGTGTGTGTGTGTGTGTGTGCGTGTGTGAGAGAGAGCGCCGACGTGAAACTCCAATTTACAGTAATGAGATGCAAACAACAGCCCTTGCCAACAGTACGTGGCCCAGATCTAGCGGTTTGTGACATGTGTGTAGGGGTGTGTATGTGACACAGTGTGTGTTTTTTTCGGTTCCTGTTAGGCAGGTCTGCGTGTTCACATGTATGTGTGGACGTATGTAGGTTCCAGACTGGCTAATGAAAGACCTGCAGTCAGAGCTGAGAGAGCCTATGATGTGATCTACACCTGGCTACCGCAGCAGGGGGAGGAGGGGAGCAACAGCCCGACTCTACGTGTGTGTGTGTGTGTGTGTGTGTGTGTGTGTGTGTGTGTACATGTGCCTCCCCAGGGCATGTTGTGGAGTGTGAGTGTGTGTGTGTGTGTGTGTGTGTGTGTGTGTATGTGTGTGTGTTTGGGGGGTTGGAGATAGAGACTGCGTGGTGAATAAATCATGTAGCTGGAGAGAGAGACAGAGCAAGCATGCAAGAGAGTGTGCAAGAGAGAGAGAGATGGAGAAAGAAAGAGAGAGAGAAAGAGAGAGAGAGATGGAGGGAGAAAGAGAGAGAGAGAAAGAGAGAGAGATGGAGAGAGAAAGAGAGAGAGAGAGAGAAATGGAGAGAGAAAGAGGGAGAGGGAAAGAGAGAGAGAGATGGAGAGAGAAAGAGAGAGAGAAATAGAGATGGAGAGAGAAAGAGAGAGAAAGCGAGAAATGGAGAGAGAAAGAGGGAGAGAGAAAGAGAGATGGAGAGAGAAAGAGAGAGAAATGGAGAGAGAAAGAGAGAGAAAGAGAGAAAGAGAGAGAAATGGAGAGAGAAAGAGAGAAAGAGAGATGGAGAGAGAAAGAGAGAGTAAGTAAAAGAGCAAGAAAGAGAATGAGTGAGAGAGAGAGAGAGAGAGCGAGAGAGTCATAGATAGAGAGAGAGTGTTAGAGAGAGCGAGAGAGTCATAGATAGAGAGTGTTAGAGAGAGCGAGAGAGTCATAGATAGAGAGAGAGTGTTAGAGAGAGCGAGCTGCAGGAGCCCCTGGGCCGTTCCCTCCTCAGCTCCTTCACAGACACGGCGAAGGTCAAGCAGGGCAGAGGAGTGAACATCAACAGAAAGGTTGCCAAGAGGGTGTGTGCACACAGCCTCAGGCCACGCCCACCACCCTCGCTGGACCAGCGGGTGGGGGGGGGGTTTACACAAACGAGTCAGCTGGCTTTTGGTGTTTTGCATTTATGTGAAAGCAGTCTCAGTTAAAAGTGTGTGTGTGTGTGTGTGTGTGTGTGTGTGTGTGTGTGTGTGTTTTTCTATGTGGCATGTTTGTGTTTGTGTTTTTTTTGTGTTTGCATGGGTAGGTGTGTTGTTTGTTCACACAGGCAGAGACTATAAGAATATCTAGAATACCACTAAAGCTGTCCTTCTCTTGTGTCTGTGGTTTGTTCGATGTTCAGAACCACCAATGACCAGAATCAAGAACACATCAAGAAAAGATAGCATATCTGTGTGTGTGTGTGTGTGTGTGTGTGTATGTGTGTGTAAGGCTGGTTGCTGTCCCTGTCCTCAGGCAGTGACTGGTTGAGTGTGTAATTAAATCTCCATTACCTAGAGAGCAGTAGGACTGAATTAGTCTGAGCTCTATGTGCTGGTAGCCAGGTCTGAGTGCTTCTGATGACCTGCTACTGACAGGATTATGCTCCACACCTCCAGCACAAAGACACATACTACAATCAAACACTACACGCGGCCTTTCTTGCTGACAGACGCAGCCAACAATTAGGCAAAGAATTTAACATTTCAGAAAAGGTTGCAAATGATTTCATACATCGGTTGAAACTCGAAAACACTTGAATTCCACGTGATTCGACAGGAACCGGATCTTGTCTTTGTTCAGCATCCACATTGTAACTGGACCATACAGTTTATTACTGAGGGTCCTGCTGTGGTCTGGATGATGCCACACATTTAGAGGAGACAATCTTTATAAAATTCATGAAAATAAATAAATCAATCAATCAATCAACTGGCGGGAATGCACTTCATTCGGCTGTAATCTCTTTTAATCTCCCAGCACAAACGATATGGCTAATTCCAGCACGCTTTTTATTAGCCCAGTTTGCGCAGTGCCTGACGGCGGGTTCCTGTGTCTCGTAATCCAATTAGTCAGATGAAGAAGAGGTACAGGCCTCCAGGAGACGTGCCGACCAAATAACGAACGTGCGGCTGAACTGCGGGAGAGCTCAGAAGATACAGTCTCTCCGAACTTGATCTGCGTGGTCCTTTGAGTCACAATAATGGCCATCGAACGATGACAGCAGAACGCAAGGGTTGATGTGTACTTGAACAAGGTAGTGAATTGGAAACCACATAAAACATCATTAAAGACTTAAAAAAACTTTTGATAAAAAAAAGCAAGAAGTTCCAACTACGTTGTTCTTACCTTGCAATGTCTCTAGAACATTCTGACCTTTTGAAGTCTGCCTGTAAATGAACAGAGGGGAGAGGCAGAGTGAGTAAGGTGAAGCGCTCTGAGGGATTTCTGAGGGATTTCGGAGGAATTTCTTTCCTAGATCAGTCCCTGCTTGTGCTATTCCAGGCAGGCTTCTGGAGGCTGATCAGAAAGCCTCTTCAGACATTCACGGCAACCCTCAGCTCGAGCCATCAACAGCACTGAAAGACAAACAGAGCAGTGGCCAGGATAGTTCCTCATCTCCAGCTGCGATTAGGAAGATTCTGTGATTACCACAGTCCAGTGAAACGTTGGGCAATGCAGTGATAGCAACAAAGACACACTTCACTGTCCTTAGCTTTCAAGAACCTCTGACTCCTAAGCAAACGTGAGACAGACATAGACAATGCAGTGCAAAGAAGAGACGAGCTCCATCTGTAGAGGAGAAGGTGAAAACTCTGGACCTCCTTGGCCATCAAGATAGAGTGATCAGGATAAAAGGTATGCTGGAGATCCAGGATTCAGGAGGGCAGCCCTCCTGCTCATCACATTCACTAACAGCATCAGGAAATGCTAAAGCACATGTATGGAGGGAGGATGGGATGGAGAGATGGAGTGGAGAAACGATTAGATGTAGTAAATGAAGTCTCAAAATAGGTGGTAGGAGATATCCATATATTTGCTTTGCGTAGGGTCCAGGACGTACCGCAACTAAAGCGACGTGCAAAGTCATTTTTTCAGCGTTTCGCTCAGTTCCGAGACCCAGACCACCATGATGCAGCAGCTGTTGATATGATGCACAGAAGAAAAAAAAACCACAAAAAAATGTGGCCCTTGTTCAAACCACAGGTCAAGTTTACAGACCGACATCCGTAAAAGAACAGGTTCATGCAGCCATACCCACACAGTCTGTCGCTCTGAAGGCATACTGACCTGGCCACCATGGTTCACCAGATGGAGCAATCAGAGAGCTGTGAACTGGCCATCAGCAATAGCTTAAGTGACCATCCATCAGCAAATATACTCTAGCTGCAAGGAACTCTTTAACTAGAGAATAGGAGATATTATTTTCTGCCCGTGTCTTTTTCACTCCGCTCTCCGATGTCTCCAGGGAATCCGTCGAGGGGTGTAGTACGTACAGACCTGCTTTCACGTGAAAAGGCTACTCAGCTGCGAACATTTGAGCGGATCGCCAGCCAATGGGGCGCGCGGATCACGCCGGCTTCGGCCGCCAGACCGGCGGTACATCCGGGAGGGCTTCTGGAGCAGCGGCTGGCGGGACGGCTGGCGGGACGCGTCAGGGCTGTGAACGATCACTGAGCGTGGGATTGGGCTGCTATGGGAGAGGACGCTACAGACACCGTGGACACCAAAGAAGAGGCAGAGAAACAGCTGGACATCCAGGACTGGAGACATAATCAAGGATCCTTCTTTCATTTGCATTGTATTATATTTACATAATATTTAAATAGACTCAAGCATCACACCTTTTGGATGCTTCATTTCCTAAATGTATAATTATAATTTTTCATAATTATAAACTTATAGTGTAATTTAGTACTGCTTAAAAAAATTACAGTTTAGAACTTTGGATTTTCAAAAACTCAAGTCCTTGAATGTGGTTTTAAAATATCAGGAAGTTGCTCCACACAGTGGTTTATCTCGTGCTGTTGGAAAACAACAAGAAAGCTGAACCAAAGAGGGCGAGATGATAACACCCACCTCCACACCTGTCAGCGTGAGCAGCAACTGTGTGAGGGGCGGAGTGGGAAAAAGGCGGAGCCACAGCCTCTTTCGGGACATCATGATTGGATGTCCTTCGGAATGCGGCCACTGTGCCGCGCGTCAGCTGAAGACAGAGGGGAACTTCAAATATGCCCCCTGGTGGGGGGTTTCTGAGGCCTCAGTGAGAGTTCTTTCACCAGCTCATTAGAGAGTGGTGGAGGAGCCCGTCTTATTTACAACCCCCCCAAAAAACACTTCACACACACACACACACACACACACACACACCTGCAATTTCCATCCTTTCATCACTGTGGTTGGTGCTTATCAGCAAAATAAGAGACTGCAAATCCACAGGAAGAGGCTGTTTATACATGGTACAGCTTTATACATTTATACAAGTGCATACACATCTTTCAGTGTTCATGGGGAAGACCTGTGTTCATGGGGCAGACCTGTGTCCATTGGGCAGACCTGTGTCCATGGGGCAGACCTGTGTCCATGGGGCAGACCTGTGTCCATGGGGAAGACCTGTGTTCATGGGGCAGACCTGTGTTCATGGGGCAGACCTGTGTCCATGGGGCAGACCTGCAGCCAGCAGACGTGGCCCCTTTTGCTCTAGTCATAACAACCTCACAGCGCACACACAGTGATTTCCACCTAAATGCACACCCAGGCTCCTGGGGGAGCTCCTCCAGGGCAGGGGTCAAAGGTCCTCTGTCTGGCCCCTCTGACCCAACCCTGTCCCTTTCACCCACAATCTCAATATTTAACTCCCCAGTGGCTCTCATTGCCAGCTTAACCAATAAAGTATACAGAGACAAAATTCAACAGCTGCCTTATTAATATTAATAATTACCAGGCAAATGTGCTCTTAATTAAATGGGAAAAGGAAGAAATATGGGTCTTTCATTCAGGAAGGCGTCCCTATTGTCCATTTGAAATGGAAACCTTTGAGATTCGCCTGCTCTTCCGTCTGTCCATCACTGAGGTTCTTCGCCTGGGTGCCTGAAAAGAAACGATTTTTACATAACTGACTTTTTCTGTCCTCTTTTCAGGTCAGTCATTCAGATTAGTAATAATAAATCCCCCTCAGGTCTTGATGCTGAGGGCTGCCTGTGGCAAAACAAGCAGAAAATGAAAAAGGCCCCTCAGTCATGGTGAAAGTGAGACTTCTAGCAAGCAAAATACGTGGAAGATTATTTTGTCTTTTGCAGTAAGAATTTCTTCGTATTGTTGCTCAATTCCAAATTTCTACAAGGGCAAAGACAGGGGAAAGCTGTGAGTAAGTGTAGATAAGATAATTGTAATCTGTACATTAGTGTGTGTGTGTGTGTGTGTGTGTGTGTGTGTGTGTGTGTGTGTGAGAGAGAGAGAGAGAGAGAGAGAGAGAGA
>JAOYMR010000001.1:19540898-19553162 GCA_025802075.1 Tenebrosternarchus preto
CTACGCTACAGCACAGCGCGTGAGTGGGTTACGCGCTACGCTAAAGGCCTGACATTACAGTTAAGAAAAAGCTGAATGCAGTGCAAGTGAGCATGACAATTATATTGTGGTACACACACCGACACACACTCACAGACTAATGCACTAGCCATGTGCTTCTCACCGGGACATAACTGGATGTATGACAGGAAAGACTTCTGTCAACTGGGATGTTACAACCCAAAACTCTAGTCCCTCACCTTCCTGTGACTGGCGGACAAGAATCCAACAGGCGGAATAATAATTCACTATGATCAAATATCTCCAGCGATCTTTCACTGCATAACCTCCAGGCTCGTTACAAAAATACTGCCTTTTTCCATCGCAATAAATACTTCTCGAGATATTACTGGTGCATAAATCGTTTGTGCATAGCTTCCTGAAGCGTCTGCTGCAGCCAGAGGACCAGGACTGGCACATCCCTCCAGACCTGGCTGATGGAGAAGACCATGTGTCCCGAGCTGTAACACTTGGATGTATGAGAGTGATTGGATGGATGGATGGATGAGAGGGGTGGTTTATGGGCAGTTCAGGTCAGGAAGTCAACAGAATCCCTGCTCCCAAACTCGCCCCTCACGTTGTCACTCTTACACACACGCATACACACACACACACACACACACACACACACGACAGACACCCCTTTTGCAATGTTGTTGGCTAATTCCATACACAGATGTTAAAATTCACCATTTATGGTGCTCACCATACAATAGGAACAGCAGCTCCCCCTACAGGGCATTACAAGATACATTAAATATACCTCACATACCAGAACATCCCTCGATTTAGTGGCTTGCCAAAGAACCTCTAGTATGTACTCAGAGAACAGGGCTCTCTGAGCTGTTACAGATCCCTGGTACGATAGTGAAGCCTGACGCAAATACACTCAACTCAGACGGTACAGGAGACGCCACGAGAACCCATGTGACACCTGAGTAATATATTCACTGCATGTGCTTACATGTGCCAAAGTACACAGATCTGACCATCTACCACTGTACCTCAAAGCAGGGACTTCCATCTAAAATCAAAGAGAGTGTGAGTTTATACGCGGGTGTGTGTGTGTGTGTGTGTGTGTACTGACCAGTGTCCTGTGGGAGGGATGAAGTATATGCAGCAGTGAACCCGTGAGTCTGGAATCCTCTTCTTCCTGTCGATGTTGATCTCCTCCTGTAAGTACTGTTCATACTGGTCATTAATGAACTTCATTATGGGTTGCCAGCTAGAGGGGGAGATGGATTGTTCAAAGAAGAAGAAGGAAAAAAAAAGGGAGGTTCAAATATAGGAACGCGACACCATGTAAAGTGTGCGGAAAGACTGCTAATGGAGTGTTTGTTTACCAGTTCTCGTTGTTTATCTGATCTCCAAAGCCTGGTGTGTCTATGACTGTCAGCTTCATCCTCACACCTTTCTCTTCAATATCTGCACAGAGGAGATTTTGCATCAAGTGTAAGGCAATTCTGCGTTTACATTCCAGCTCCACCCGTGTGAAGCCTGGTGGTGCTGTGAGCGGGTGGAGGCCCAGAGCCTTTACCGTGGCTGATTGACTTGATCTCGATGGTTTTGGGGATTCGTTCTTCAGCTGTGCCCTTGACTGACTTTCTGCTCACTTTAGACTTGAAGAGGGTGTTCATTAGTGTAGACTTCCCCAAACCACTCTGCCCTGCACACACACACACACACACCAAGAAAAACAGCACAGAGGGTGTGAAGGTGTGAGGCACCAAAAGTAACAGCACAAGTTGACAAAAGCCAGCTCCAGAGAGCTGTTCATACCAGTACATGCACACAAGCACATTCCAACATAAGCCAAACAGAGTCCAGACACAGTATCAACTGTTTCTGGAGGTTTGGCCAAAAGCATCAAGTGCCGTTCCACTGGCCTCTCTGCTGCCGTACCCAGCTGAAGCACGCCCGGGTGTGCCCTGCTAAGCTAGCAGCTGGGAGAGAAGTTCAGGAGGAAAGCAGGGAGTGGTGTGAATGGTGTGTAAATAGAGCATTAAACCCAAATGGTACCAGTGGAAAAGAGGAAAGTAGGAAAGTGTGGGGGACGAGTGTGGCTGAGGTACTGTGGATGTTCTGTGGATGAAGGACCATGTTGAGGGCTGGAGGGGGTGAGGCTTTGTAGGACCTGGACTTGGATTGCTCCGGGGGCGGGGCTTTATGGGAACAGGGCTGAGAGGGCGGAGCCTAGGCTCACTCTGGGTGCCCTGACCCAGTTAGCTCAGCATGGCTAACCCACAAAGACACACCAAACAGCTGCAGTGAGGAACACGGTTCAAACAGCTGCAGTGAGGAACACGGTTCAAACAGCTGCTTGAACCTCCATTTCACACGCAGTCTCTCAGTCTTCAGCCTTCAGTCCTTCACCCGCCAGTCAAACATGTTAAAAAGGCCATAAAAAGGATGTAGATATTTTACATTCTTAATTTCATTCAAATAATGATCTCCAACAATACCTTCGTTTTCTTTTTGCACTTCATATAATTTCTGTTAAGGTTCAGAGCCCATTAAAGTAGGAAAAGAGTAATAAAACTTTAAACAAATCATTGAAACATGAAATTCGCAGTTCTGGCATCGTCTTTCACAACGTGCCCCAATCCTACAGTTACAGCTGTCACAACAAATTACAGTCAAACGCAACAGCCGTCAACAAGCTCGCTGCGATCTCCTCTTCCTTCAGCCCTCCACGGCCGTATCGGAGAACGCGCACCACGCACGCGCTGCAGCGAACTTGAGCAAGAATCGAAATTTAATAATCTGATTATTATCTGCAGGATTATCGCAATAAGCCGTCCTATCACTTTACTAGAATAGCCACAAGGTTTGATGCCCGAGTGGGCTTACAATACGTTGTTTACTCAAGCCGAATTAGCTTCTAATATTAAATATTTCCAAGATAATTGAGATAGGCTGTGCTCAGCAATTAATCTATCGAAGCTGTGAGCACGACATTAGCTTCACCTTTTCATACCGATGAGAATTATGGGATGGAGAAAGCACACGTTAGCAACTGCCCCCGCCCCCCATCTGACTGACTCACGGATACTGCGGACGCTCGTTTTAAACGGGGAAACTGAACGGGAAGAGGTGGTTTAAAAATGTCCTTTTCCCGTTCATAAGCACACGTACACGTTCCGTTTACCGTCATCCCGGCTCCCTGGCAACCATCCTGTGCACTCGACCACGCGCGGTACTTCTGTGGTCACGTGCAGTAGAACCAGGCCCGCCCTTGATGTGCCGGAGCTCCGTTTCTGCTGCATTTCAGCAGAATGTTTGCCATACTGAAAATGACTAAATTATAGTGTCGCGCTGCCTCGTTGTATGCATGCTGTTAATTAGTCAGCGTTATTCTGTTGACATAGGCTGTTATTAAAACGCAATCTTTTCCATCTTGAAAAATTGTGAACTAACCAGAAAGTCAGCGGAGGCCTTTTAAAGAAACACGAACACATTTACGTCTCAGCAGGACACAGAAACAAAGCTCAATATTTTTAAGTAATAGTGATGGACATTCAAAACACCGCAATAATCGCAGCACTGACTCAAATCGACCAGTGACTCAAAGCTACAGTGTAGCTCATCAACAAACACTCCGTTTAGGGCAGCGAAAGGAAGGTTCATCCTGTGTGCTCCAACCACACACCACAATCTTCTGCCAAAGTGTGCAGTTTGAGTGACGGCAGGCTTATGTGGAGCTCTGACACAGTCTTCATTTCACATGTAATTTGTGTTCCCTGTGTTAACTTTTGCTATAGAGGAGGGAAGGGTGGGGGGGCTACACTAAAAAAAATTCATAACATGCTGGATCCACTGCATATGGTAAAAACAGTCAAACCGCGCTCGTATAATACATAAACATTTATTAGACTCTGGACACAACACAAAGTCAAATGTTTCAGTCCTCAGAGTGTGGAATTCAAACAAACAAGGCACTTATAAACAGTGAAAAGGAGGCAATTCCCTTGGTCACATGACCTACGATGACATCAATCATGTGACAAACTGGTATGCAAAATAAAGTAGAAAATTATAGCAAAAAGATCTGAAGCAAAATGTGCTAATACTCTTGCGCAAAAATATACGAAGGTAGAAAATGTCTACACATTCATGTACACATTTAAATCACAAATAATTCCTTATTTAGTTTTTTCACTGTATATACGAGTTGGTTTGAATCCCACCACACTGATGAAGCTTTGGGCTCAAACCTCCAAGTTGTGTCCAGAGTCTAATAAATGTTTGTGCATTATAGCAAAAGTTGAAACTAGACAAGCTTGTATAGTCATTAAAAAAAACATTAGGGGGTGAAAACCACAAGAGATTTTTGCAAATGTTGGTGTAAAAACCACAAATTCAAACTCTTAAGAGCTCAACAGTGGACAACCCTTCCGTTGCCAAACCTGACGACCAACAACGTGCTGCAGCGTTACAGTAAATGACCAACCCGTTTGTTTACGAACAAAGCAATTTTCTGACTGTAAGCCACGTGACGAAGGTGGCTTACGTTCGGGGGAGAGAGAGCTATAAAAGGAGTGTGTTCTCACCCACTACCATGATGTTGAGCTCAAAGCCCTGCTTCATGGCCTTCCTCCTCATCTGCTCCAGAATGGCGTCGATGCCCACGTAGCTGAAGTCCACAGCGGGTTTGTCCGTACCTGCGGGCACCGGCAGCTCGGTGATCCCTGCATCCGCCATGCTGCTGCTGCTGCTGCTGATGTAATTGTGGCTGGAAATGACCTCCGACCCTGCACACACAAGCAGAAAGAGTACCGAACGTGAGGAGAACGCGGAGATGACAGGAGCCCAGGCGCAGGAGATAATGACCTGGAGAACGTGAAGCCCAAATCAGGACCATAAACGAGAGGCGCGCACCAACACTTCATTGTGACCCATTGTGCGCTCAGAGAAGATCTGCAAAACAACCCAGACACCACAAAAAAAAAGAGACACATTCCTCCAAACGGAGATGACAAACCACTTCAGTTACAGGCAATAATGACCAGTGTGTTTTATAAGGTTGCACAGGGCCTGTGGGGGAAAACAATGCTTCACAGCACAGCTGGGAAGGAGACACACACCGGACACACTTAAACACAGGCTTTCTAGCTAGTGTTGGAAGCACCAGACACAATCATGCTCATTTAACTCTCAACATTCCCATACATTTGGCCACTGTTCCTGTGCCAAAAAAAAGGTCTTGTTTATCTCCTAAAGCGACCCAGGACATCCCATGTTAATCCATCCCTACCCATGTATAGTTTAACCAGACAAACAGTCACTCGATTGCCATTGTATAAAGGACAGGATAGTCAGAAGAGATCATTACAGACATGCAAAGCAGACCAGGTGTAAGCATGCTCAGAAGATCAAGCTTCTGCCTCTACTAGATATCGTACTGTTAAAACGGTCCGTAAAAACCAGTCCAGTACAAACAGGAGCCACAAGAGTCATATTTTACAATATTTTCTTTTTTTTTTTTTTTTAATTTTACAAAGGTTATCAAGCTGTTCGACAGCTCAAAAACAAGTTTTATAATCGCTAGATAAAGAGAAAAACAGCACTGGAGTGCGTTTCACAGCAACACGACAACGAGATGAAAGCCTTCCTGACGACTACAGTGTCACACTCGCGGTGACAAAATTCTCACTTGGGGGGGGGTGGTAACGGGCCACCCAACTACAGGAGGAGTCAGAGGAGAGCAGTTCTGGTGATAGAAAGATTACCATGAAATCAACAGACAATTACCTTCTGTGAAAAGGAGAGAAATGGTAAATTCACACAGTAGCAACATTAAAAATGTATAAACGTTTATTTTTTTAAATCAATGTGATATTATAACAAAAACCCTGTCCAAAACAAAAGTCCAATTTTTTAAGTTTACAAGTGTGTATCGGGGCGGTACGTTGCTCACTGAGGTCCACGAGGTGTGTTTTTATGGACTGCACTCGGTCCGTAACCCAAGCAGCACTCCTAGCCAAGCACCACACATACCGGGCGGTACCTCACGTACCAGGCAGGCCGGATGAACGACAAACCCCGGCTGTCAGAGTCGCTGAGCGAGCATGCAGGAGGGAGAGTGCTTACCTGCGGAGTGACCGCGTGGAATACAGCGAGTGCACAGAAACTGTGGTTCCCGACCAGTAGTGTCCAACAGGGGCACTGCACAAAGGGTGAACGCCATCACCGTCTCTCTACACGGACACTCCTCCCCCGATCTCCATCTACTTCTCTGCATCTTTCCACCCCTTCCTTGGTCTCTCACTTTCACACACTCTCTCCCTCTCCCTCTCACATTAAACCACTAAACCACTTCTGAAAGCGTCTGGTCTGCTGTTCATTCTCTGCCACTCTGAGTGAGGGACACTGCGAGTCATTTCCGTGTTCTGACTGGTGGTACCGTCAGAGACACTAACGGTGGAAAACCCCAACATTCTCCAACGAGAATCAAACCGGCTCAGCTCCACATGAAGCCCTGAGAGCACCCAGCGAATCTTGGCAGGTGTTTGCCGCACTCCCAGGCTCTGAACAAAAACACTCTTTTTTCCCCTAAAATTACTCATATGCAGAGTCCATGAACACCCTTTCAGACTTTCCCCACCACACTGTTTTCACTGTGGCTGATGAGATGACACACCTAGCCACCATCTCAGATGGCCAGCAAACCACTTCCTTACAGACTAAAAAGCACTGCGCATGCACGTGCACACACACACACACACACACACACACACACACACACACACACACACACACACACACACACACACACACACACACTCGTTTCCTGTCAGGCAGGTCATGGCCTTATGCACCCTCACAATTCCACTGATGCCCCCATGACTAACCCTCCCCAACACATCACACTCACCCCACCCACCAGAAACATCCACCCCCACCCACCAGGTCCAAGTTTGGGAATTTACTAAATGAAAAATAGTGGTTTGAAAAAGTATTCATACACCAGCTACCTAGCATGGATTCAAGTTACAAAACGTGGCATACAGCTTCCTTTTCATGCAACATTGTGACAACCAGTTTCACGAAAAATTGTATCATGATGTGGAACCTCTACCATTCCAACAGGTCATAGCTAAACTCTACAAACTCAAAGAGAGGCTGAAAGGTCACATGTTCATACATCAAGGCCGCGTTTCCCCGCTTCGTTCTCCGTCCTGCCCTGCTTGCCCTCATTGTGGCTCCTGGGTGGGTGTTTGTAAGTCTGCCATCTCAAATTCTCCCTGGACAGAGACGGCCATTCAGAGGTGCTTTTCACTCTTTCCAGACTGGGATTGGAGCTCCAACATACGAACAACTGCAGGCTGGATATGACCAGTCACTATGACACTGCAAAGTGACTCCATTCAGCTCCTGTTCCTTTCCCAGTGAAGCAGCAGAAAGTGGGCGATTAGAAGCGTCATAGACACCAAAGTACTTCATGACAGAAATGCCTTCTCGAGGCCCTTTCAAGGACCAGGTGTTCATACCTGTTGCTCTCCAAGTCCATATGACACCATGGTTGGCATCTATAATGAGCTTTCCAAGAGACCACAGCAACAGTGTAGCGCTAAAAACATGGACCACCACAACACAGTAGATGTTCTGTTCCACTGTGCATCACTGTAATGCATTCCCAGTACTTCTTGTCCACTGCAGGGACTGTCAGAGACCATCCTACACAAGACCTTTATATTACAAACCACAGTAAAAACACCATTGTGCTTTTACATACAGATATTGGCTGTGAGCCTACAAGGAAATATTATTGCTAAATTCCTAGGCTGTACAGAACACCCACCCCACTGTTCTTACTCTTGGAACAGATACAGTATTCAATGGAATAAAACAGTCATTAATCAGCCTTGCTGTACCGAGGTCTACGTTATGCCAGAGATCACCGAGGGAATTAAACAGTACCCCTTCCATCTTGCGGAAAGCTTGGCGCTCCTACGCACTAAAGCGCGTGGAACTGCAGGGTAGCGTCCCAGAGCCTCCCCGAGCGAGAGCGGCTCCTCCAACACCACCTCATCCATCCACGCCACCATCCAGTCAAGGGGGTCGCTAGGGCCGAGGAACATTAAACGTTACGTCATCGGTGGAAGTTACCGGTGCAAAAACCAACGCTCTGGCCTACAAAAGCAGATCCATTACACAGCAATTGGTTTCCATATGACAAAGATCAAGCGTGTTCCAGCCATCGGTTTCTCTAAATAAAAAAATAAATTAAAAAAGACAGACGGCAAGCGAAACCGAAGTAAACCGGATAACGCGGCCGTTTGAGCGACGTGCTTCGCCTGCTCTGCCTTTGGTTTAGGGAATAGAAGGGGAGCTTTAGAACTCGCAGAGCCACAGCAGACCGTCCGGAAGCAGTCAGTCCGATTCCCACTAAATGGACGTTATGACAGGAAGTGTGCGGGAATGACGGCCTCCACCACCGTCACCACCGTCACCCCTGTGCCTGAAGAGATAACGACCAGGCAGCATCTCAAAAAACAGCAACAAACAAAAAAAACCCCAGCTCAGCAGGGGTGGTGGGAGGAGCCTACCGTACCGCAGTCGACTGACGCACCGTTAGTCTGCGCCAGAGACGCTGAGGACCAGAGATTGGCTCTGGAAACGATGTGGCAACCGCACAAACGGCTCGAGGTTTTTCGGGCACCTCCCCAGAAATACCGAGTGCATGCTCAAGTTCATCAGATTCATCAGCCATCCCACCAATTAGTGGAAACAAGAGAGCTTATTACACACACACACACGCACCCGGCTCAGCGTTGGACGAGGAGCCGTCATTACTCTGCCATACTAAACAGAGCGTTCATGCAGTACCGCAATATACTGAGCGTTAAACGCATCCAGAGGCTGCGAGCGATTTTGTCGCTTCGAAGTCACAAACAAAAAGGTTCCACACAAGAGTGTGCTTCATCCTCTGCTTCCAATTAAGGAAAAGGCTACTTTCCTTTCCCCCGTTGTTTGTTTACGAACAGAGCAATAAGCTTCGCTCTGAGACAAAGGCAACAAAGTACATAAAGACGACGAGAAAGCTGCCGATTCTTTACAGTGTAAACAGAAACAGATGGAGAAGAAACATCTCAGCTGGGGGTCACTAAATGGGTGGAGGTACAGGGCAGGAGTGAGACCAGCAGGCCTGAGAGAGACCCATGCCTCATCTCCCACCATGCACCTGAGACGTGTCCAAAGGGACCGTAACATCTGCTAAATACGTCCCGTTTTCATACAGTTTTAGGACCATGTTCACTTAAGATACCTGGAAACAACCATCTCCTGCCCAAAGTCGAAACCAAAAGCCAAGGTAATCAAAAATCTTTTTTTTTTTTTCTTTCCTTTTTTTTATGAAACAGACGACAGATTAGATTGCGATTCAGATTCAAGAACCTGCACCGGCGTCCGAGAGAGCAAAACCAGCTGGTCAACATCACATCCATTTGCATACTGCCAGATGAGCGGACACTGGGAAACCCTTAAACCAGACACAGCAATAACTGCCTTACAAATGGCGTTTCTGCAAATGGCATTTCTGCAGAGCTCTGGGACTCCACTGACAAACCCTTTTATGACCTGCGAACATCTGCTCTTCTCTTCCACATTCCAGCGTGTGACGGAGAGCTGCAAAAAGAACATTCAGCTTGCCTTCGGGAATAACCATTACAATACCGTTACTCAAAAGGTGGAAAGAAAAAATACCTTCCCATAAAACTTTCTATTAGAAGGTACTCGGTACATAAGTACACTTACAAACGTGACACGATTCAGGCCACAGGAAGCACGCTAAAGCGTGATGCTGTAAGGCTTCGTCACGTGAAGGCTCACGTTTGTGAAGGTTACCACGTTACGGCGTGTTAACGATCGAATAACGGCAATCCTGCCGGGAGGATCACATGAGGAACATGATATTAAAAGAGCTGCAGAGGAGTCGTCGTCGTCAAAGGAAACGCTCACGAGGGGAGCTGAGGGGAGATCTACCACCCCCCCCCCGGGGCTGTGGCAACAAACAGGACCCACCTGTGCTCCCTGCTCTTCTATGCTCCTGCTGTGGCATACAAGGTTTTACCCCCTCCACCTGGAACGGTGTGTGTGGGAAGCCCAGCAGGTAGAGATCACAAAGCAGATTTTTCGAGCACCCCAAGACAGTACAGACAAGCAATTAATGTGTAGGCCAACACATTTATTTCCAATAACGAATTACATCGATTCTCTACTACCTACATCCTTACAAGCTCGGCTAACCGCTGCCAGCCAATGACGTCAGCCTTCTCCACTGCGATTCGGGTTCCTGCTGAGATACGGACATGGCCTGATTAGCACTGATGAAAACAAGACTATGCAGACTAATCAAATTAGTACTCTGTTTAACCCAGGTAATCTTGTTAATCCAGGCTGGATATCTGTACTAGAAATATGAACATATGTCCTTACAGGAGGATATTACAGAGCATGAGCTCCTATGTAATTATAAAGGGTGTTAAAGAGAATCCCCAACATGTACAATAAATATAATCTATTAAACAAAATAAACTACGCTGAAACCAGTACGATGATTTCTTTTGCTACTGCACCACAAAGTGGAATTGACTAAAACTGAAATGTAAAACTTCGCCAGCGATCCAAAACTGAATTGTGGGTACAGTGGAATTCAAGTTATTCTAAATTCTTCGGGGGGGGGGGTTTGACGACTGACGACCATGTTTCTCATAGTTCAATCATCACTTCCCCAGGGCTGGTGCACAGGTGTACCTGTTCTTCACACATCAAAGAGGTTTATTGCCACAGGCTGGTCATTCCACACATACTGGGTAACCCTAGTGTGGACAGGCTGAAGGCCAAACCCTAACCCTAACCCTAGAACGAACAAACAGAAGAAGAGCTGAAGAACATTCTGGAACCTGACAGCGATGAAAGACTTAAGGTTAGGTTGACGGTAAAGGTTAGGGGAGGCACTGGAAGTAGCCGGTTTTCTTCTTTATTATTATTAAATTACGTGTTTTGTATGCGTGACAGACCGAATTTTTTCTTTCAACTTTCATGCACCAGCTCCTCTAGGGGGCAAATACTGTTCATTGGAAAGTCCTGAACCGAGCACATAATAAAATTAACAGTCCAGTCTAAACCGCACGGATAAATATATGTATTTGTGGTGCCGAGGTTTTCATGAATGCTTGGTAATGGCTGAAGACGAATCCCATGGTTGGTGGTCGAAAACTCCCTCGTCTTACCCATCGTGTGCGATTCCTAAAAGGAAAAAAGCTTTATGATGTTACTGTATTCGCCTCAGACTTGTATTTTCGGATGAAACAAACAGGTGTGATGGCTGCCATCAAGGTAGTGCTGGGGTTCCCCCTGCGAGAGAGAGAGTGCTGGATGCTCCGTGGTGATGTGAAGGACAGGTGATTAGGGCTGGGGGGTTATGGGAGATTAGCAGTGTAGCCACAGGTCATACCACACTCAGCATGGGGGGGGGGACGACAAACACCCCCGTGAGAGCCATGGGGATGGAACAGCCTAGCAACGTTAAAGCCCTACGCCCACACGTGCGTGCTTGCACCCAGGATAGTTTATATAGGCCACAACCACTATAGGTTTCAGGCTTCACAGAAATGTTACGTTGACGAACACCAATACTGGCTCCCAGCAGAATCAACTGTGGACAACGTTTCCATCCCACAAGAATCTTCCCCCTACGCCAGAGTCCGTTTCAGTGGAAGTTGGTGTTTTGAGCTTCGTGTTCAGGAAGTGGGAGATTCCAAATCCATTTCAAACAAAAGGGAAAGTACAAGAGAAAAAACACAAAATGGTTGCCTCAAAAGTACAGTGGCGAGCTGCTCTCCGGGGGGCTCCTGATGCTTGGGTACAAGCGCCCGCTCACACCAGGCCAGCAGGGGTGGCCGGCAGCCGTCTACACCACCCACTCCACCCCCGCCACCAGCGATGGAGGTCACCCTGGTAACAGTGCATGGCAGAAACACAAAAACCGACAAAATGGCTGCCATCTCGGTTCGGACGGTTTAGCTTCACCATGACTCCTACTGTCACAGCACCACTGCTGGACTGGAACACAACAGATGTGGGGTCGACTCTGGAGACAGGAAGGTCAGGGCGAGGGGCAGACCCAGTACAGCTGCACTGTAGTTTATCACCCAAAGGAATGTCAGCTATCTGCTTCGCTGCCAAGACATGGACCTGATGAAGATAGGGACCTGACCAAGA
>JAOYMR010000001.1:19576109-19590657 GCA_025802075.1 Tenebrosternarchus preto
GTTGTTACACACATCCACTGTTGTTGCACATCCACTGTTGTTACACACATCCACTGTTGTTACACACATCCACTGTTGTTACACACATCCCTCCCCTGTTTCCTACTCATCTGTAGCACTCGAGGAGGGTTTGGCCATCGAGCTACAGTGAAATGCCACAACAGATCACCAAGACCTGCAGATCTCCCTGCGTTCCCCAGGAACCATGATGACTCTGCAGACCTAGTGAAATGCTTTTCATTTAAGGCGTGGTCTGCATTTCGAAACGTACTGCTTTAGTGAAATTCTGCATAAATCTGACCTCAACGTAACTTCTACTACACTTACACATAAATCTGACCTCAACTTCTCTAATGTCTGACTTTCCAGTGAAAGCTGCATTTCAACACCCTTCATGAATGGCACTATTCCCTACAAAAAAGCATGTCTGTTAAAACTGTCATGTCTTCCAGTAATTACAGTAAATAGTTCCTATATAAACAGTGCATGATTCATTTTTTAAGAAACAGATATGAGTTATCAGGGTACGGCAGATATATGAGAAAAATGTGGTTTGTTTGTGTGTGTCTGTGTAACTGTACAATGTGTGTGTAATTATACACTATTTCAACACACACTGCACTCAAGCATTACCCAAAATATCGCCCCAACTCGAACCCTAACTCGAATCCCAACTCGAACCCTAATCCTAAGACTGAAGTGCTTCCTCATCCTCATGTAGTACAAAAGCCTGCAGTGTACAGCAGCCTGGTTATAAGTGTCCATTATCATTATTTATGACATAGTCATGTTCATTTGGGTTCATAAGGGACCCTTATCCTGTCAGAGTAGAACTCACACCAGAAATCTCACAAAGCTTTTACAGGCCTTTATACACTCCCAGCTGCACTGCATTAAGCAGTGGCCTCCTCTGGCCCTCTGGACTGGGCCTTTAAACGCCACTGACCAACGCTGTTTGCTCGTATCCTTCACTACGCCAGTCAACGCTGTCAACGTCACATCTGCAGAAGTTCTGTAGTCAAGGTCAGGAAGGAGGCAGAACATTTAGGTCTTGTATGCCTGTGTGTGTGTGGGTGTGTGTGTGTGTGTATGTCTGCAAACTCTCCAACAATGCAGTGCTTGCTCTCAACACACACACACACACACACAGACACACCCCACTGAATTAACACTGCGTGTATTGTAGTGTTCTGGGGTGGTTAATAATAAATCTCAGCTAAACATTCTGCACTCATAATTTCATGGGTTTTCTGATCTCTCGCCAGTGTACTGGTTTCCTATAACATCTGTTTTTTTCTCCTAGTGAGTGTTTTCTTGGATATCATAAATGGCTTTTCATTGAGAGCTGTGTGTGTGTGTGAGAGAGAGAGAGAGAGAGAGAGAGGTGGGGAGAAAAGAATGCAGAACTAGACAACAGGTAACAAAGACAAGCAGGTATTGTATGAGAAGGGTAGTAACAATGTCAGTTGTAAAGAGTGCTGGCAGGACTACACACACACACACACACACACACACACACACAATTTACCTTTACCAAAGATCATTAATTCCCTGCCAGGCGCTCTGTATTCTGGGCTTAGGGTGTGTTGGCTGCCTTTATAGCAAGTGTTTACATAGCAACAGCAAAATATTACTCTGTCCTCACCTCGCTGAGGATGAGGAGAGAAGAGCTGGACTCAACACACACACACACACACACACACACACACACACACACACACACATTCACACACACTACTCTTTATCTCTGTGTCCAACCTCTGTAACTACATGTGCAACAGCATTCAACTTGACACCTGTGTAAAAAAACACACATCAGCATGAAATCACCTTGGTGATGATACGGATTAGAAAACCCGTCTGGTGCAAAGTCAGCTGTAGCTTTCCTTGGCCTGTTTGAGGCAAAGTTTGCAGTTTTGAAACCAAACCAAATCACATCATGTACAGATCATGTCAGTGGTTTAGCACTGAAGCCCTGAGAAACCACCTACCTGCAGCTTCTCGACGGGTTTAAACACAGTCCGACATTCTCAAAAAGGGGAAACAAAACAGTACTGCACAAACTATAATTCTGTCAAGTTTTGTTGACTTTATTTGTCCATAAATCTATTTTCTAACACGATAGCCCTGCCTGACTGTTCAGCTCATTTACATCCGCATGGAGTAGCACGTTTCTCAGTGTGGTATGGACTTTTTATGATGGGAAACGTTACATTTTGGTCTAGTCTGGGTTGAGGTGTCTGTGCTAGAACACACGTTTCTGGTGACATTTGCTTGTAGCAAGCAGGCTGTGTGTATAAAGGACCCCAGTAGCTGCCCACCCATCTGCCTGCCCCAGCCTGAGCCTGCCTCCACACCAGTGGAAGTGAACACACCAGAATTACTTATGGTGTTTACTTGCTCTTTGTAGATACATGGAGGGTGAAGGTGGACCTCTGGTAATATATATACAGGCTTAGATCTAAGAACCTGCTTTTGCTTTCGGACAACCTCCCCTACGTGGTCTCTCCTTCAGCAGCAAGTCAATCCCCAATGAGAATGAGATCTGCCTAAAACGAACAGCAGGCAGGAAGAGGAAACCGACCATTTCCCAATAAAGCCCTGCACGCTGGAAAAATTATGTGGGCCTGGAGTGAGAAAACAGAGAGAGAGGGAGGGAGAGAGAGAGAGGGAGAGAGAGAGAGCGAGAATGACAGAATGAGAGAGAGAGCCAGGGAAGGAGAGAGAACAGACTGGGCCTGCCAGACTTTTCAGTGTGAAGGCATAACAGCTCTCATTTCATTGGAAAACTGCAGACAGAAAAAAACGAGGACAAAAAAGAATTGAGCACAATTGCAATGATAAGTGAACCACTGAGCGTTTATATTTACTGCGACCAAGACAGCAGAAGGGGGCGGATGAGAATGCAACGTCAGTTGTTTTGGAGAACAACATTGCCATCTTGTGGCCATGTAAAGCACCGCAACATATGGTGCGCCGCCAAATTGCGTGACATTCAACCACTAGGTCACAGCAAGGCTCCAGCGTGAGGGCTGCAGGCCACATGACTTTAATGTTCTGGACTGCATTTCTCAAGCGAGATGAAAACCCATTTATGATATCCATGAAAACGCTGTAAATCAGTAGGAGGCATGAGAAACCAGTACGATGACATCAGAAAAACATAAAATTATAAGTGGATAATATTTAGCTGAGATTTATTATTAACCACTGCTGAAGACTACAACACATGCAGTGTTAATTCAGTGGTGTGTGTGTGTGTGTGTGTGTGTGTGCGTGTGCGTGCACATATGTATAGAGTGCAAGCACTACATTGTTGGGAGAGTTTGCAGAGTAGATCCACACACACACACACACACACACACACACACACACACACACACATACACACACACACAGCTCTCACTCCCTCCAACTCCCCATTCATCCCTCTGTCCAAACACCTCCATCTCAGTACCAAGCCTCATATCTCATTTCCCTCTGCGCAAGTCCATTACAGGAGTTACCTGAAGCCATGAACGTCCTCATGGTACCTTCTCCTCGGGCAGATGCACACAGAGAGAGTCGGTGTAGCACATAACCTGGCTGTGTTCATGCAGGCACTGGGTGTGTGTGGAGGTCAAAGTGAAGTTGCTCTGTTCTTTGCTCTGATTGGCTCAGCTGTAGAGCAGAGCCCTGGCGGTACACTTTAAAGCCCTCATAAAGCACTGCTATGCTGACACATCACATATACACCTAGCCACGGACAACACACACACACGCACACACACACACACACACATATACACACACGTAAATGCATGTGCACACACATAGACATACACACGTACATACACAAATGTGAACACACACACACACACACACACACTGGAAATTTTTTTTTCACTCTGCTATTACAGGCTGTTTTCTTGTGTCAGTCAAAAGGCAACGGAAAATCCAGCAGATGCCTGTGGAACGCGTGAACCGGTTCAGCGTCAGCGACACCCGCTTCCACAACAAAAGCTCCATCCTGCGAAACTTCACGTGAGTCGGCCGGGGTAGGTTTTGAATAAACATTAACGATCGACTGTCGGCAAGATCCAGTACGGAGCAGAACGGAGCGGAGACCAGCTGCGGCAGCTGGGAACAAAACGGCGCTCCAAGGACGGAGTTGGAAATAACAGCAGAAAACACTGGAGGAGAAATATCTCCGGCAGCGAGGTGCGGTAAGGTCATGTTGCCCTCAAAGGAGCGAAGTTGGCCAGCAGCCCTTGTCTTACCTGCGATTTTGTCCCCCTCCATAGTCAGACATGCACACCCTCCGCAGCCACATGGAGTCTCTGCTCTTCTTGTCCAATCGTCGTTGTTTTTTTTTTCCTGGACTTCCTTTAGCTCTCCCCCACGGCACACTGCTGCCTCACACTCTCTCTCCCTCCCTCACATGCACTCTCTCTCTCTCTCTCTCTCACACACACACACATACACACACTTCCTTTGCTTGTTTGAATTTTTTCCTTGTGTTGTGATAATGACTGTATCCAGGATTATAGCATACCCATGTGCTGATCATATGGAGCTCTTTCTTTTTTCCCCTTTTGTTGCTGTTGGTTAACTCTCTCTCTCTCTCTCTCTCTCTCTCTCTCTCTCTCCCCTCCCCCCTCAATCTCTCGCACTCTTTACTCTCTGACTTTACAGAGACACTGAGGCAGCTTTGTATCTGAGATGGAAACTCAAGACCATGTGATGTGAACTCCTCTTCCCAAAATACTTCTCAGTGGCTTGAGGAATCCTGTACAGCCATTAGACTGTGGCTGGACACCACACTCTTCCTCAGGGTTCTGTACTGTGGGTGTTTTAGAGCAGCCAGGAAACATTGTGAGGAGAAAGCTTAGGAGCACATGAATCATCTGCTCCAAGCAGCACCAAGTAAACCAACCATCTGAAAACACGCAAACATTTTCATACATTGTCTCTCATGTTTAAAGTTTAAATTGGCATTGATAACTCAGGCAGAGCAAATCTAGCTGTTTCTAATGAGGACGTAAGTTCACGGGGGTCAAAGGTTGCTTGGTGAGTAGGCGGATGGAACCAAAACACACCCAAGTGTAAAGAGCAAGAGGAACACACACTTCCATGTGTGTGAGAGGGACACACTGCTCTGTTTTTTACCCCAACACAGCGCCCCTGTAACACACAGGCCTGAGAACTGCTGCCTCAGATCAATGCCGCCCTTTCTCTCCTCTTACAGAGCATAATCAACCAGTACACTGATCTGAGCTAAACATTCCGCACTCATAATTCATCTGCCGCATGTCAGCTCGGCTGTTTTCACTGCTGTTTTAATGAAACAAAAACAGGAATATAATCGATTTGATAACTTCTGCCTTCCTAAAACACAAAAGGCTATTCATAGCACGAAGATGAACCTTTCTAACTTGAGCACTGATATATTTGGATCTTTCATGCACAGGGGGCAGGATGCAGCTCACACTGTACACTGCTGTACTTGTCTTAAAGAAAAAAACATCTCTTAATGATGCCCAAAGGCATAAGTGCACAGAGGAACAATACTGTCTCTATGAGACAGCCTGTATCCACACCCACTGTCAGCTCCACCCATTTTTACATCCACATACAAATGAGGCCCCATCAGAGTCTCACTTTACTCCAGACTGTGCTGTAAAGGCCACCACATCCTGACAACAAATATGTTATATGTTATACACTTCAATAAACAGGCAGAAACAAGACTAGTTGTATAAGGCTGAACCATTTTTAGTCAGTGTCGAAGTTTTTATACCTGTCTACCTGTTTGAGTTTTTATTTTTACCATCAGGGGAGAAAAACCCAATGTTCATGGCCTATCTGCACAGAACACCATCAGCAGTGAACCATGCCACAAACATTGTCAAGATATTAGCACACCTTGTCACACCTACTGCAGAAAAGCACTGGCTCACTAGCACCACCTGCTGGACAGGAATTATCTGGTTTAGCTGAAAGAGCTCAGTGTAAGTATCCTTGAAGCAGTAAGGGCAATACTGTGACATTTCTAATGTATTTGATACATCAGATGTAAAACTTCAACGTTCTACTTGAGAATGATTCTAATTTCTAACAAAAGGTCTAGTTTTGCTCACCTTCATCCTTTAACAGCTGACTTTGATCTCAAACAATGCTGGAAACTTCCAACCTGTTATTGCTCTCATTCGTGGTCAAAACTGTAGAACAATTGGTTATAGTAAAAGAGTCCCTTCAATTCAAGGAAAAGAATCACGTGGACACCTGCCAGACTAGAACAAGGCTGATTTTCCAGTGAAACCACTCTTTTGGCATTTTACCACAGCAGTCTGAAAGACATTTGCCTTAAGACTTATCTGCTGCTTTTATTAAACTGTAAATCATCAGTTCACACTTTCCAGCTCTGGTATCAGGAACTGTGCACTTATTTGGCTCTTGTGTTACCTTCAAAGCTGGCTGTAGTCTGCACATAACCTGGAGGGGAGCAGCATCAGGGCAGTCTGGAGAGGGTCACGTTCAATTCCTCATGATCTCACAACTGGGGTTCCCCAGCAGTCAGTTCTGGGTCCATTGTTTTTCTACATGTATACAAACATACTGGCCTGCTCTTCTTTTTCCGTGCTTAGTTTCCTCTTACAAAATTCTTACTAGCCAGACTATGAAATACATATACATAAATACATATGCATAAAGTCTGAACTATGTTGTTTCTTGGCAAGATTAAGAATCACCCACACTGACAAGGAGGGACCTTCTGACTAACATGTCTAATGAGCATCACAGACTATTGTGTGACAGTGGTCAGGTCTATAACAGTTCTTATCTGATATCTCTTCTTGGATGGACACTCATCACCTGGCAGTTTTGACAAGACAGTACTTATATACAAACATTTCCAAAACTGGATCTCACCATCTACACTGACACACACATACTGGTAAGAACTTCAGAGTGGCTCTACAGTACATTACCACCTAACCTTATTGGAGCAATTACACCCACAGAGCCTGAAGATTCCAACCAAGAGTAGGACCCTGCCTGGCAACAAGTGTTGTCCATATTCTGAATCCAAACTTTGGGAATTTTTGGACTAGACTACAGCAACCCCTGCTAGCTAAAGTTCCTTGTTAAGCTACTGCCTCTTTACAAAGCATCAAGAACACTCATGTGTCTCTCATGTGACCAACTTACTGAGATCACTCCAACAGCCCTGAAGAGCTCAGCTCACAGTAACTCCAAACACTGGTCCAGAACTATGGAAAAGTAACTGCCTCATCTCTTAACTGCCCCATCTCTTAACTGCCCCATCTCTTAACTGCTGTTAGGACCCTAAAAGACAAGGACCACTTACATATATTCAGCTTTGGAAATGTGCAAGCAATTTAAGTCCATACAAATCTCATAATTAGCTCCAGTAATTATGTTATTACACTTTATTTGTTTATTTGCCCCTAAGTTACATTTACAGGTATCAAAGCCATATGTTCACAAAGCCCGTGGGGACTTTTCCTCTAGAGTTCTCATGTCGCTCTCGTGTGCCGTTTCATTTAGCATCTTCCAGTTCTTTTAAGTGTCTGTGTTTCGTTCTCATATCTTCAGGTTGATCATCTGTCTGGTCTAGTCTAGGTTATAAATCCCATGTACCTCCACCACTTGTTGTGGAATAAACGTACCTACCAAAAGACTAAATGTGATTGTAACATCAAGGTAATCTCTAGTTTTACTGTTTATAGCACAATTTTATATCGTTTATCAGTGTTATGATGACAGATATATAGACATGTACAATCCAGACTGACATGCCAAAGAAGAAAGTGTGGTCAGCTCTGAGAGATAAACACTCTTTGACACTG
Source organism: Tenebrosternarchus preto (assembly GCA_025802075.1). Lineage (NCBI taxonomy): Eukaryota > Metazoa > Chordata > Actinopteri > Gymnotiformes > Apteronotidae > Tenebrosternarchus > Tenebrosternarchus preto. Next base: position 19,583,963 of record JAOYMR010000001.1, read on the forward strand.
TCTCACTAGAACATTAGACTGCTAAGAGAGATACAGCTAATACGCAGACATTGTACAGGAGACTACCCTTAAAGGTAGAGGTTCTGAGAGTGCATAAGTCTACTGTCGTTTATGGGGGTACATGGTCTTGCTGCAGCCAAGCCAGGCTCCACATCCACAGTCAGGCCCTCGTGGAGAGAAATGCGGATTCTGCAGAAACAGTTTATTCTTCACAATGGGAGAAGATGCTTCAGTGGTGAGGCATAGCCACAGTCAGTCTAACACACACACACACACACACACACACACAAACCCATATAAACACTCACACACTCACCCATTCACCAACCAACCAACACACAAACACACAAACACACACACAGAAGCCATTTGATTTCTCTTTGGTCAGCCAGCACTGTCTTGCTAACAGACACACATTACATACATTTCGGATGTGTGCACACAACCCTCATCTATTCACATGTAGATGCACCCTTGCATGTGCACATGCCAACAAAAGCAGAGCCAAGAAAAAGTGTGTGTGTGTGTGTGTGTGTGTGTGTGTGTGTCACATTACTAAAAAGAGTGAAAGTCCCTTCAGAACAAAAGCCTAATTCACAGTGTAAAACAGCCATTTTGCTCACAGGATCATCTGAAGACAACTGTGACATCTTGTACTTCTTTGTGTGTGTGTGTGTGTGTGTGTATCTGTGTGAACTCACCAGCCCCACTGGCGCTAACAGAGTCTCCTCTCTCTAGTCTCCTCAGCCTGCCGCTGGTGGACCTGGTGATGCCTGCCAACACACACACAGCTGTCACTGCATTTCTCAGCACATTCTGTAGCAGGCAGAGGGCGTCATTATAACGTCACTGTTCCCGTTCCCTCAGGTCATGAAAGCCCCTAAGCTGACAATGAACAAATTTCATTATGTACTGGCTTCTATGCCAACACTAATGCACCCTGACCCCAGTATACACACACACACACACAGACACACATACACACATATACACACACACATCACAACACTAATGCACTCCTGACCCCAGTATACACACACACACATATACACACACATCACAACACTAATGCACTCCTGACCCCAGTATACACACACACACACACACACATACATACACACGCAGACTCACAACACACACAACACACACACACACATACATACACACGCAGACTCACAACACACACAACACACACACACACATTGGCACTCAAAGCATGCATTTTAACAACATGTGTACATTGCATTTTACAAAGGAACTACAGAAACCTCTGCAAAACTGTCACTTCTGAAGTCCCAAAACTGTAAAAGCTAAACAAAACCCTAAGAAGAACACAAAGTCGTTTACTCAAATGAAAAAATGCAAAAAGAAGAGCGTGCTGGATTCATAAGGTTTGTCACATTCCTGTAATACTCTAAGACACTACTAAATTTCTAAACACACAAACCCAGCGAGATTTATACCTTTGATAAACGCACACACTCACTAACATGCACACGTACACACATACTTGATAAGACCTGTTCACCGCTTCACATGTTTCAGGCGCACTGCATGCACTTAAACAGAAAGTAAATTCACTCAGTGAATTATGGTGGCACAATCTAAAAGATCATGCAAAATGAACTCAGGAGAAAAACAAGTTCTGTTGCAGAGACGGCTGTTGCCATTCATGACCAAGCAGCAGCCAGAACAGATATGTCAACCAGAAGAGACTGTGTTATGTCTGTGGGTGTGGGACATCTGAAAAATGCATCTGTGGTTTGAATTTACTCTACTGATAGATGCTTCCTGGTCATTAATATAATAGGAATTTCATTTTTTTTATGTGAGCAAATGTAGAAGGAAAAATAAGCAGTTTCACCTTCTGCTCTTTGCTGAAGTTGCCAATAAAAGAAGATCTGAAGAGAACATGTCACAAACAACAACAAAAAGCTCTAGTGTTGATGAAGCTCTGATTTGGTTTTATATTGTTTGAAATGGCATTGCATCATTCGCATTAACATCTAAGAGGATTCATTCTGGCCTGATAAATAGCTGCCAGATGCTGAACTGGAACAGTGTGGCTAGTGAGCCTGCTGGCCCTTCCTGTGAAGGGTCTCCAGCTTTCTTTGGAGATGATTCTGCATTTAAGCAACGAGAAATGCTCCACAAATTCCCTTAGAACGAAACTCTCGTCAGTAGGCTCCCAAGTGAAAGATATTTATGTGAAAGAGACATCTGAGGTAATATGTGTGTTAGAAAAGGAACTGCTCCAGGAAAGAAAGTAGATGAGATCTTTTTTCCTGTGGACCAGGATTCATGTCCACGGTGAAGATACAGCTGCGATTCAGGTCTTTGTCACAGGGGTCAGTGAACTGACCTCAGAGGCAGCGATTCCAATGGCCAACAGAACATTACCTTGAAAATCAAACATGATCTTTTAAAAACCAAACAACCAAACATTATTCATATCAACAGTGTGACTCAGCTTATTCCAAAACTGCTCTTAATCAAAATCCCATTAGTTAAAATAAGTGATCCTTTAAAACACCCCTTAACAGAAATTAACAGCAAAGGCCACTGGCTGTGCATGCGCTTAGCGTGCCATACAGAGGGAAGCTTTTCAGCTGAACAAACACTGTGGCGAAAGCTGAATTATTTCCTCTCGCTGATACCAAAGAACAACACCTCTCCATTCATGTCTACGTGCAAATGCAAAAAAAAAAAAGGCTTGTTTTTTCATGTCCATTCCTCTGAGCCCAGTTAAACAAGTTCACAGTTTCAAGGAGCCAGAGTCCATACTTTATCCCTTCTCTCAAGGCAATGGCTTGCATATGGACAGTAGGGAATTGTTCCTACCAATACTTTGGAAGAACAGAATTGTCCCTAACAATATTTGGAACCTGTTGCTACCATATATCATCAGGCTTTCCACTTTAGAAAGTAACATCAACTTAGTTAAACTTGTTAGCTAGCATTAACGAGCAGGCTAACCCTGGCTTCTGTTATCTGCAGGCTAGCAATCGGGTTTCTATGAGGCGTAAAGACAAAATGTTTATATATCAAATGTGGACATATGAAATTATGAGTCTAATGTCAGTCTAGAACTTCCTTGAAAAGGTCACCATTAAGGAATTTGCTCGTATGGAGAAAACACATTAGCAGGCAGATGGAAGCCCACATGTATCTTCAGACCTTCAGATCAGCACCTCTGTAACTGGGGATGTTCATAATAATTGGTCATGAGTTCTTTGAAAAAACTTTACATCTAAACTAGTTGGTTTCATAAGACCCAATTCATTCAAAAATAACTGGAACCCCAAGTTTAACCATGTGTTTGTCTGTATCTTACTAATCGATTTTTTTTTTTTTTTTTGGGGGGGGGTTGTGCTGGGGTTGTTGTGTCTCTTCCAATGCAGAAAATAAACCAAAACACTCACATAACTGCAAATTATCGCACGACTCCAGGACAGAAGGACGTCCTGACTGCCTGTATTTATGATGCAAACAGAGTGGTGGTGCATAAGACCGTCTGCATGTGCTACACAAGCAGGACAGACAGACCGTAAGCTCTGTCATTGTCCTGTACCCAAATACAGGCTTCTCCACAGCTATGGTGTCACACATAGCAGCTTTCCGAGAGAATTGGGACATGCTGTGTTGATCGTTGCGAAATATACGTGGGAAACTGGTGCTACAAACAGCTTATGCTCATTTCTACATTATTTTGAGTTGCTCCTGGATGTTCTCAAGCAAGCTGGTCACAAGTACGTAATGGTTGCTGGTTATACTGATTCATCTGGGATCGGGTCAAAGGCGGAAGGCACTAAGAGTGTGAGTGCAGGGTCATGGGGGTGCAGTTAATGAAAAGGCCTCCACCATCATGATCCTAGCAGTAAAGGTACCATTTGACCACTGTTTGTACAACACACACACACACTCTTTAGCACTGCCCTAGGCCTCGTTATTTGATTGGCAAGTATTACCTTGTTTTTCAACCCCTCAAGAATTATAACTGTGCAGAAGCAATACATAATCCAGACCATTAAATGCTCTTCAGTCCGGTAACGGTTTCTCCAGCCACTAGGAGCAAATCTCGTGTGATCTAGCGGTGGGGAGGTCCAGTCCTGCTTCACTCATTTTTTTTTTTGCATTTTCCATTCGTCAGTGCACCATGCCAGGTCAGAATGGGCTGGACGGTGTTAGCAGAGAAGCTGAATCAGTGAGCCAGAACTGCGAAAACAAAAAAAAACTGCAGAGCAGAGGTTCCCTAGGAGCTGGAGTAGACAACCTCCTCTATCTAAGAGTTCACCAGGAGGAGAAAAACCCCTGTGCTGTATGTAAACAGGTCAAATGCTGAAATCTTGCGCCAACAGGAACAGTTTGTAGTGACGCAAGTGTGGTATCCTCTGTTATTATCTACAGGTTTAATGCATTATGGGTCAAACCACTGCATCAGAGCACTCATGATTCACTCTTCAACAGGAAATGACAGTGATAACATGACTGATAATGACATGTCTGTGGCAAGCGACCAAACTTCCTGCAAAAACCTGCAGTTCTACCATAATAGCTCTCCACTTTGAGGTTAGAGAATAAGTAGCTGGGTTGAGAAATCCTAAGTTTTGTAGACCTAGATACGGAACCCAAAGATCTGACACTACAGATCTGGCACAGACACCTGCATGATAAATCTATAATATACTATCTGTAACTAAACTGAACCCACTGGACTTTTTTTATGTGGGCTAACTGAAGCGCAACTAAACCAACATCAGCACAGCCCTGATCGCTCCACTTGACCTGTGCCCTGTGGAAGACGAGTGGAGATAATCTTTAACTAACCTTTCGAATGAGTCCTATATTGTGCCTAGGAGGTGAGGGGCCATTTACAGATGCCCAACAAATTCCTGCAGCTGTACATAATAATTTTAAAGCCCACAATTTGGTTTCACATGAACAGAGAGACAGAGAAACATAGAGGAACTAAAGAGAGAAGAGAAAGACAGAGAACCATCTGTTCTCCAGCATGTCACTCTCTACTCATGAGGGAAAACATAGAGGAGGTGCACAGAGTAATCAAAAGGACTGTAATCTACCACAACAGTAGCGAGAAAGCCTTGCACCAGTCTTGTATTCATCTCTTCATCTCTAACATAGATCTCTAACATGTGGACAGCCAGAATGCATTTGCAGGCTTCTGAGTTATGAGAAAATTGTACTTGAAGTGTGAAACAACTCTGCTGCGGCATGAAAACAGCCATCATTTCTGACTTCTGACCTGGAGGCTTTTACTAAGTAGAGTAAACCACTGACCACTGAGAGAGACTGAGACTGACCACTGAGAGAGACTGAGACTGACCACTGAGAGAGACTGAGAGCAGTACCATACTGAAGACTGACTAATGCAAAGACGAATGCTATTTGGGTTTGATATGTTCCAAACTCTCGTCAGTCATATTTAACTATGATTCAAGTTACTCTATAGTATGTTCACCTTGTTCATTTGGGCTAGTGTACTATTAATGCTTAATAAAACACATATAATTCACTACCCTACTATCAGAATCACTGCTTTAAAAAAGGTTGTAAACAAATATTTCGGCTTTTGTTTCATACCAGTTGGTTCATTCATACTTGTTAATACCTGTAAACTTCTCATCTAGTCCATGGAAGAGATCGGCTGTACTGCTCATCAACTCATGATGAGGTTGTTTCACAGCTCAAGAAATACTTGGCTATTGAATGTTCCACAAAAATGCAATCATATTCATTTCCAAATAACCTAGCAATCTTCTGTGTGTGTGTGTGTGTGTGTGTGTGTGTGTGTGTGTGTGTGTTTGTCAGGGGTTTTCTGAATGGGGGTACATAATTCCCACTGATCCAGAATCAGCTGTTAGCGCAACAGCGTGTGACAGAACAGGCACAGGCAGGAGAACAAAAGGAGATGAAAGAACTCGTGTGGCTCAGTGGCTCCGAGAGCCACAGATATGAGCCTCTAGTGGGTGATTAACAAAGACATTCATTCATCCTTCTGTAATGATTCTCTTCCTGTTGAGTAAAGTGGAGTCTCAGGCCAGTCTAAAAAATAAGTGGTGAAGAACTCACAGCTGCTGACTTACTAAAAGTCCATCAGTTAAACGTTTTACTTATGACCATAATATAGCTGCACTTGATATCTGAGTAAAACACTACCTATGTGTATACGAACTCCATTTGTGCTATTTGTATATGGATTCCACATTATGCGTTAAATAAAATCTTATGTTTTTCTGTACACTTATGTCTGTTAATTTACCAAGCTTATAGCACTAAGTAGTCATACACACTACAGGTCAGAACTTCACAAGAAGGTTCCGGAACAGGCACATCAATTTCTGATGAAGTTCGAAGAGATTAAGCAGAGCCCTGTGTCAATGTGATCAGCCTCTCCTTTCCAAAGGCCACCACTGAACTTAAGGAATACTCTCTGAATGGACTGAGCAACTGCGAACAGAGCAGAGAGAGAGAGAGAGAGAGAGAGAGAGAGAGACAGAGAGACAGAGAGAATCTACATGATCCAACATGCGTGTGAGAGAAGAGAGGTGTGCAGTGACAGTGACTTTGGCATTCCAGTCAAATCACTGTGTACACAAACTGTACTGGAGGGTTATAAGGCTGTACTGGAGGGTTATAAGGCTGAGGAGATTACAAAGAACAAGGCACACAGCCTT
>JAOYMR010000001.1:19613039-19627740 GCA_025802075.1 Tenebrosternarchus preto
CCCCCCCCCCCCCCCCCCCCCCCCCCCCCCCCCCCCCCCCCCCCCCCCCCCCCCCCCCCCCCCCCCGTGCCGAATAACAATTCTTGCTAAATTAACATGGTTATGGTGTCCATCTAGTAAAGGGAAATTGTGTTACCAGACACGTCTTTGCTGATTAACTACATTAGGACATGTGGGGAAAGTGAAGTGTACAAATTGTATCTATTTAATTTTCCAATAACAAATAATTGGCTTGATCCAAGAATAGAATAACGGCATATTTTGGAAGTTGTAAGAAGCATAGTATTTTATGTCTCTCGTAACTGAGATATTTGGCAAACATAAGAGAAAGGTCTTACTGTCGTATTGTTTAAAACCATGACTGTCAGTTGAAACCATGGAATCGTCCTGGGATGGAGCAGAAGTGGTCAAAATGTTGAAAAGGTTTTTTAGGTTTCACAGCAACTTTGGTTTACTTTCTAATTTCGGTGATGTTTAATACTGGGCACTGAAAAGAGGGATTACTTTGAAGAAAGAATCTTGAGAAATAATACAGCTGTTCGGAAGAATTCCCTGAAGGCTTCTGCTCAACGTGCTTTTACCCCCATTTGTTATTCTGCAAAAAAAGCAACACTGCGTGAGATGCTTCTTATCCAGGAGATGTTTTCACGATGAACCCGGAGAACACCACAGATGAATATGGCACAAGCAACTAAAACTGTTCATATCTTAGAAAGATACTTACCCCCCAATTCCAATGATGAACCTTTTCATGATTAAATGCTGACTGAAATATCAGAACATCGGAGGCTACTTTTAACTACTATTCTGATTTTGCTTTAAAATACTCTAAAAACCTTTGTTCGTTTCCCTTGCAGACTTCATCTTTGAGTCAGCCCGCTATAGCAGGAACCAAATAGGAAAGTGCGTGGGGCACTAAAGTGTAGAGTCTAGTCTTGCTCGTCGAGTGTCCCGCGTTGTTCCGTGTGTTACGCTGTAGCGCCATCTTCGGTGGCAGTGAAGTGAAAATTATATCTGTTTTTTACAGGCAGGTGGCGATAGCGCATCACGTACAACTGTATTACAATCTGTTCTGTTCATCAATCTGGATATAGTGGTTTACGGTTTTACTTTAAACCTGATCTACAGTAGAGATTTGTGTGAATTGGCCACGTTGCCGTGCGAAAATTGGTTTAGATCTTAGAAACGTTTCTCGATAACGTTGTAAGATAAAGTTTTCCGTTTCGTTTGCCTATACGAACATTTTTAAAGTGCTACAGCAATTTTCTTTAAACATCTCTTGAATTAAAAATGAATTGCGACCCCCAAATATTGAGCCCAGAACAAATTCACAAACCAACGAATTGACTAGCATTTGGCGTAATCTCCAGCACATATATGAAACCCAAACGAGACTCGTACCCTCGTAGCCTCTTCAGCCAATAAAATTAAAACATTCATATTTGTATTCATAATTCATTCTAGACTGCTGTAGTAAAACATAAGTAAACACGTGGTTTTTATATAACGTCTAAACGCTTTTTGCATAGGACAAATATCGTTAGTGCTTTTCGTGAGGTATAAGATAATATCGCTCATACAATGTGGCTAAATGAGTTTCAGAATAATGATTTAATTCAATGCGAAGCACCATTTCTTTCTTACAAAACATCATATATACAAGGGTAAAGACATCTTAAGGACATAAAAATAGTTATATAAAAAAGTGAAAAATAAAAAAAGGAATTTACATCTTTACAGGCTATTTAAAGCGCCACTTTAACAGAACAAAACCTGAGTGGGTCTTTTCCCATATTTTTCAGAAAGTCATTTGTTTGTCACGTGGACATCTCCTTCCTCGCAGTTCGTCTGAACCTCCACCTCCAACGGTAACCACGATGTTACTACACCCAAAACAGATACCATGTCACACCAAGCTACATGTCCTTAGGGAACTGTGAACGTGTGTCGCTTTCTCAACTTTCCACTGTTAAGAGAAGTAAATAAACCCACTAAATAAGACATAAGACTAATAAAACCAAGACTCGCTACTGTAACATGCTGTTAATGTTCATGCCAGACTTACGTGAATCTTTAAATCAGACCCAGACAAGCTATCTGTGCTGCACAAGTTCAAGTTAAAACTTAAAAGCTCATTTATGACAGACACTTTTAAAAAAACTCACAAACTGATTATACTTCAGTTTAAAACATCATGTTAAAAAAATTACTGTTCACCTAAACACGAACGGGAAATTGTGTCTATGAGGTAACCATGGTGATCGATGTAGCAGTGAGCCTCTTACCGGAAGGTCTTGGGTTATTTTCTGTGTTGCCCCGTCGTTGCCTTCCTTCGATGCAATGACAAAAGAACTCAGGCAAATATCAGAGCCGCTGTACTAGAGGGGTCGTTCAAAAGACGACCATTAGCGATAAAGGTCAAAACAAACGTGCAAAATCTAGTGTAAAACACACTGCATATACAGCGTATGACACTGCCATTCTCTGCAAGAGAACGCAAAATATTTTGAATGTGTTTGATTCGTTTGTGTTGGAAACTAGAGAGTTGGAGAGGTAGAAGCGGCTGCTCCGATTTGACTCACAGGTATTTCCCTGGGAGAGGAGAAGACCACACGGCTGTTGGTGTACATTACAGAAAATGGCTTCTTCCCAGTGCTGGGGTGTTCAGTGCAACACAGTCGCAGAGAGGCCGCTGGCAGGTGGATGTGCCACGTGTCGGGATACTCCGTCACCAGCTCAGACACCATCCTGTCCCAGCATCCATACCCATGTACAGTGCACTGAGGGTCATGACACACATCAATGCCTCACCCTTTTTTTTTAGCCTGCCCTTCTGGTGCAAGCAAACCAAGTGAAAGATACGAAACACTCACTCCTTCTAGGGAAGCATTTTGATTGGTTATACGACCTGAACAGGCACATTTTACTCCTCAGAATGTAAAGGCAGTTTATACGATGTTGTTTAAAAAAAAAAAAAAAAGCTTATCTTAAACAAACTACGTCAAATTGCTCAAATGAACTAAGCTGCACCAATTTAAAGTGGAAAAGGATAGATTTGCTTCAGCACAGGGTACGTCACTCACCTGTTGAGGAGGCACTCTGTTACAAGGTCCAAGTATCCAGTCTGCCGGTGGTGTACGACCAGGGAGCTTGTGTTTACGTTTAAGTGTTTTTTCAGATCTCGATTAATCTTGACAAACAGAAAGCATTGCCGTGCGTAATCAGCCTCACATGACATGTGCATCACTTCTCTGTTTGCGATGAATCAAGTAAAAACATTTCAGGAGAAAGGCTGCCAACACGGACTACCTCAAAACAAAACCAAACTAAAAGGGTTCTTACATCTCTGAGGAGCCGTTTAGAGAGTCTGGAGAGGACAGCCAGAGGGTATCCCAGCTGGAGAATGACCTCAGCCAAGCATGCAGCAGCATCTCCGACCATGTTGTTTGTCAGAGGGAAAGCTTCCACCCATTTGGAGTAATAGTCAGTCAGAGTCAGGATGTGTATATGCATGTCTGCTGTCATGCGAAAAGGCCCTCGGACATCAAATCCAAGCCATTCCCATCTCTCTTTAACCTAAGAAAAAAGGGTTCAATTTAGGTTTTATTAGAGAGACATTCTCTAATAAAGTTTCTAAAGATATTTTAGACAATGTACATTTTTATATAAATTTAAAATTTAAAAACTTCTATAAATAGACCTACCTCAATAATACTGGGCTTTGTTTGTCCTGAGACTCCATAAACTACATGTGGCATCTGTGTTACAGAGATATATTAGTAACTGAATAGATTACACTTGCAATAAAACATTAAAACATGTTTATGTCTCCTGTAAAATGACTTACAATGTTTAATTCAGCATCTCCATCCCAGTTAAAGCTCTGGAACACAGAAGGGTAAAGCAGTAGCAGACAGTATAAAAACAAATGAAAAAAAGACCCAAAGAACTATGAGCGTCTTCAGTTACATTTGAACATTACAATACGTAATTCTGTATTGTATAACTACACATAACTAACACGTTACCCTAGGCAGACAGTAGGCACTGTGGAAGAAGCTTGGTATGGTCATGCTTCTTTCGAGTGACTCGTCTCCAAGGATGGTCCACGGAGGAGATGCTCTGTTCAGGAAGTGAGGATAAATGCGATCTGGCTGATTAGTGGGATAAAAAATTAGACTCAGACCAAACATATGTATAAGAAAAAGGTAAATGTTTTTAGAGAATAAATGGACATCGCTAATTCCAGAGAATTGTAGCCTAAAATCTGGCACTGTGAGCTTAACTACCAGGTAATTATAACACATGCATAGAGTATACAGCTGAGGCAACACCACACACGTTAGTAGGTCTAAAATCCTCACGTTTGTAAATGTACAGACCTCTCGTCAGGTTTCACCAGGCTTTGGCATGCAGCAGGAGGGGGCTGTGCGGTTCCTTCCTCTGCACTGAACTCTGGGTCATTGTTCGAGCTGGACTCTTCTGATTCCTGTGCAGTGCTGTGCGTGGCTGGTTCCAGCCTTTCACTCACTGCGGATGCAAGGTTGCGGTGTAGCGATCGTCTCGGAGGGAGGGACAGGACCGATTCTTCGATGGGTTCCTTTTTTGCATCAAAGTGAATCAGGAAATTTGATCGCTAGTAAATCAGAGGCTTGTTATGATTCAATACACGTGTGGAAAATAAACAAAAACAACCATCACAACTCACCAATGCTCTTCTACTCCTGGGATCAATATTTCTCTGAAAAAGAAAATAAAGAGGTATATAATTCATATATATAATAGCATCTTTTTGCTAAGGAGAACAGAGCATTTGATATGGTTACAATAAACACTTCCATATTCCAAACATATACAGTATGTGTGGCTGACCTTCCTGCTCTGCAGATGAGCAGGAAAAGAGAAAATAGTAGGGACTGCCCAGGAATGAAGACGCCTTCTTGAACCATCAATAAGACTGTAACATTTTTTCTCAAAGTGGCTAGAGCAGATTCTGCTATGTGGCGCTGGTGTCCAGTTTTTCCACCTCATATTCTTCAACCATTTTTTACGCAATTCTGTGTCTTTTGTTGGGAAGCTATACATACAAACAGAGACAGACAGACAGTAGAGTTAAAACGCGATAGGTAAAGGCATTGCTAGCGAAGACTAACAAATGAAATACCGAATAGCTTTACATAGCTAGCCAGTCCAGCAGGATATTTCAGTCAAGGTTCAGTTAGACAACGAGCTTTAGGAATTTCAATAGTGGTCTGATAAATCAAGTGGAATCCACAGCATACCTGTGAAACGCAAGGCTCTTGTCCTTTGTGTTATTTTTACAGTTAAACGCACAGCAATAAAATACCATTATGCGCCTCCACCAGCAGCTAGCTGGCTGGCTAGTTAGTCATTTAGCTAGTAATCTTTAAAGGTTTCAAAGCAAGGTACCTAGCTAGCTAGCTACATTGTACAGCACATCAGGCCACATTCAGGTTAAAATGTTAAACTTGAATTTGTTCCGGGGCTCACGAAAAGGTAGCGATCTTTTCTGAAAGCACTTTTTTGCCAGCCAACCAGCTAGCCTGACAGTTGTACTTCAAAGTTCTGAGGATGATCAACACGGTCGCGTATAATTTACGTAACCGAAGCCCCTGATTGCGCAGTTCGTTGTCCAATTAGACACCTGACTCTCTTTTCTCGACTGAGACCGATGCAATGCAGACTGCTGAAAGAAACTGGCAGGACTCAGATCAGCTTTCCCAAAACAACTTATTAACAACCAATCGTTGAGTAGGTCATTTAAATACAACGCAGCAACGTTTAAAAAGCGAGGTTGAACACTTGTGGACAGCAAAATATGACTTATTTTAAAGTAGGAATAGCGAAAGCAAGAACAGAAAGGTATCTCTAATCTAACATTTAAAACATCTAATCTATCTAGACGAACATACTTCAATATGTTAAATATTTTAATAAGTTCCAATCTGCCCCAAAATAAGAAGTCAGTAAACAACCAGTTAGCTCTATCAACGTGTGTTTATTTGTCAGTTCGTTTATAATAACAACAGTGATAAAATGAAAATGTGTTATAATGTATTTTGTATGAATAACTCCCTGCTCCAGATAATTTCATCCCATATAGCTGGTCCCTTTAAAGAGAAATCTTCTCAAATAAATATGAAGTCTACATCACACTGTAAAGTATAATATGAACATAGTACTATAGGAAGCTTTTCCTTTTTGTTTTTATTATTTTTTTTCTGCGGCATAAACAACACGGAGGCACACTTAAAATACAATGTTTACAAAAACGAAGATTTATTGAAAACTGATTCTGTAGTCAGTGGTGTGTGTGTTACGCCACAGTCGTCGCTTGATTTGCTTCTTTTAATGTGAGAGATGAGCATTAAATCGTGTCTTCAGTGACGTTTGCTTTAGTTAGTATAACTGTGGTTTGTCCAGTTCCTCTTCAAAATCTATGCAAAAACAAAGCAAATGCGCATTTAACTGAAAATGGTTATATCCTACATTTTTTTGCCTAATTAAAATCAAGACATTTACAAAAGTATACTCTAAGAGTTTTAGATGCTTCTCCACATGGAATAATTGTGCTCAGACTTCGGATAAGATACTAAAACAAAACTAAACAAAAAAACAACTCATCTTACCACCATTTGAAGATCTCCGTCCCATTAGTCCAACAAACATCTCTCCTTTGTTTCCTGTTAATAAGATACAAGTGCTGAAGTTGAACACATAGAAGATGTTAAAAATACATAAACGAGTAAAAGAGAATATAGCTTACTCTTTGGACCCAGCCGCGGGGGATGAGAGATTCCTATGGGAAGCAAATGTACTCATGTGAGTCTGTGAGGATATCCAGGTCTATAGAGCAGGGGATCGGTGGATTCTTTCCCACTGCTCAGTTTAATGTCTGCTCTAACGCAGATTAAGAACCACGGCATTTTTTAATTATTTTGGTCAGTTACACTTACAAACCTGACAAGACATAATACAAGATAGTATAATATAACGAAATATAAAGGCGTGTAAAAGTATTCATCAATAGGAATGAATTACCCGAGCTTCGACCCATCAATCCGTGGAATTGCTGTGATTTGGAGCGCTTCATCAGGTCAGCGAAGCGCAGAGTTAAACCACTTTCTGCTGGATCGCTCTGAAAAGATCAACGCTGCTAGCGGAGTTTTGACAATTAACTTGTGATGTAAACAAACTTAGAGAAGGCGCTTACCTGCCAGTTTTCCAAGGACAAGATGTCCGTATCCTCGCTGAGACTCGATGCACATCTGTACACCTGCGTGTACAGAACCACGGCCAGAACAGACATTTTTACAATCTCCATTTTGTAATTGCAAAAGAAACCAAATAAAACCAAATTTATTTCTTATCTGAAGACTTCTGGATGGTCTTGCAGGACGGTAGAAAAGTGTCGAATACAAACTGATAGCACAGCGCTGATTACATTTATACACCAATGTCTGCAATGCTCCTCCCATACAATACTACTGTTCATTAATGAATCCATTAATTTCAGCAATGATCTGTCATGTCTGCGCACGAACAAGTACTTATATGTCGGTTTCGCTTCCTGTGTGAATAACCTGGATAAATACGTAGGCTTGCATTTTGAGTGAATAAACGACTTAGTTATACCCATTACTGTGACATGTTCTTCATGGCTCATAACAGAACAGGCTCGTTTTCAGTTTAGTCAGTTTACAGAGACCATTTTATTACAAACATAGGCCTACAGTTTCACGAGCATGTCTTTTGTACAATCAAATACAAACCATGTCACAGCAGTCCACAGTCCTCTGACAGGGGCCTAATCCATTTCAGTTCTGTAAGTCTCAGATGTTAAGGTCTACGGATGATGTGGTGATTGTAGAATGTTCCTGGGCCCTGCACAATTCCATCCCCAAAGAGTATCTGCTTGGAGAAAGAGGACAGGGTTTGGTTAGTATTAGTGTAGTGGTTAACAATGCTGGCTCCCCTTTGGAGAGTTGGTACTCAGTCCTTCTCTGGACAAGCACTCTATGCTATACCAATAAGAGTACTTAGAGGAGCTTTCTAATGCTGCACTTGTCTACATCTGTAACATGATTGAAACTTGAAATTTGCTCTTGATAAGAATATCAGACAAATTATGTAAAAAGGCACCCTGCACATTTCTGAGATGCAATTCAGAATGGAAATGGTCTTGTGTTCTTTTATGTTTTATGCATATTGTTGCACAATGTGCTCAAAAAATTAGTTTCAGTGTGAACATGGCAAGTTTTTGGTCATCTTGTTAACAATGAAATATTTTATCGCTTTTGCGGATTATAATTTTTGAAAATGTATTTCTTGTTCATTTCTTGCCCTTCCACAGTACTTGCCTTTCTCGTAGTGTCTTGAATCACGAAAGGCTTCTGTGACATAATCCAAGCAGAAGGGGCTTTAGCAGAATGCAGTTAGCTCAAAATCACCATACCAGATAGGTTTCAAAAGCCTTTTGTGGAAAGGGGCAGTTATGCTACTGTCTTCTGTGTCAATTATGGAACAAGATTTATCATGGCTGCAACTTTGAATGCACTCAACGGGACCATAGAAAAGTGGGTAATTCTTTTCAAGGCTGCTAAAGTTTAACCCCAGTGAAAACCAGAGACAGAACATTAGACTTGCACTTGCCTGCCAGTTCACACTGGCTAGGGCTAGCGAGCTAAAGCCTGTTCCCTTAACTTAAACTAGATGCACATGCTGTGGATGATACCGCAGCCTATAGGTAAGTGTGGTGAATATGTGCCGGTGTGTGATGACTTACACTACAAATGTAGGGAGAGAAACGTTTAAGCCAACTCTGACTGAGATACTGTTGTATCTCAAACCCTGTGCTCACTGATGTTTCCTCTTTATCCAGCACTTTCAAGCGAAGTTCTATCAACAGTTAAGCAGTTCTTTATGGTGGTGCTTCCAGAGTAAATTCCCAAAGGAGGGGTAATCAATAAAGGGGGGGGGGGCAGAGGTCTTCTCCTCCTCACCTTCGTCTCCTGGTGCGCCTCATCTCAGGTGGAAGTAGGACATTTTTCCGTACACTACTACTGCTGTATCCTAACGTCACTTATCATTTTATAAGTACGTGGTTCATCGTGGCACTGAGTACACGTCCAGAGTTTAAGATGCACAGGTGCACATCTATCCTCACCAAAGGTGTTAATCAGAGGCCGGGGCAAGGTGCCTGCGGTTAGAACACATTGGTAGGATCACCACCTTCTGTTCTCTGGCGTTACCCGATGCTCGAATGACGCTCAAAACCCACGTATGTTCGGAGGAGTGTGATAGTTGCATTTGAATCCGTTTGCGGTCCAAAATCTGTGATGTGGTTTATATCGTGTTTCTCTTTTTGATGTTGTGAGTCTTTCAATTTTTAATGAAAGGTTTTGGTGGGGTATTCAGGTTTCATTAAAAAGCTAATTCATCTTTGAAAAAACTCACATCAAATGTTTTTCTTCCCATATGTTTTCTAATTTCAGTATACAGAGTGGCTGAGTGGTCTTTCAACAGGTGCACCTACTCAGAAGTCAGATGATTGATGGTAATTTGTCTTATTCTTTGCACTATTGTGCAATGCTCCTAGTCACCCCTTTTGAATTTCAAGCAAAGTATATATATAACACAATATATATATGAAAACACACTTAAATAGGTGCAGTATAAATTAATGTGAACCCAGACAAACCTAAGAGACCAAATAGGCTGACAAAGGTATACAGCATTTCAGTAGTCAGTTACTGAGCCCAACAGTGTCTTCATGAATTACAGCTTAGAGCTGCCTGTCACATGTGCAGTCTGTTAGTTCTAGAACGAGTGATACCTAACAAACAGATCATTCGGTGTTCAATCCCAAATGACTTCCTTTTTACCCTCTTTAGTTAATCATATCGCTATCGCTCAGCCAGGATCACGACTGGCCATCAAACCACAATCTCGTGATCTTTCTCCTGCGTCCACAGACACCTGGTGAAATTCGGCACAGATGGAACATCTCTCATCACGTCAGGCGGTTCTGCCAGGTACACCTGCCCCCACTGAGCAAATGGCATTTTGAACAAGGCTCACTTGGTCCTTCTCCCATGGCTCTGGGCTTGTGTTTTTAATCACCCTGCCATCAATGAGAGGAACTGGGCAACGAACAGACCCCACTTTTGTAAATGAGCAGGTCGTGGTGAGACAGTACACATCCTGAGAATGTAGGAGAAACATCAGCTCTCTCTCTCTCTTTTCTACCAAATACTGTTGCTGTGAAGATAAATGTGACAGCTCCAGAATGTGAAGCACAGTTTTAAATTTAATTTGTTTTTTTGCCATCTGGAGGCTGAGCTAATAATAGTCTCTATTGAAATATATTTCACGCGGTTTTAATAGTTAATCCATCTCGTCACCCTGAGATACAACAAACACAACACACATATTAAAAGGTATACAGTATAACAGCGCGTTCAGTATAGCACATTGTGCAATTGGCAGTTATTGTATGTGTTGTGTATTCTGTAGATAAAGACGGGAAACTGTTTATGTGTGTTTGTTTCTTCCATGTTCTGCCCTTCCTCAGGTTGCGATGTGGACTGGTTGAGGACGAACTAAACCAGGGAAGTCAAACTCAGGTACAGAGTCTACCAACATGATTGCTGAAGACGTTTACTCATTCAACTCAGGTGGACGGTAGCAAGGTAGTCAAATCGACCAATTAATACACTCTCGTTTTTTTATCCATTATATCTCATTACTACTTCCATATTCATCTGAATAGCACTTAAATGTAGCGGCATCTGACTTAGACAATTCTAACAAATCAACAGACTTTTTCCATATACATTTAAAAGCCACATACATACATAATTATGTATTATATATGGATGAATGAAAAACATCTGCCTGTTCTATTCTGTGCATATCCTGTGAGTCTTTTTCTATGCCATTCAAGTGAATTAACCTCAGTGTTCTGAATTATTAAGATGCATTAAACTCCATTATGGTGCAAGTATGGCTAATTGTCATGGCCAGCTAGTGTGACCTCCTGAATCCTTAAAAAGGGACGTAAAGTACTTGTTTTTTTTGTTTTTTTTAAATCAGCATTTTTGTTCATCTCTGCTCAAACTGTATAATCTAACACAGTCACTGACAGGAAAACAAAACAAAGAAGATCTTGTTTTCATGAAGCAGCGTAGTCCGTGTGAGGTGTTTAAGATGGCCGCTCTGATGTGACGCCGTGCTGGTGCATAAACACTCCCCCATTTTCATCCTCGTGGTTCCACTAAACGACCACTTCCAATTCATCATTCATGACATCACAATGGTCGCTGAGGTCATAATGCCGGCTGGCATCAAACAGGTGAAGAGGAATCTCTTACTGAGAAATCCTTCAAACACCTGCTTTTGGATTTTCGTTGAGTTGCATATATGTCTACTTTCGCCCTCTCGAGATAAACTCGCTCCTGCAACATGTCTGACTTGCTGTGTTTGGGTCTAACAGGTAAAGCGGTTGGAGGTACATGTTGTCTATATGTCGTCAGGCCTAGAATGAGGGCAGGAGAAGCTCGTTTGCCTGATTATTACGAATTCTGTTATTGTTTTAATTATCTGTTAGCACACAGCAATCTGATTCAAACCTAGAGATGGACGTAGCTGCCAAGAAGACAGAGGGACAGAGGAAAACTTAGAACTTTCTCCTGCTCTCAAGTTCTGTAGTGTAGAGCGGAACTGCTCAGGTCCAAAGATCTGCTCTCCAGGACATCCTGGCCATTTCTGTGGTTTAATGCATCTAACCTGGTAATTTAGTAGAGAACTAAGCCTGGTGAGTCTGAGCAGGGAATTCACTGAACTGTTGAACTTCAGCCCTCCAGGACTGGAACCCTTCTCTTGTAATCTGGTGTGAGCCCTGTGGTCAGTATCAAGTAAATATTAATGGAATGGAATTATGCACTCTGGCCTAGCTGTGACAAGTCTATTAAAGCCATGCATTATCATGAAGAGTTAAACAGTCTCAAGTGCACCAGGCTAATTTCGAAACAGGACTTCATGGTTGCAAGTGCCAATACTCACACCAACACATATGTTCAGTAGACATAATTGTGTTTTCCAACTATGGCAGAGAGATTACACTGTAAATAAGGACAGAGTTAATGTGGCAATAGGGCGAAAGACAACTTGCATGGGAAATGCAAGCTCCACTGGACACAGAGCACAGTATACGACAGCATTAGTGCATTTTAATCCTTGATTTTCCTTGAAACCCTAATCTAACTCAAATACATGAACATACTAATTAAATAAAAAAAAGAAATTCAGGATTTTCGCCAATTACTGCACCTAAAATTCTTTTCTTGATAATTATTAATTACACATGAAATGTGTAAATATGTTAATTACCAGTGCCAGTAATGATTGATTTTACTATTACACCCAGCAGCGTAACCAAGGCAGAAACGTGTATCCATGTGTCACTACGTGACATCCCAGCTGATGACCTCATCTAAGCGTAGATAACAAAGAACCACCTCAGACAAAGCAGGCTGAGATGTCATTATCAAAACTGGTGTTGGTTGGTGATGATTGTTGAAAGCACCATATGAAGTAGCAGGCAAACATCTGTTTTTGTTTTAAAGCAGATAACTATAGGCACATTGTTAATTTTTTTTCCAGAAAACATCTATTCCAGTAATACACATTTATTCCAGTATGAGACATCTTATTATAGTGAAAACAGGAGAATAGATTTCAGCTCCACTCAGTCTGGAAAGCTACTGTTACTGCAGACGGAAAGCTACAAATAATTACAGATTTGGTCAATTCTTTTGTTTGATTGTTTGTTTTTTTCTTTAAGTGTTAAGATGTATAAAATATATGTATATGGGGGAGATTCATTGGTCTGGTGAAATATACCTAAAAACAAATAATAAAGCTACAAAACACTCAAATCAGTGTTGTACAAATAATAAAGCTACAAAACACTCAAATCAGTGTTGTACAAATAACAAAGCTACAAAACACTCAAATCAGTGTTGTACAAATAACGCGATCGCATTGGAATTTTGTTTCTTGTGCTTTTTTGAGGAAATAATGTACTTACTAACAATATAATTTGCAGATGGCAGGTCCACCAACAAACAATAGCGCCATCTTGTGTCCATTTATAGTCTGACTGATAGCATGTGCTGTCCAAAATTTGAATTATACCTTATCAGCACTTTTTACACTGGATGTCCTGTGTGGTGTAAAGTTTAAAGGATATGCAATAAACATTATATAGTAAGGGTACAGGCCATTCAACCGACAGTAAGCAGCCATTGGTTAAGAGTTCAAAGGGAACTACTTCAAAATGGATTCAAGCAGGTTGCTATAAAGTGAAAACTATATCCTAGTATAGACTGTATTCTCAAAGGTGGCCTCCACAGACCTACAGGTGCTTTGTTTTGTAATGTTTGTTGAGTAAAATTTGCATGATCAGGACAACCAATTCCTAATATAATATACCATAATATAATTTAACATCTGAAGAAGATTCCAGGAACTCACTGCAGTGTACTCTAGTGAAGAATGTAGAGGTAGTCAAAATTGCAGTGAAGTACACAAGGTTTCCTGTGGCCCTTCATCAGCTGTGCAAGCAAAGTGTTTCAGAAGTTCTAGAATATAAAACCAGTCTATGTGAGGAAAAGTTGCTTAAATGATGAAACCCATTCCATGGGGTTCTAAAATTCAGAGAGTTTAAATCTGTCTTTAAGTTTCCTTCATTGCTGCTACACTCTGTAGGAGATGAAACACTTCAGATCCTTCAGGATGTTGCAATGTTCCTCTTTTTAAGGAGCTTCCACTAAGTACATCAGCCGTGGTTTTATTTGTATGATGCGAAGTGAGCACCAAATGAGTTCTTATTGTCTTAACAGAAGATTGTTTACAGTTCATTAGATCGTTTACAGGTCAATAGATTGTTTACAACTGTTAAAAAGTAAAACAAAAGCAAAGGTATCATCTATAACGTTCTTAGAAAATCCACATTTTTGAAAACATTCACTTATATAGATTGGGATTTGAAGAGGTGTATTGTAAATAAGAAGGAGAGCCTGTAATCTTATAATAGATGTTGGTATTTAAAGCAGAATCTTATCCAAGGGTAGATCTTCATACTAAGATACATGAATAACAGTTTTTGAAAGTAATGAAGCATTTTGCATGAACAGCTCATGAAGGAGTGCCTGATGCTGTTGCTCTTTGGAAACTCAACTACAATAGAACACACACACACACGCACACACACACACACAGTACTTTGGGTATTTACCATTCCTCCATAAAGCCATTCCTCCATACATCTTATGAGTCACCACTAAGGGACTGCATACAAAACACTGGTACCTCCTTCGGTGGCATTTTGCTGCTAGTGGTCCAGCAACATTAAAATCATAATACATTTTATTAAATACCAGAAGATTGGAGCTCGAACTGTTTTTCTCTGCCAGAAAGTTGAAACTTTCATCAAGACAATGAGCCCAAGTGCAACAAACTCCACATAGACATGGTACCAGGAACCCAAACTCTAAAATAGACATGAATACAGGAACCCAAACTCCACATAGACATGGTAGCAGGAACCCAAACTCTACATAAACATGGTACCAGGAACCCAAACTCTACATAAACATGGTACCAGGAACCCAAACTC
>JAOYMR010000001.1:19630921-19648336 GCA_025802075.1 Tenebrosternarchus preto
CAAATAACAGCAATATTTTTATGACATTTATCATCAGCAGTTCTTTTGTGCATCTCACATACAAAAAAAAAAAATCTCACATCTAAGATTTGTGTATCTCACATAAGGCTCTTCAGGATATACATAGTATTTTAATTTCCTCAAATTAAATTCAAATGCTGGCATTGCTACTATTTTCACTATTAATGAGCACCTCATTCAGACAGTCGTAAGATACATTAAGTGCTGATTAACATAGAAATCTTTAGAGAGACTAGAGACTGTGTCTAAAATGCAGGCATGATATATATATATTTTTTTTTTACCAATTTAAAGCCATGGCTGCAACATCTGGAAGGTTTATTCCCAGGGAAAGTGCACAGCTTGCAGTGCAGCTGGACAAGTCAATGCCATCGCGAATAGCTTGCAGAACGGGAAGTTGAGTAAAAGGCAAACACTGACAGCTCCGTTCTGGCAATGGTGCGTGTGTCCATCTGGGGAATTCTGCTGAAAGGACATAGGGGAAAAAAAGACAATTGCATGTTAATCACATCTGTTTCCCCCCTAGTGAAATAAATGATGCTGTGTTTGTATGTGCGTGCGGATGTGTGTGTGTGTGTGTGTGTGTGTTTGTGTGCGCACATGTTTGTATATGTGCATATATGTGTCCATATGTTCCCTTTTATAAAAAAAAGTCTAGATTCCGTGAATTCTTATATATTTCTGTCATTCTTGCCATTAAAACACACAGTCTGATTTTGGAGATCAGACACATCACAGTGCGCATGTTTGCATTGCCTGATATATCTGATATGAACAAAGAATGCCTCAGTATTTGAAGCAGTATCAATTAACACACATTGCCACAAAGGCTCAAAGAGAGCTTGCTGGTACACATGCTGGAACAATCAGCCAGATCTGATCAGCCCACTCCTGGGACAAGCTGGGAAAGGCAAAGGGGCAAAACTGGGTCAGGGTCTCTGACGACTGCACTGCCTGCGTCTGGGGGAAGTGATAGAAGTGCATGATGTTGTGAAGCATTTTCCTCTCTTGTTAAGGAGCCACTTAACATGACCTGCATTCTTCGATAGCAGAAACATCAGAGTCCTCTGATCATCAAAGTATTTAGATCAGTTCTTTAGTACTTAAAAAAGAAGATGGCATCCAAAACATGGAAAAGGTAAAAAGTTCACTTTTTTAAAGTAGGGTTTATTTTCTTTTTTTAGATCATGGGAATACTATGATTCATCCACAAAAACTCTGATTAGATCTAAAATGATCTAGTCTGCAACTTGTCAGTAAATTCTTAGCATGTTGCTAAAGCTACATGTGCAAGCCTTATTCAGGCTTGTCCAGATCCACCTGATATCAATGACAATATAACATGGATATAAATGTAGAAGCAAAGTTCAGCTGAGCCGAAAGCAGTCCAGAAAACAGAAACGCAACCTC
Organism: Tenebrosternarchus preto; assembly: GCA_025802075.1. Taxonomy (NCBI): domain Eukaryota; kingdom Metazoa; phylum Chordata; class Actinopteri; order Gymnotiformes; family Apteronotidae; genus Tenebrosternarchus; species Tenebrosternarchus preto. The sequence goes on from JAOYMR010000001.1 coordinate 19,632,353, forward strand.
AGATTAAAAAAAAAAACAAAACTACAAGAGCAGCTAAGAATTATGCTACACTAACAAATTAGACCTCACAAACAAACAAGGTTGAATTACCTACATAGTCCAATAATCAAGAAAACTGGAAACAGGTGTGAGAGGGTGGAGTCAGTCATTTGAGCGTTGGAAGGTCTTACCTGAAGAGAGGTGTGACAACATGCAGCAAATGGCTACAGATTCAGCAGCACTGCATCCGTTGAACTTCTGGATGAGTCTGGAGGTCGTGCAGTGCGTCAAGCCCCGCACTCTAAGACTGGGTGACATTTGTCTTGTCCAGAGGGCATTTAGCTTGGTACACATCAGCTCGATGAGCCTGTTGAATGTCCCATTGAACTAGAGCAGTGATACATGAAGGCTGCAGGACTGTACCTGTCTCTCTAGGTGTGTCCTGAACCTCGCCCTCGCTTCGTCTAACCGGGACAAGGCATCCACTTTGCCGTTCAGATTCAGAACAATTAAAACAAAACGTAAAGTGTAAGAAAAACGGGCTTACCTGGCTTGTGTGGAATTCAGTATTTTGGCTTTATACATATATTCAAGGTTCAGGTGCCTGCGAGAACAGTAAAGGTTTAGATCTCTCCTCGAGCCAAAGTCTCCACCCTTTGAATGCTACAACAGCTCCCGGTTGGTTACATCATAGTTTCGATCTGCACGGAACAGTTTGTTGAATAATATTTCCCAGAAAGCACACATACTGACATACTGATAAATATGTAAGTGACAATAAATATGTCACTCTGGATAAGCGCATCTGTCAAATGCTCTAAATGTAAAATGTAAAAGTTAATAGACTCGAAGGGAAAGTGTAGCTGGTTTTCCATGGGACACTTGGACAACACAACTCTCATTCCCACTTCTAAGGCATCTGCTTCCATCTTAAATGACTATGATGTTTAAACATGGGCACTGAGGTCAATCGTTTTCTGAACATCTTACTGAATGAGGGCCTTCTTCCAAGACCTCAGAATACGTTCTTCCACAGTGTGTGGTTCCTGTCCGCCAGTCTCAACCTCACAGCTGTGCATATTTATCTCATCTCTGATAAAGACATGATTGAAGAATGACGTAAACTGACAAAAGCCCTGGCAAACAGAAGTAGCATCAGCGACTGCATATGTCATAAGCAAATGTGCCTAGAATCTTAGGGCGGTAAAAAAGAAAAAGGTGTCTTACATTGAACCCACTTTCGCATCTGCACCCGGTTCTAGACATTATGTAAGGTTAATGTGTGGTGAAGTAACTGTTCTAAAGATGCTTGCACAAATTGGAGCAGGAAGCAATCTTCAAGCAAGCTTTAGGCCATGGAAATGAGCAAAGGGTGAAAATCTACATCCCTCTAGTCCACAAAGAAGAATCCATTTGAGGAAGTAGAGGTGGACCGTGTACTCCTTCATAGCTGTGGTTTCCGTTGGAGACGGGGGGTAAACATGTGTTTGCGGGGGGAGATTTCATGTGCTGGGCTAAAAGACCATGATGTGTAGTTGGCTGTAGATTGTTCTACGTAGAGCTGTATCATAACTGCAGTACTAGTACACTACCTCCTGGATTCATCTTCTTTACTCTTCAGCGCTCAGTCATGCCCAACCCAGCTGCAACAGGTTCATCCACACCAGGAGAAGGAGGAAGAGTGTGGTTATATCTCACTGGGGAGAGATAGGAACTGTGCTGTTTGGTCCTTTTTGAAAAGCAGCAACCTGAAGATGTTACGGGTTTTTTTCCTGACGCAATGGTTTCTTTAGGAAAAATGGAGCAATGGCTTCCATCTCTGTCTTCTGCCTGAGGAATGGCCCAAAGCTTGTAAAATAGCATGAGTTTGAGTCACCTCTGAATTACTAGTTTGAGTCACCTCTGGATTATTAGTTTGAGTCACCTCTGGATTGTTAGTTTGAGTCACCTCTGGATTGTTAGTTTGAGTCACCTCTGGATTATTAGCCTAAAGTGCAGAGGCTTCACTACTCCACATGAGTAGTCAAATAAAAAATGAGGTCCTTAGATCAACCTTCACAAGGAGGTCCCAGATGATGTGTGAAATAAATGGTGCACCACAAAGACAATCCTTTGCAGTTCTTTGCAGTAGCATCATATTTATCAGGGAGCACCATATGAATGACTACCGAAAAGGCAGATTTTGCTGAGTCTTTGCACTGACAACCAGTGGGTTGTTCCTTATATTGTTGGAGCTAAATTTCGACATATAAAGGGTGATTGAATACTTAAAACCCGTCTACCAACAAAATGACAAAATACTTTCAAAGCTTTTAGAAATGTTTTGAAAAACAGACCCATTCGTTATTTTTTTGTGACTTGTTGTGACCAAGGGAAAGATTACAGTACAAAACTACAGTTAAACACACGGTTGGTGTTTAACTGTAGCTTTGTTTAAATGAACTGCTGTGCAAAACGGGTTCAGCTGAAGACCGTTTGAGTGGATTCAGCTTTGTGGCGGTGTACCACCCAGGCATAAGCAGTCTCACACTCTGTATGTTCGAGGCATAATCATCTAAATGTGTTGATCACTATTCAGATAATGCTTTTCTTTTTCAGTGTGATACAACCATCTTGGCCAGTATGTGGAGGCCCTCTTTTCACTGCTGCATTCTTGCTGTGGAATTGTGCTGACTATGATGGTTTTTACAGCCTTGTGGGCAGTGTTCATGTTATCTGAGTACTTGAAGCTAATGACTTGTAGGCTTTGATTTTTTTTTCTTTTTACATTTGTGTATTATTGCCATAGTAACGCAAAAGATTCCTTTCCATTTGGCCATATGCTATTATAAAAATATGCAATTTTGAAACAATTATAATGTTTCAATTTCCACAAACTACATATTCCACAAATTTACATATTTCACAAATTTACATATTCCACAAATTTGAACATGCAAAAAGCACCAGTTAAGGCCTTTATACCATATACATTTGTGCTGAGTGCTATTTTTTTATATTGAATCAAAGGCAAAAAGACTTTGATTCGAAGCGATTTTAGGTCATTCAAACCTGGTTCTGTTAACCATGTCCAGTGTTTCTTCATTTGTCGAGAATCTGCTGCATCACAGACGTGATATTTGACCTTTGTGCAATTATCCCGAATATTAACCTTATTAACTTAATGGGGCGATGGTGTTCCTATGAACACTTGGTACAAAAAACATCTCCCAAAAGCCATAGTGTGCTCTCTAGGCTAATACAGTGCATAGATGCTCTATGAACATATCCATATAACGCAGTGGGTCAACCACAGCTAGAAAACATGGTAGCTGGAAAACGGCAGGTTTCTCCAGCTGCAAAGCGCTTATCTGTCATGATCAGGCAAAAGTAATGGTTCATTTGTGGTGCATTAGGTACGTGCAGTCGATTCCACTTCCTGCTGTCCCGGTCTGCCATAACAAACCAAACTATTTCTCTGTGTCCTGAAAGTGGGACTCCATAGACCCCCCCCCCCAGAGCGCCTGCAAGCAAAACCTTTCATTTCAGAGGCGCCACTTGGGTCCAGAGCTGCATCCACTGCCCTCTGTCAGTCATTAGCCCCTCCCACTCCACACTGACAGGGACGTTTGTCTTTGCAGCTACGGTGTGTTAAAGCACAATGTTCAGTGGCACAGGGCATTAGGCCTGGTGTATGAGGGGCAGTGTGTGTAAATGTATGTGTGTATGTAAATGTATGAGCTTGCGTTGCTCCTGAACTTTCAGCTGAGCCTAAAACTATTACAAGTCCCATTCAGACTGTTGCATCCAACAAACAGAGTTTGATTGTAGATGAGAAAAAGAGAGGCATGCGAGAAATAGTGCACATGAACCCTACAACTGGCTTTCACAGATTTTATTTCTTTTTTCTGGGGGGGGATTCTACACCATCTGAAAAAGAAACTAAACAGAATGTAGCTGTTCTTGAAATTTCCCTGAATGAGAATGACTTAATTGGACCATTAAAACATTTCTTTTTTTAATGTACTTTAATTAAAAACACAACTTTCGTACAATAAAATGAATGAGTAATGGGTGGAGTAATGGGTGGAGTTTTACAGGAGACTAGTGAGCCTCCATATCAGCTGATGAGAGATATAACACGTCTTCAGAAAATATTCCTTTAATTATGATTAGAGTGAAAAATTTAAATTCAAAACCTCACCGTTACTCACTCTCGTGGCTACTGTTCACCTAGTTTCTACTTTAGCAACGAGGTGTTCATCTTCTTCTTCTGTACAGACTTCGCTGAAGTTTGGCCTGGACTGCAGGTGAATGCTGGAGGCTGTTCTAAAATTATGGGTCATTAACTCAATGTGACTGTGCATATGTGCAAAGTGTGTATGTGCGTGCATCTGTGTGTGTGTGTGTGTGTGTGTGTGTGCGTGTGTGTGTCTGTGTGTGTGTGTGTGTCAGTGTGTTTGCAGGTGAGCCCTGAGTGTGACCTTCACTCTTCAGAAGACCAAGGCCATGGTCTTTAGGTCTTTGCAAGAGGTCAAAGGTTATGATCCCAGAGTTGATCCCACAGTTTATTTTTAGTCCAAACAACACTGTTATTTAGAGAATCGTAAGGAGGTGTCTTCATAATTATTACCATGCAAGTCAGCCCACCACCTCTCATGTGAATTGCTGCCATCTGTGGATAAGCTATGGTATGGGGCCTTCACTGCCATCACAGCTGCCTTTCTGTCCTCCCTTCCACACACACACACACACACACGCACATGAATGCGTGCACGCACATGCTCCCATGCATGGCGTTCTCAAAGTGTTTATACTTATTCCACATGGCAGGCTACATGTTTGTCAAACAGGCAGATCAAAATATTTTTGCTAGGGTGTACACACTAAGTATACGATAATCGTAGGAACTCTCAGTAAAGCTGAACCATGTTTTTACTGCCACATCTAGCTTCTTTCTTGCTTCTGAGAGCCTTGTATTCCCTACGTCTGCAGCTCATTCATTAAAGGTCTCCAGTGAACTCCTCTCAGCGTTCGTCTGTACCTCCTGGCTTTGCTGGTCTGTGATTAAAGTGACAAGGCTTGGTGCAGAAGAGCTCACCCACTGAGAGGCAGCAACGCTGGGATTCTGTCTCAGACTGCAGCCAGCTCCTGATCTTCACTCTCCACCCACGAACAGCAGCCAGCAGAACACTATGTGATGCCACCCCTGGGGGGGACTTTGAAGCATTTTGAATGTTATAGTTTTCCATCACATCATAAGCAGGCAATAAAACATTTCATTATGGCCTAATTAACCCCCCCCAGCTGGTGCTAAAATGTGCATCCACCCCAATACATATACGCACATGCAAGCAAACGTAACTCCCTGTCACCATGCTTCAGTGACAGTGTTCTTTCCACTCATGTAAAATATCTCAAACTAAATGGGTGCAATATGGAGTAATCTGGGCACAGAATTAAGATAACATTACTCAAACTCTGTGTTTCCTGGCAGTGAACTGGGTTCTCAAATATTTCTGATTTGTCTTCTACGCTTCCTTGCCTGCTGATTCCTATCTGCCAAATGGACGCATGGTACTTAGAGCTCGGCTTCCGTAGTAATTTACTGATCCCAGGGGACATCAGAATCCTGTTGTAGAAAAAAAAAAATCTGTGCTCCTCTAAATAAATCATTCTGAATCAAATTTAAACAGTGACATCAAATTTCCACCAGCACTGTAGGAGCATGAGATGATTCCTTCTTTCTGCAAAAGAAAATTGTGTTGGGATGTAACAGGAACATTCTTGGGGTTAAATAACTGAGGTAAAATCCGTGAGGCAAAGCGATTTGCTTCTGAAAACCAAAACTTTTATTCAGCAAAGCCAAAGGAGTAGTTAACACAACTACATTTTCAGGTCTATTTCAGAATTAAGGCTAAATTGTTCCAAGAAAGTCCCAAACAGATGCCTGAGACAGAAACGCTGTATCTGAAATGTAGCACAGTCCCTATGTCAGAGGAAATGCAAGATTTTAACACTGACATTGAAGACAGTAGGTTTTTTTTGTTTTATTGATGAAGCTACTCATAGTGATAACACCATAAATCATAACTTGCCATGTGGTCGTATATACATGTTTATGTTATTTTAATCTGAGAAAGGATTAAGAAAAATGTTGAGGGATAAGATATTCTCCACTGTGAGACATGTGGTAGCACTTCACGCTAATTACGGCAAAACCCTGAAGATCTGAGGAAAAAATTCCAATGTTTTTTTTTTTTTAACTGTTTGTCTTATGTCTGAGCTGTGAGTAATTTGAATTCTTTTATCATGCATAAGCCTACACTATCAGATCCATGGCTGGAGTTTCAGAAAACAATATTCTGCACAATTTAAGATCGCATACATACAAGTCAATTTAATATTCAGATCATCTTTTCCAATACTGGAGAAAAACAGTTTTATATAAACGTGTATGAAACCAAAGCACTAAAGCATTGCTTTTGGAACTGTGAGCCAGGCACACTTGGTACATTGCTAATTTGCATACTTTTGCATACTTTTGATGGACGTATTTTCTTAAAAATACAATACTTTGCTTCTGTTATGTATTATACATATACCATGCATCATCCAAACATTTGTTTGTTTTTACATCACGGACTAATTTAGAAAGGTTTCGAATGCTCCTCAATATTGCTGAGTAGGAAAAGCATTTAGTATGCCATGTATTTTTCTTTCTATCTCTTAACTTCACTGAACTATTTAAAATGTATATTTAAATAGTTAGAATAGGTGCAAAGCTAATAGAATTTCCCATAGTTCTTTTGAGCATAGTACTGAAGACTAAATTTTGTTGGATTGAGTTGGTCCTATCTTAATCTCAGGGATATTTATCCTGAGATTAATTAAAACAAGTTAAAAATAGTACATTCTAATAATTACTATTGTTATTTTACTGTTACAGTTATTTCAACAAAGCATTACTCTAATATTGTATTCATAACACACCTTTAAATTGCATTTTATTTTGCCTTATTAATGTAAGAAGAACCTGAAAGGATCTATGTAGTATGTCAATTACGATTATTGCATGTAACAGTCCGGTGATGGTTTTAAACTTCACAGACCTGTCTGACCTGATTTTAACGTTCCACTTCATCTGTGCTTTCCAGTCTTTGTCTGAAATGGGCTGTGAATTGTATCTTGTGAGAGCAACAATAAAATCTTCCTTTTTTCAGAATGCTAATCTCATTTATTGGTAATGATTATAAAACATTCTTTTGAGCTGTGCAACCAGCAGGCATTGAGTGGAACGAGTTCAGCCGTCCCCGCCCGTGCCCCGCCCATGCCCCGCCCATGCCCCGCCCATGCCACGCCCCACCACGCCCCGCCCTCATTTTCCATGTGCCTGGGTGTCTCACTGCCTGCGGTGACATAAGGGTCCCCTGTGAAGGCTAGACGCCCACTGTGCTCTGATTACAGAGAGTAATGAACCACAGCTACAGGAAGGGGCACCGCCAGCAGACCACCGGCTCCCATGTGTGTCACAGACCCCCCCCCACCAAAAGCTCCAGGATAATGCTACACCACAGGTAAACATGGAGCAGAACACACACAGATTGGCATCTCCCAGACTCCACAGAGAGCCAAGCCCATGGGCACAGAGGCAAGAGAACAGACAGTGGCTTGAACACAGGGAGGGGACCCGGGCATCTTATCTGAGAGATTCATTCAACCTCTCTCAGACTCAACAAACATGCTGGGCCATTTCTGGGTTTTTTTGTGAAACAGCAGCATTTCTTTTTAGGTTTGTTTATTTATTTGTTTATTTGTTACACAAAAGTATCGGCCTTAGTCATACACTGTATATGCATATCGGTACACGGATCACATATAGATCAGCGTGGATACAACACTAAAATGTTGATGTTTAATTTATGCTTCACAGATGACTCATGTGTGTCTTGCTCAGTTAAAAAAGTTAAATAATATGTCTGCTTGAGGTGTATTGGATTATTCCACTGCTTTGTTTGATCCAGTATGGTTACACAATGCATTACTTGTATTTACTAATAATTACGGGACATTCTGTATGCATGTATGCAAATATTCTGCGTGCATATGTTTCTTTAAAGATCCTTTCTACTCAGTTTTATGATCTTCTGTTATCTATAGCTTTTGTGAGGAATTTAGGATGAACAGAGAATGATATTGGTATCTTCTGTTTAGAGATTTTCTTTAATGACATTTTCTTCTTTTGGGTTTGAGGTGGGTGCGTGACGTCATGTCTACCAAAATACCAATTAGAGAAATTGTGAAATGTTTACATCACCTACACACTGCATTCGGGCCTCTACGTATTTCACAGGCTCCGATCTTTCCGCAGGAAGTTGTACTTCCGTTCATGTCTTACTTTTTTAGAAGATAAGAGTATAATAACTTGTATGTAAATAAACTAAGGGGTCCACGATGCACACTGTACTATACAACAGCACATTTTGTGTTTAAAACTAAACATTCCGCTGGGAAATACACATTAATTCATATCCTCTACATCGAGATTTGTTAAAAGACTTCGTCAAACTGCTCTACCATCTGAAAGTATCTGTCTCATATAAGTTGACCGCACAGAATTCAACCTCTTTGCGATGAGCTAACCATCGCTAAACCAGCTAGCATTTTGGATGAACTTTTTTGACATTTACAAACCTTATAGTGGAGTGAGAGGTTCTTCTGTCAGATGGATCAAGCCATTACACGATTTAACACCCTCACAGCAGGCAATTTATGTATTTTAATATAACATTGGTAAATGATTACTCCAATGCATCTTTACTATCAAAACGATTTTCATGTGAAACCAAGCTGACAGCAACTTTGATGTATTACTGACTGGATTGTTTGTATGTCTACATGAGTTTAAAGATGTTTACAGTCTTTATGTTTTACAGTGCAGACAGTGTAGGCCTTTTAGAACTGTTTACAGAGTTAATATTTACAGAACATATATAGGCAATTGAGTGGGATAAGTGTAAGGATTCTCATTTGGTTCAATCCTCCCCTCATGCGTGGAGCATTGTGGTGTATATGAGAAAACTCTGTCAAAACAACCCATTGTTATTCACCACAATTAACATTCGTTCTTTCTGAGGTAAGGCTTGCTAATCCCTTAAGTGTCTCTCATAGTACAGCTGGCATTTAAGTAGCCTGCCACTCCACACGGCTCTCAGAATACAGATCTAGTGACAGGTTATATTTATGTGGCATTTATGTTTGCAGTCTTCTCAGACCACAGTATATACTGTACATCCCCAATATAATGATGAAAAATGTTTTGAATGCACGTTATGTTGAACTGAAACAGATTGGGTGGTAATCTGAGATTGGGTGGTAATCTGAGACAAAAACATGCAGGATGAGAGGAAGCTTTATACCTGTGACCTTTTTTAGCATATGTCCCTTAACCCATGGTTGATGATACTTCTTCATAGTACTGGCCTGTGTTTCTCAAACACACATGATACAGACGTACATGCATATATATATATCAGAATAATCTCTTCCGATATCTAAAGTACTGAAACCTACCCTTGGTTAAAATATGTTAGTAGATAAGACAATTTCCAAGTTTATTTGTAGCAAGTGTTTATCAGCTTTCATGACATCAATGTAGTAAATGTAAGCAGTGTGTGTGTGTGTGTGTGTGTGTGTGTGCGTGTGTGTGTGCGTGCGTGCGTGCGTGCGTGCGTGCGTGCGTGCGTGCGTGTGTGTGTGTGTGTGTGTGTGTGTTTTGCTTCACAATCTCTGGCACAAACTGCTGAATCAGAGTTGCTTGGCAGTGCACAGCACTCTCTGAGAACAGCCTACAGGAGAGTCATCTAAGTTAAACCCAGTCCTGTGAACAAGTTGTGTACTGCATGTAATGTATAGACTTGTCCTGTGTTAGGACACACTGGGCTAATTGGTCAGGGAAGCATCATCAGATTACTAATGACAATAGGCAGGAAGAGTCCTTGGACCTGATCTGAGAAGTCACATGGCTCCTCACTTGCCCTTTTTCCCTCACAAGTGCCCCAGGCCTGGGCGAGGCCTGCCAGAGTCGTCACACAGAAGGCAGCATGTGGAAAGAGAACGAAAGAGAGAGGAGGAACGCCTTGGTGAGGTTCAAAGGCGAGACAAGTTCACGTCAACGTCTTTGAAGCTGCTGGCAGCCGGCAGGCAAAAAGAGACAATCTGTGTTTCCGTGGAGACACCCAGCCTTGGCAGGTCTTAAAGCACCCTCAACCACCCTGCAGCTAGTTTGAACTCCCATGCAAACATGTGTCAGGAATTTCCAATAGACTAGAACATAAAATGACACCTGGTAACTAGTAAGGACATGGAGTCAACCTCAGAATACATAACAAGTGTTCCCTGTTTCATTTAAACTATTTCACATTTACATACTTGTAAATACAAGCTCATCCAACAAGATCATTTGTGCACACCTTATATAATCTGCGCAGTGCCTGCTGGTTGCCCAGCTCACAATTTGACTTCATGCCAAATCATTCAGGAAGTTCTTCTTTAAATGAACGATATTCTCAGTTTTGTTTGTTTGTTTGTTTGAACAAATTACAGTAGTAATTGAGGCAAACCGATCATAAATGTAAACATAAACCCAATGTAATATTTTTTTTAATTAAATGTATGCATGTGGGATGCAGAACACCCATGATTAATCTACAATGGTTTTCAGTCACTGACCCACAATGAATAAAGAACTTCCAGCTACTTTAACCTGAATACATGCAGTCTTATTAACACACAGCGCGTGCTCTACAGCTATGAAAATGCACCTCCTCTACTCTGTACTCCATAACAAAACCTTATGGCATCAGCAATGGATTGGAGTGTTTACAGGATACAAACATTTTAAAGGATTCAAAATAACTAAAAACATTTACTGTTGTTACCAGAGCTGCCAGATCTCCCAGAGGCTTTAAATGATCTTTTATAGGTTTGCTATAAGTAAATTCTAGAGATAAAGATTTAAGTTGGTGGATATGAATCACAATGTACTGCATGCCACTCTGTGTGATCTTCTGTGTTTAATAAACTTTCAATAATGTAATTTTGCATCTTTTCATGAATTTACATACTTAACTAAGTTATGGCAGCTAATTGGAGTTTTGCATGGGTACAGCTTGGGATTTGTGTACTATGTGCTTGGGATTTGTGTACTATGTGCTTGCATTTTAAACTGAAGTTTCTAAAAGGTTCCATAAATGTCTTATAAAAACCCCCTCTTTCAAATGACATCATGGAATTACCAAGTGTTATTTTCTCCACAGTTGCTAGGCCATCATTTAGCCAAATTCCCAAACTTTTCCCGAAGAAAACATCATGTGAAATCATTTTACCATTTTGTCTCACATTTTATTGTTTACTATTTATTAAAAAGGCTGAGTTGCCCCACCTTTGAACTTTAAGTTTTAAATGTTCTTTCTCTATAGCAACACAGGCCTTTCTTATTTGTTTTACCCATATCCTTTATCATCCTCTAAACAAAAGTGGTGCATGGTGGTGCATAGTGGTGGTGGTCATGAACTCTCATTAACTATAAATAAAAAAGTTGTATTAAGGTGATATGTTTTCAACATTTTCCAAAGATGAACATTTTTTTCAAATCTCACAAAAATGCACAGGACAGTTAATGATCTTTGACCTGTACCTGTACAATGTTTGTTTGAGAATCAGGCTCAGTTTTATTCACTGGACCTGCATTATAGCACAAAATAAGATGATAACAGTGAAGTGACTAGACCTACATATTAGTAAATGCATATTAATAACACATTAATAACAGATTTACGTATTAGTAATTGCAGATTAATCGAACTGCGCTGCAATACTTCCTTAGTTTTTTCTTCAGATGCGATATTTAATCCCTAATACCATTATATTGCATATCATAGAAAATGGAAACAATAGTTACAAATTTCACAGTTTAGCACTAACTCCAAGCGACCTAAGAGATATCACGGCCCCGCGAAGGACGATAATACAATCCAATAGTAATGTCGGCTGCGTTGCTTCTATGAGAACAAACAGGTAACACAGTCCCACTCGCTATATATTTCGTAAATTGTGTGTGTGTGTGTGTGTTCACATATTTCAGCACCACAGAGTGTGGACAGCACAGCTGGGCTGCAATATCCCTGCGTAATGACTTTCCATTTTTAAATTGCTATTAAGGGGCGTGTACTACGCTAATTCAGTAAGTTTACCGCCATTAATGACATATGTCACAGACGTCATTAAAATGCAGAAACAATTAGGCCTTAGGCAGAAATTATTAGCCACTTTGTTGATATTTAACTAACACATTAAGGTTGTTGGCCTAGAGTAACATATTGTTACCAAGACTAGAACTGGACTTTTTTATTTATTTATTTTTTTAACAGGAAACGATCAAATGCGGTCAAATGACCGCTATCCAAAAAGAAAGTACTGCTCGCTGTAATTTGGTGGGTCATTTTATAGGGTCTAATATCAAGCACAGCGAATGCTAAGATGTCTTGATTGTAGGAAGATTGGCCTAAACCGATTTAGATTCCCCAAATCTAAATCGACTTCAATTCCCCAAAATAAAAATAAAATATGATATTTTATGAAAAGTAAAATATGAAGTTTTAACTAAAATTGAACAAGGAGTGCACAGTTTCACTACTTCGCAAAATCAGTACCAGTTTGAGAACAACTTGAACATTTTTTCGAATTAATTTTGTGTTAAAATAAAAGATAACGTCGGCTTCCTGATATCGATTGTTGCGCTAATTCCTTAACGCATTGTAATTTAAACTGTAATTAAAACAGTGACAACAATAAAGTTCCATTTACAATCTTCACATAATTGGTCAAAAATGATTATGAATTTACGTGCAACAACAGGTTGTAAAAGGGCTATCGCTTTAATACCCAAAACATGCTCGTTGCAGTCTTCTAAATTCTATTTTGCCTCGTGCGTTGAATATTAGTCTGTACCTAAGTAATTTTACACTTCTGTCGACAGTGCAAAAGTAAGACAAAAGTCACCTTGGGCATAATATATGTAGCTTAATACAATATGCCACAGAAAGTAATATTGCACGTAGATAATTGTTTTTAATGAAATACGGACCTTATATATTAACAGAACATACAGATGTACAGGTAAACGAGTACACTTCGAGGAATAGATCTAATCTTAAAACGGAGTTTAAGATGCGCTTAGATCATTCGATGTTAAGCTATTTTACAAGGGATAATGTATTTAACATGTCAACCGGCTCTATAAACACAACAAATATAAAATAACAACAGGCTTTTGTTGTTTTGTTGTTGTTTAGGCTTTCCTTTGCAAAATCGGTAAACCGTACACTTCTCTTAAATTGACTGTGTTGCGTTTAAGGTAATCAGTATATAACGTAAAGGGAGCAACAGCCTATTTTGCATTATGCAAACACACATACAGTACATGTTTACACACAGATGTGGAGAAAGTGGGTGTGTTGACGCCACTGAGTCTGGTGTGACTCGAGGAGTATTGTGATTAAATTCTCTTTACCCTAGGCCTGGCTTTGTTCGTCTCTATAAATGTAGCTTACTCATAATTACAGGCATGCCCAGTTCTTCTTCTTCATCATCATCATCATCATCATCATCATCATCTTCTTCTTCTTCTTCTTCTTCGTTGATGATTCCAATATAAGAAATTTTGTCAGTGTTTTTCGTCTGATTGTTGTCAGTGTGCTCTCACTGTACATTTTTTTTGTTTTCTTTATTTGTTTATTTATAGTAGCCAATTTTCTTATATTTTGAGATACGCGATAATGAAAAACAACGATTATAATATTATGAATCTGTCGACAAAGAGGAAAATGCACGTTTAAAAGTCTAGAATATGCTACAGTGCAGATGCTCAATCCACTTTCCTTCGATGTTTGTGTTTATTAACGCTGCATTACATTACAATACACAAACAAACAAGCACACAAATGACCTGGACCACTAAGAGTGCCAAGACTTTCTTGCAACTAAGCTGCAGGAACCAATAGTTCAAACAAATTTGAACTGGACAGAACCGGAACAGGTTGACCGACATTTGACGATGGAAGCGCCTACACTGCTTTTGCCAGTGGCAAGAGCAGGAACGAGAGTAGGCTAGGCTGGAATGACAGGTACAGAGTTTGGGGTTGGGCGCTTCGCAGCGCTTAAGGCCCTGCCTGTTGAGGAATGTTGGCGCAGAATTAAAGCCAGGGCTGATGATCTGAATATTTATATACACGCAAATTCCCCGGGCTAATAACACGGGCAACGATCGCGTTCTCCTGGGTGTTTTGTTCTTTTCGTTATAAAGAACGCTAAACCCAACACGGCTTTAACTGCCTACCTAGAAAAACACCGAAGACTCCTAGAGAAAGGCTGCCTATGACCTCCTTTCAAAACCTAGCTGTGTAATAAACATAAACAAATAAACATTCAAGGTTATTCAAGGTTAATCATTCACATATTACACCATTTGCGTAAATTAATGTAATAGACACACAATAGACATTATAAGCACAATACTAATTTATTACTTTGACTATAACATTTTGTCCCATCTGTGTGGCATCAGTATCTGGTTCTCACTGCTCTGCGTACCAGGTTGGAGTGTTTTCACACCACGTTTACGGCAGCTGTATGTACTATAAAACCTACAAAATGTACCATATATTTCAGGTATGGTGTTTCCTAGCTTAGGTACATGAAGATCACTAATCAATTTTTATTTTACGAGTATTATCAATGACGGCCATCACTGGTCATTACTGAGAAAGTCATTTTAAAGCTTAGTATGGAATATTTTAGCATTATTAGTTAGCCACATTATTTGTATCAAGCTATTTTTTTAAAGCATTGTTTAAAATTAACTTTTACAAAACAAAAAACTGCGCTGAGCTTCGTTAATTTTTCTAATCAGAATTGTAGATTTCTTTTTTGAAAATACCTTTTAAAATCGTAGAGCATGTTCTTCTTTGTTCTAACTGACTTACGTAGGCGTTGAACGCGACCAATGAGCATAGGTGCTCACAAAGCTTGAGAGTGCCTGAACCGTGAGGTAAAAAAGAGTTCAAAGCGACTCTGCACACTCCGTATGTAATTTCATTGTGACAGTAAGCCAGATAGGGTGCGTCGCTTTCTGGGGAAGTTTATGATTTAACGATTAAAGAACAAACCGTTTTCAGGGAGACTATGGAGATAATTTTCTTTTATAGTGGTATTTTTGGTGCTCTTCATCGTATGTCGCTCTAATGGAACTCACTCTGGAAAATGACTTCTCTCTCCGATAGTTTGATGACCTCGGACCCTTCAAAATCGGCATTTTTGGAATTTGGACACGGCTATCCACCTCACCAACAGCCTTCAGCGACATATACGCACTATCCTGTCCATAGTTTGCATCAAAGCGGACACCAGCACGACGCAGCATTTTCTTCCAGCGCCGGTTCATACCGTCCGCTCGGTTACCATTACAGCGGCGTGGGTGCGCATCACTCAGGAACGTACCTGCCATATCAACGAAACAACCATAACAACAGTGCGCTGGGACACTCAAGGACAGACGAAACAGGTGAGTGGAATGACGCATAAATTATTTAATGCAATAACACATCAAGTCTGGAGCTTTTTCACAACAACCAAATTACGATCGCAAAGAGTTTTCTTCTTAATGGAAAAATTCCACTTACTTTAACTTTAGCCTGTCAGTAGTGACTAAGAGAAAATTGTTACCTATGACTACTTTAACTGCTGTAGCATGACTTGTAGTTTGTACTAGTGCGGTCTTTCAAAATAAAATTCAACTCGTTAGAACAGACAATATTCAAGCATAATTTATTAAGAAATTAGTAAATGCAGTCTATGTCGACCCATCTAGCCAGTTTTCGATCTATCTATCTATCTATCTATCTTCCACCTCTTTCTCTCTCTCTCTCTCTACATCATACACACACACACACACACACACACACACAT
>JAOYMR010000001.1:19721860-19732812 GCA_025802075.1 Tenebrosternarchus preto
GTTGGTGTGGGCTGCCCCGTTCCCCCCCCCCCCCCCACCTGCACTGTTCTGCTGGGCTCCTTCCTGCAGAGCAAAAAGCCCACAGTGAGCAGTAAAACGCGGCCGTAAGCCAATCTGTGGGAAGGAGGCTGAAAATGGGGAAAAATGCCTTTAATCAGTATGTTTACACTCTTGTGTTGCTCATTGCATTTGCTCACTGGGGAAAAGTTCCCTCGTTTTAAGAAAATCTGAAATTATATTAAATTAGAGGCAGTAACTCCCAAAGTCAAAGACACCCATAGTAAGAGTATCATTCCCATATGCAAACATCTCTTCACTCAGAAGACTGGAGCCGAACTGCTTTCTGATCCTGCACACTGGCTCCTCCCACCGCCCCCCCCCCTCTCTCTCTCTCTCTCTCTCTCTCTCTCTCTCTCTCTCTCTCTCTCTTATTCTCTCTTTCATACTTGGTTGAAACTCCTGCTCTTTCAGTCTCAGCTCCGCTCGGAGTGTAAAGTTGAAAGCACTAGACAGGAGCTTCCCTCTCGGTTGAGACTTGTCAGGAGGGAGCTGCCCTTCATCATTATGTATGGGGAAAGTCCCCCCCTCCCCCTCCCAGGAGGGTGGGAGGACCACACACACACACACACACACACACACACACATGTACACACGTACACACATGCGTGCACGCACACGAACACACATGCAGCAATCACATGCCGTATTGTCGCATTACACACACACGCGCGCGCATGCGCGCGCACAAGTATAAAACAGATACATGGGTGCGCACACACACACACATACACACACACACACATGCATACCCCGTTTCATACAGGGATTCTTCTCTGTGCTTCTCACAGTAATGGGACATAGTTTCGTAAGGCCTAATGCATCTCCTACTCCTTTTGTCTCTCCAGGGCAGCACACTGAGGAAGAGGAAGATGTATGAAGAGTTTCTGAGTAAGGTTTCCATCCTTGGTGAGTGTCATTTATGCACTTTGTCACCTGGCAGTACAGCTTCTTTCACTGCACGAGTCCACACACACAGGGAAGGGGATGTGGAGATTCAGCCAAGGGCTCTTGACTTGTAGAAAAAACAAATAATCCAAAAAACATCAATAAAAACCGGCAAAGCTCTGATAAAGAACTCCGTCTGTGTAATAAAATACCATTTTGAATGAACCCCCCCCCCTCCTTCAAGCAGTGTTCTTTTTCTCTTGTCTCCTCAAAACAAGTCTGAACTCAGCTGAGAAGCAGCCCTGAACATATAGCCCTCAGAGCCAGTGGAATTCATTTTTATGTAATTATATTAAACCATCCGATTCAAAGCAAAGACAGACCTTCCACCGTATTTGGATGCACCAGCCTTCATAAGTTCATTTAAAATTAACGCATTTTCTGGTATCGCTTGGCATTGTTGAGAGACTTGCCAGTTTTGCACCATGCCAGTTGGGAGGTTTTGCAGGGAGCAGAAAACTGCAGAATGGCTAATTAAACTCGCTCCTGAGCCCATGATGGCCTACCATGGTGCACACTGCACTCACGCAGCTCGAGAGACCGGCACGCTGTCTTGGGGGAGAGACCGGCACGCTGTCTTGGGGGAGAGACCGGCACGCTGTCTGAGGGAGAGACCGGCACGCTGTCTGAGGGAGAGACCGGCGCGCCGAAGACCTCTCGTCACTACAGGTTCCATAACCCAGACTCCTGAGTGACACGGGTCGATGTGGACGTCCACACCAGTGTCTCTCCAGAGCAGAGCCCCAGAGCAAAGCCCAGCGCAGCCATGCAAAAGACAAGCACGAACAAAAAATCATGTGGAAGGCACCTTTTAACTTCAAATGTCTAAACCGTTCAAGCACAAACCTCCCCACAATTTTTCTCCTACCATATGATCCACCAACAGTTCTAATATTATCTAAAATCCCAGCCGTGAATACAGCCCGGCGAGGTTTGTCTCCACACTTGATTGACACACACACACACACACACACCATGCTAGTTTAACTCATCTGCACATTCCAGGCCTTGTGTTAGTGAGGTAACCGGACTAAACAGGTGTTTTGTAATCTAGAAAGACAAAATCTAATCAAGTTTCCTCTTTTCTTATAATTCCTCCTTGCCTTGCACTAAAAGACAGCTCAATGAACCTCGCTGTTGTAGCTATGATAAAGAACGCAGAATAGGTTTACATGGTCCATCACCCCTTCTAGAGTGAGGAGGGGGGATCGGGGGGGGTGGGTTAGGATTGCCGGTAGTTCAGTGAGGACCCGCTGACCTCACACTACTTGAGGTCACACGTTGCTCTATAAGGGGTTATTAGCTGCCTGAGCAAACACACACACACACACACACACACTCTTGTTTTCCTCTGCTTTTCTTTCTCCTCATGTTCTCTCTTTTATGGCTGTGTTGAGGCGTGTGCTCTTAACACCCACCTCTCTCTACTGCTTTCTACACGTCTTACCTCTTAAGACGAGGGAATGGGGAAGGGCTGTTTTTTTTTTGGTTTTCTTTGATTTTTGCCACAAAATCGGTGACGAGTCCTTGATGTTGCTTTGTGCAGGGAGGGATAACACACACACACACACACACACACTGCGTTTGCTCACTGGGACCATCAGTGTTAGTGGATCACATTACAGCTGAAGCTGTTAAGGATCTGCACAGGCGTGAGGATGCTTTACCCAGTCTGATAAAGTGACCATCAGTCTGGAGCATGCAGACAGCCTGGCCCCAGCTCACACACAAACACACACACACACACACACGTACAAAACCACAAAACCACAGAGACCTCCAACACCTCCATTCACCCACTCCCTTACTCTCTCTCATACTCAAACATACACACACACACACACACACACACACACACACACACACACACACACACACAGTGAGTGCTCCTTCAACACTTGTTCTCACAGACTGAAGTAGACATAACCCTATTGATCAAGTAAAGAGCTAAAGTGTATTGAGAGAAAGCCCTTTAAATGTGTTACCAAAATCAAGTTCAAAATGAAATTGCCTGTATGAATTGCCACTGTTAACTCTGTTAAATTGCCTGTATAAATGGCTCTTTTCAAGATATGTTTTTTCCTTTTTTTACGCTGCATTTTAAACATCAAACATCGCAAAAATCACAAAACCTGGAGGGAATCAATTTAGCTATGATATAATTCAATTTTTACTACTGAATCACTTTGAGATTTTGCCCTGACAGAGCTGTTTTAATCAGCATCAAAAGTTAAACCCTTTTACATTTGCCGAATATTATTAAATGGGCCCGAATTTCATCACTCTGGCAACCGCAATCTACATTATTGCTTACAAATTTAGTTTCTACTCTATGTTCCAATTTTTTAATAAGGTTGTGTATGTGTGAATGTTCCAGCTCAGGCTTCGTGGGAGGGGCCTTGCTGGGGGTGGAGAGAGGAGCGGAGCAAGGGGCCCCTCGCACTGCTCCACTTTTTTTCCCGGGAAATTGCTTTCCAAGCTAAAATGTCGTCACTCTTCTTTTGAACCGATTATAATTTTTCACATGAAATTTTCTGTGAATGAGAGTTTTGTCTCAAATATATGAATATTTGAATGATCATGTAATCATCTCCCCTTCCCTCTGTCCCTCTGTCCCCTGCCCTCTGTCCCTTTGCCCCTCTGTCCCTCTGTCCCCTGCCCTCTGTCCCTCTATCCCTCTGTCTCTCTGTCCCTCTGTCCCTCTCCCTGTCTCTCTTCTCCTTTTTCTGTTATGTTTTATTGACATATCTGTGTTTATGCAATTTTGCAAAAACCAGTAAAAAAAAAAGTTGTAAACGGAAGGGAAAAACAACATTAGTATTTAACAACATCATTTTAAAAATTGCATAAATAAATTAATTAAACCAAAATAATACCAACCACAGTTACATCTCTCTTCCTTTCTCTCTCTATTCTCTTTTCTAGAGTCTCTGGAGAAGTGGGAGAGGTTGACAGTGGCTGATGCCCTAGAACCTGTGCAGTTTGAGGATGGAGAGAAGATCGTGGTGCAAGGAGAGCCAGGAGATGATTTCTTCATCATCACTGAGGTGTGTGTGTGTGTGTGTGTGTGTGTGTGTGTGTGTGGAGGAACTTAAACCTTAAAAATCCAATCAGAAAAACCAAAAAAACCCAAGAGGGCTTGGCGAAGTTCCTTTGGAGACTGTTTGTTCCAGCCTGTCCAGCTAACGTGTAACCCCGTGTTACTGTTCCACCCCCCCACCTCACCCGCCATGTTACCTCCACCTCCACCTCCACCTCCCAGCTCCCAGAGCAGAGGGGCACATTTTGCTCACTGTGGAGCTTCAAACCCAATAGCCTCCTAACAGTGAACAGTCTTTCATGCTTCAACTTTCTTTAGTGGACACTGTTTATTACTTGCTGTTAGGAGCAACGCAGGCAGCTGCCTGAAAGCTGAAGACCCCCTTGAGCATCTGACTGGTTCACACTGCCAGAGCTGCAAACAATATTTTGATTAACTCCATATTTATGAAGTTGTCATAGAGTCCAAAGGCATTTTTAAGATGGAGTCTTGTTGTGTTGCCATAGTTCTCCATCTCACTCTCTCTTTCTCTCTCTCTCTCTCTCTCTCTCTCTCTCTCTCACTCTGTTTCACTTGCTCTCTTTTCTCTGTCTTTTTCATTCCATACCTCTGTGCTCTTTCTCTTCAGCGGAGCTTCTGTGGCTGAATGAACATATGTGGTTCTTAGACTTGCTTTTGGCTGGCCTCTCCATCTCCACCTGCACCTCTGCACTCCTCCTTCCACGTTGTTCCCTCGCTCTACCCCCACCCTCATCTCACCTTCTTTCCCTCTCTCTCCCTCTCTTTTCTGTCTGTCTGTGTGTTTCTCTCTCTCTCTCTCTCTCTCTCTCTCTCTCTCTCTCTCTCTCTCTCTCAGCAGGGGGCCCTACTCCCCCCCCCGGAGGGACAGTTACTTTAGCCTGCTCTGATGTTAGCAGGAGATCTGGGTCCTACTGTTTTTGCGAGGGATGTTGCCTCAATAAGCAAACAGATTTTCAGTCCAGTCTAATTTGTTTTAATATGCATTAAAAGGCATTTTTTAGTCTCTGCGTAAATTATAAAGAAAACCTTTGTGCAAATGTATTTTGGAAAAGCTTTGGCTGAGTTCTTTCCTCAGAAAGTCATAACGTCTTGACCTATGAATCATTACGAGCTCCAGGAGAAAATGATGTCCGTATTGTGTGATGTGAAGCCTTCAGGAGAAAGCAGTGATCAGGAAAAGGGATTTTTTGAGGTGTGTCTGTGTGTTTGCAGACACTGGAGCAAGCCAAGTCCACCTGCACATAGGCAGGTGTGTGTGTGTGTGTGTGTGTGTGTGTGTGTGTGTGTGTGTGTGTGTGTTTAGTAAAGGTGCTGCAGTGGGACTGACATAGTGTGTGAGGGCTGTAAATTTTGTAGCGACTGGACAGGTTTTAGTGGGGAGAGGAGAGTCGCTTTTCCACAGAAACACACTCTCATTCTGTTTACCATCTCAACACAGCTGGACCAGGCATGACAACAGCACAACAGCACAAGACCGCTACAGGCCAAGACCAGAGATATGTGTGCGGGTGTGTGCGGGTGTGTGCGGGTGTGTGCATGCTTGTCCGTGCAAAATTGTCCGCACGTTCACGTGCGTGACTGCGTGTGTGCATGTGAGATTGTGTGTGCATACGTGCATGCGTGTGTGTGTGTGCATGCTTGTGTGTGCCCTCACCAACTCACACACAGTGATTTTCCTTCATTTCTTTCAAGTCAAACTTAACACAATTTCTAAACCCTTCCTATAAATTCCTTTGAATGTATGAATCTGTTTTTATTTGCTAGATTTGCTCTCCATCATCTTTACCAGGACCTGGCTGTAGTTTATGTTCCTACTTATCCAGCACAAATACATCACCACCACAAATTCAAACTTGCTCTTTGCCAGCTCAACCCAGCTCCTATCTCTCTTATCAAAGTCTTCCAGTTTTTCCTGTTCATATTTCTTTTATAATCAGTACGTCTTTTGCTTCATCTTCTGTTCCTGTCCTCCTCCAAAATGATGCAGTTCTATAAAAAAAAACAACCATCTTTTGATTCCCCTCTTCTTAGTAATTACCAGACCATTTCCAACCTTATCCTTTCTTTAAGGAATTCTAGACGGGGGATTAGCTGCTCAGCTGCAAGCACACATGGCTAAAAACAACCACTGTGAGCCCTTTGAGTGAGGTTTCCATGCAGACAGAACTGAAACTGTCCTCCTTAGAGCCATTAATGATTTTTTCTCCGCTGGTTCTGTTTCTTTTAACTTACTGCTCTTTCTTGACCTCGGCTTCACTTTTTATGTTAGTAAATCATGAGTTTTTCCTCTCCCACCTATAAACCTGCCTAGGTGTTTCCCCACATAGCAATAGCGTAGCTCAAAAACCCGCCTCTTTGGACAGACACCACTTTGTTTCCTTAGCCAATCAAGTCTCTCGCAGACCCTGAACAACACGGTGTTCCCCAAGGTTCTGTTCCCGGTTCCCTTTTGTTTAACATCTGCAAGCTGCCTTGACACTGTAATCCAATTTCATGGACTTCAGCTTCATTGTTATGCACACAATGCATTTCAACATCAAGCCCTCCTGCTCTTCTCTCCATCAGCTTGTACACTGGACCATCAAACATTACGGACTTTCCAAAACTGGATCACGACAAGATCACCCTTGTCCCATTCAATGCAGCAGTTGGCAAAGTGAACGATCTCTGCCTTGTCATTGAAGGCACCGTCCTCTCTTTGTCCTCTCCTTTCATTTAACTTGTGAAGCTCTGAAACTAAACCATAATTCTTTGCATCTCCACTCTGCTTTCAGGACGCTGAAATTGTGCCTCTTTTCCTCTGCCTTGTTTACTGCACTTGATCTTAGGGTGGATTGTCTTTAAATAGACTTCAAATGAAGTGTACTATATTAAAAAAAACTCTGCAGTCAAATTGCTCATAACTGCTCATAACTGTTAAAATACCTGCATGCCCCACACTTCTCCATCAGCTATTCAGCAGCATACATCACTGCAGTCTAGCATGACTATCGGGATCTAATCTAATCTAATCTAATCTAATCTAATCTAATATTGTCTGATTATTTGTGGATGAGCTCTTTCTGCCCTTCTGTTAATGATCGCTTCTGCGTCTCTCTCTCTCTCTCTCTCTCTCTCTCTCTCTCTCTCTCACGGTAATCCAATCTGTCTCGTCCTTGCATTCACTCCTCCTCTATTTTCCCAGAGTGGGGTGGCCTGTGGCTCAGTAGTGGAATGTGTGTCACAGAAACTCACATGGGGTCACAGACCCAGCTTCTAGGGAGGAGTGGAGGAACTAAGGAGGGTGGGGGAGGTGGGGTGTGGGGGGGGGGGAGCTACAACCAAGGGAGGACAGGCAGAGGAGACATTGAGTCGCTGAGTGTGTGTGAGTTGAAATGGATTAGTTTAACTGTTTTCTACTGTTTTCTTAATATATACACACTGTACCGACATGCTACTAGAGAAGTGAGATGTTCTCTCACTCCTCTTTCTCATTTGTGTGGTATTTTTGCCTCATGACACACACACACACACCTCACACACACACACACACACACACACACCTCACACATGTCTAGCTAATGACGTACTGTTTTGTGGGGATTAAAGGGTCTGTGCAGGACCATCACATCTTTTCATGACTAATGAAAACAGACACTGTTACATCTTCCCTCAGCACAGCCAGCCTTGTATGAATAGCATGTCCATCCCTCCATCCCTCCATCTCTCCATCCACCTCCCTCCTTATCCTGCTTTTTTTTTTTTTTTACTGCCAGAACCTCCAGAAAATAAACTCTTGAAGAACTCACAGGTCACACTGAGTTCTTCTTTTGAAACAGAGGTGGTAATGTGAACCTGCTTGTCCTTGTAGAAGATGAGCAGTAAAAAGGAAACATGACTGACTGCGTATGCAAAGCTTTCATAGGAGTGTGACTGCTTTTGGTTCTAGAGTTGTGTGTGTGTGTGTGTGTGTGTGTGTGTGTGTGTGTGTGTGTGTGTGTGTGTGTGTGTGTGAAAGAGACATATAGCCTGTAACACATTCACAAGCGTTCGCTTCACTTTGACACACACTTGGCAAAGCTGGGTGGTCTGGAACTGAGAGGCTAGTCAGAGTATCACCTTACCCCTTCCTCCATCATTCTGCCTCCTGTGTCACACACACACACACACACACACACACACACACACACACACACACACACACACACACACACACACACACACACTCACACACTCTCCCAGTCCCTCACCAGAGTCCCAGCACTGCAGCCTGCCTTCTCATTCATGTGGTTCTGCTCTGGTTGCACTGGGGACCAGAGGGTGTCTCCCTAGCCACCTTCACCAACTGAATCTTCAGGGTCATTTTCTGCCAAGATTCACAAACTGTATGTTTTCTCCGAGTTGCACCACCGACGAGCTTTTGAGTTCGTGTTTGTGTGTGGACGTGTATTTCACTGCCATCGATTAACCCTTGTTGTTGTTGAATGAGACGTTTTCCCCTTTCGAATGCAGTGGATGTGCTCTGAGCTCTGAGGGTGTTTAATATGACTCTAATTTTGAGCAAAAGCTCCCCAAGACAGACCCATGATGTCATGCTCCTAAAAGCAGGTCTGGAAGCCCAGCAAGAAGCCCAGCTGTGCTCCATGTGACCAGTAGGGCTTCCCCCCCCAAACACCCAAACTCTGACATGATCCAAAGAAAGGAAGGAAAAGGGAAGAACTCTCTTCTGAATTTGTAGTTTACAGTTACTGGCTCTAAACACACATACTGCCAGCACATTTGTAAAGGTGCCTTTGCTAAGCTAAAAAATGCATGTTCTCACTTTATCATGTTATTTTTTCATAGGTACGTCTGTGTCCTTCGGTCTCTTAAGCTCCATCAGTTCCTCCCTATTTTGATATTTAGTTCTTACACAAACGTACACACACACAAAATTATATTTTTGTACAATCCATGTTTACTCAATCATTAAGTCTCATTATATACATATTTGTTGATCTGTTATTCATAACTGTTCAAAGGCAAGAACACCTTGGCTAACAACTCAAGCTCTGCAGCCATTTCAAATACCTTTCAACGTTGTAGCCTGTGCACACGCACACAAACACACACACCCACCCCCCCCCCCCCACACACACACACACACACACGCACACTCGACGTAAGCTAAGCCCTGAGCTTAAAACACGACACCTGTTAGCAATTTTACCCCGTTACACTGAATGAATGAATACGTGTTGCCAGTCAGTGACAAATGGTGTGGATTTAAGATGGCATAGGCCATTTAAGGCGGAGTGCCGCCTCGCCTCCAGAAACCACTCGAGGCGGCTGCAGCAGGAACAGGGCAGGGGTTTTGCCCCTCCCGGCGACTCGGGAGGAGAGACTGTTAGAGGCAGGGTTAGGGTCAGGGGCTAATAATGTTCTGCTACCACCACTGAGCACGTGCTGGAACTCGTACGGTCGGCGAGCCTCTGTAACGACTGTGGGTGAAGCATGAATATCAATAATAAACCCTTAATGGTGGTGCTGGACACGTGCACGTTTGCATACTTTTGATAATGAAATGCATATTTTGACGATGATGTGGTTTTTTCTCTCTAGCACACTTTAACCATCACATGCACTCTCTCTCTCTCTCTCTCTCTCTCTCTGTCTCTCTCTCTCTCTCTTGCACTCTTTCTCTTTCTGTTACTTTCTCTCTCTCTCTCTCTCTCTCTCTCTCACACACACACACACACACACACACACACACACACACACACACACACACACACACACACACACAGCTGGGAGATGAGACGCTATGCTCAATTCTGGTGATAAATCACTAAAATATTTTTTCCTGTTTCCCAGGTCAGAAGTGTAGCTCTTCTCCCACACACACACACACGCACTCACACACACACTCGTACACACACACACACACACACACACACACACACTACTTGTGTGCTCTTATTTACATACACATACATATATGCTCACTCATACAGACACACACTCATACACACTCCTACACATACACACAGTCACACATATGCACATACACGCACTTATACACACATCCTCACGCATACAAACACACACACTTACACACGCGCACACACACACACACACATGTACATACACTGAGTTCATCCAGGTTGTCCAGCAGGATTCAGCTGCTCTCTGTTTTGCATCTGTCTGAATATATATGTGTGTGTGTGTGTGTGTGTGTGTATCTCTCTCTCTCTATTTTTCCATGTGTTGAGCTGTTATTTATCCTCTCTTTCTCCTTTTTTGTTTTCCCTGTAATTCAGTGTGTGTGTGTGTGTGTGTGTGTGTGTGTATGCATAAACAGCCACTGGCTGTGTGAAGGGTGATAATATGGAGATTTATTTCATTTGAAACTGGTTTCCCAGACATGGACAGTACTGGATAAGGCCCCTCAGCCAGTGAAGGTTCTACACTTTCTACAGTTCAAGTTGTTTTGAGTCCAAGAGTCCAAGTGTCTGAATTAATCTGGGAAAGATGCAGTGGAGCTGGGCTTCTTTTCAACTTGATGTTTATTTCTTCATTTTGGGACTGGGAGGAACTTCAACTCGCCTGCCTGCTTTCTGTCTGTAGTCTGACAGATGTTCTTTCGTTTTGTGTGTGTGTGTGTGTGTGTGTGTGTGTGTGCGTGCGTGTGTGTTTGTATTTCAGTTTTGATGTTTTCCTGTTGTGTATGTGAGAGCAAGAATGTGTGTGTGTGTGTGTGTGTGTGTGTGTGTGAGAAAGTAATATTTAAAAGTTTCCCTTCAGCTAACACTTCTGATGTGACACTGAGAAGTTACCTCTCTCTCCCTCCCTCTCTCCCTCCCTCTCTCTCCCTCCCTCTCTCTCTCTCTCTCTCTCTCTCTCTCTCTCCCTCTCCTCTCAGGGTACA
>JAOYMR010000001.1:19773966-19794280 GCA_025802075.1 Tenebrosternarchus preto
CGTTCTCTATCCTTTCTCCTTCCCCGTTGTGGTTGCTGTGTGCTTTTTGTGGCCCCCCCCCCCCCCCCCCGTGTGCAGCTCAAAGACCCGTCAGGGATCCTTTGAAACTCACTCTGAGTGGTGAGACGGGCCGCACCAAGTGACTGGCGACGGGTGAACCAGCAAGACAGGTTGTATTTAATGCAGGAATCGAGGCACTAGGGGTGTGTCAAGGCGCAGACTTGTCAGCCTTAAAGTCTCCAAATGTAAGCACCAAATCATCTCAAACCAGTGCTGCTTTGCATGACAAATGAATGTAGTTCTTTCATTAAGAGGGAGCTTATCCTCAGCTCATTTGAGTCGTAACCTTGCTCCACCTACACTGTCGGCGCTGCTGCAGGGGGAGACGTGGTGAGGTGGTGCTCTGGAGACACA
This sequence comes from Tenebrosternarchus preto, assembly GCA_025802075.1. Classification (NCBI taxonomy): domain Eukaryota; kingdom Metazoa; phylum Chordata; class Actinopteri; order Gymnotiformes; family Apteronotidae; genus Tenebrosternarchus; species Tenebrosternarchus preto. The sequence goes on from JAOYMR010000001.1 coordinate 19,774,381, forward strand.
CTCTGCTCCTGCTTGCGCTGAAGATGAGGTGAACCCCCTGAACCTTTGTGCAGGTTCCCTCAAAGCTCAGGAAGGAAGCAGTATGTGATAATATGTGCATGACCGTTGAATACGGCAGCGCTGGGTCTGGCTAGAGTGTCCAAACACCTCAGAGATCAACAACTCAAGCTACGCGTTTGTTTTTCATACTTATTAAATGAGCCCAGCACCAGCAAGTCCACTGGTATCTGGCAAATGTCAAACACTGGCAGGCCATATTTATATATACATTTGGGGGCAGTGGGTTAATTTCCAAACATTTAGGGTCTCTGTGCTTTTCCAGCCTCTCGTGTTTAGCAGTTAAATGTCTAAGTCTGAGAGTTTTGACCCCACTCAACAAGACAGCTTCATACTACACACGAACAAAGAGGACAAATTCCTCACCTGTCAACTCAAGAGTCATTTGATACTGGGTTTTTTTTTTTTTGTTGTTGTTGTTTGTTTAGTTTTTTTTTTTTTAAAAACACCTTTCTTCAGGAATTAGTTGCAAAGGTCTCCAATGAGTCTTTGCAGAACCTCACTAAAAAGGAGATGTTGATAATACCACTGGTGTGCTTTTCAACACAGCCAGCCATATGGAGACCTGCCGGCTGAGCGCGACCTCCATGCATGTGAAGAAAACATTAATCCTTCACACACGAGTGTATTTTGAAACTGCAACTTACAAAGTGGATTAAACAGATGCCGGAACACTCTGAAATGCTCTGGCGCGTCAAACATTTCGGCTCGGGTCTTTTCCATATTTTCAACACACTGATGAATTGTGCCACTTTCAGCACGTCAACTGGTCTTCTGAGAAGAGACTGATTTGGAACACTAAATCACCCTCTTACATTTGATGGAAAAATACTAGCCCACCTTTTTATTGTTGAGCCTGCAGCCCGACACGCCAACTGCTTCGTCGCTTTTAAAGCCTGGGAAATGATCAGAAGATGCTCTCATGGACAGGTAGGGGTATTACTGCTTTTGTTCACCCTTGTTGAATGGAGGACTCAAACTAAGAGACTTGCACTTCAGGCATTTAGCTGCTGAATAAAAGATATTTAGAGAGGCAGATTGAGACAGAGAGGGTGGGGGGGTGGGGGGGTGTTTCTCATAATAATGGAGTGATTGAATCCCTGTGGTAAGAGCATTACAGAGAAGACAGAGGGTGATGGATCCACATTCGTAAATCCCTGTGGTAAATTGATGGCTGATTAAGTGGTGAGTCTCCAGTTTAGCCCATTGACTAAAGCAACACCCCCCACGAGGCAGAGCTGATCCCCTGCAGCTAATTCTTTGTGTGAGGCTACACTCACTAGCATAGTGAGGCCCATTAACAATGCTCTCCCTCATTCTCTTTCTTTCTCTCCCTCTCTCTCTCTCTCATACACACACACACACACACACACACATCCATGCGCGCGCACACGCACACACACACACACACACACTACAACTTACTGATTGACTGAAGGCAGCTGATGATTAAAATATATATTCACCACATGGTAACTTCTTGATTGCAATATTTCTCAATCATTTACAAGTAGCAAGCAGAAACAGAGTACTATTATTACAGTTAGTGAATGGAAGTTGGGAAAACAGGAAGTGGGAAAGCAGTTGCCATGGTTATAGCCTTCCAATCACTCAGCAACAGTTACTAAGCAAGCGAAAGCTGTTTAGTGAATCTAGAGATATCTTCCAAAATGGGGCAAAAGTAGAGGGACAACAGTGTGATACGTTAAAAACAGATGGACTTTCAAATATCTCTGGTTTTTGGTCCTTATAAATAGACAAACCCTCTTTTAAAAAAAAAAAAACAGTATACTTTTAAAGAACATTGTATTTCCAAATCTGGACCTCACACAATGGATTTCTTTACATGCTAATTTCATGTTGTTCAGCACATTTCTGCACAACACAATTTGTTTCTCATTAGACTGTGGTAAACATATCGACAGTCAAGGTGCCCTGCACACACTGATCTTGTGGATCAGGCCATTTAAGGATGCTCTCATTTAAAGGTGTTACCCTTGGATACCGTGAGTTGCCAACTGCTGCAAAAGACCTTCTTTCCAGTACATCTTTGAAATGTGGTCAGATTTGTCTCAAGTGTTTTGTCCCATTCCACACACACACAAGACCTGTCAGAAGTGGCATATACTTCCAGAAATACAGAAGTGGCAATGCAACTTTGTAGAAATTGTGGAATTCACTGCAAGTCTGACCACAGTGAATGTTGAAGGGAATCATCTTGCCTTTGAACTGGAGTTGACCGTGGAACTGCTAGAGAACTTTGTCTGATCTGACAATGTTAGAACTTTGAAACTGGGAAGCTGAAAAGGCAAAGGATTTATGGTGTGTGTGTGGTAACACAGAAGCTGCTTTGTACATTTTCAGCACCCAACAGCTAGAGCTGTGTGTGTGTATGTGTGTGTGTGTGTGTGTGAGAGAGAGAGAGAGAGAGAGAGAGAGAGAGATAAAACAAATCAAGATGCATCTGTAAAATTCCACCACTAAAATTTCTCAAGCTTTGCTTCTCTCTAGACATTTAAAATCTTACTTCAACACTGTGTAATCTTTTAACCTGTACTGTGCTCAATTTTGTTGGATGTAACTTTATAATTAAAATTGTAATTAAAAACGAGTGTTGGAAAATAATATTGCTATTTTGCTACTTCTATAGATAAAAAAAAAATCTAATATCACAGTTATTAGTGATTTTAAATTTTTTGCAAAAGAGCCTGTTCACATGTGTGTATATGAATAACTGGGGAGATCAGGATTCTTTTTGATAAATAATATTTGATAATATAATTATTCACTTGCAGTCACCTTTTGCTACATCAATAGAACTGACAATAAATGTGAGGGATGTTTCATGATGCTAACATGATGCTAACATGATGCTAACATGTTAACAGGTTGGTTGTAAGCAGTGATCTCAGAAATCTGCGTCCGGTGGATCAGAGATCCTGCTTGATTACCTTGACCATCCACATGATCTTCAGCTATGATGTCACCACCGCTCCAGCAACCATGCGAAGGTGTATTCAGTATGTGGTATCACTCCTAATCGAATGTCCAGTGCGTTCTCCTCCCCTGGGTCCCGCTGTCTGCGCCGCGCACACACTTTAATACGCACTGCCAAGCCAGGCTGTTTTCTGCTGACCATTTCCTCTGTATGGGACACAGGGTGGAACTGGAATAGAAAAACAGACAATGGAAACCAGGGTGAGGGAGAGAGGGGAATCCAGAAAGGTGTAGGCTTGAAGTTTTAAAGGGAACAGGAGATTTACTGCAGACATATAACTGGAGCAGAGATGATGAACATGTAGTAGATAAACAGGGATATTTGTATTCACAATACCTGAACTAAATATCATTTTGAACATCATTTTGCATATTTTTGCATATCATTTTATTTTAAGTGTGCTTTACTGCAAAACAAACAATCAAACACAAGCCGTCTCAGCCCCATATATCTTTGGCCTAAAAATTTGACTTTGGAGTTGAATGCAGTGGTACCTGTTGCCTGTCATGGTTTGTCTGATGGCACATAGTGCTGTCTAACCTTCACAGCAGCCTCAGTCGTCTACAGAGCCCACAGAGTTCCCTCGTCAAGAAGTTAGCAGTCCCAACAAAGGAGTGGATGCATTTCTTAATGAGGCTCCCAGGGTCTTTGGAAGTAAAGCAGCACTAACATTACATGTCCTCAAACAGCTGGGTGAAGGATATTTATCTTCACTGTGTGAACAAGTACCTTTTTCCAGGTAAGTTCAAACCATTAAAAAACTCTAATAGTGCAAATAAGTCTTAATTGCTGAATGTGTGCAGTACATCAATTTTTATTGTCACATTTAATTTGTGTTTTAAATCCTGCTTCCCATTTTATTACTATTAACATATTGTGTCGTTATTATGTCTTTGAAATGGAATAATATACAGATTTATTTTTTCTAAGTTTGGTTATACTATAAACCTATTTACCGCCACTTTATTTAATCAAGATTAATGATGAGTTGATGCCTAAAAAATTCTATTCATTTAAAATTTTTATTCACTGAGTATTTTGAAAAGTATGAAAAGTATAGATTCTACACTGTCAAATGATATCTAGCATCTACAAGTACCTGGAATATCTCATTGCTCACTATCAGGTACACCCAGAGCATCCGTAAAATTGTTCCAACCAACCAGAACAAACACAAGGCATTAGCTATAAGATGTTTAGATACAAATTCCCTGACTGAAGAACGTCCAAGTCACCACCCCTACCCACATCATTGCCATCTTATGAAGACGCAGACATAACACCTAACACATCATAGCTGGAAGCTACATGTACCATGGCTATCTGAAGTTTAGCTAGCTGAACATTTGGTTTTGTTTTGTTTTGGTCGCTCTGCCAAATAGCAAGATTATCAAAGCTAGATTTCACACTAGTCTGAAATGTTAGTATTTGTTCCATGCCCAGGATACAGGAAAGAAAATCGGCTTATTGCTCATTGGATTAGCAAAGTAATCTCATAGAAATACTCAAGTAATCTCATAGAAATACTGATGCAAGCTCCACAAATGCTAAAATTAGTAACAGTGGTTGTAGTTTGCTACCTTTTAACCTTTCGGTTCAGATTTTACGATAAGATCTGTGTGCATGTCATTTCAGCAGATAAGCTGAGAAGAGTCATCTCGCAATGTCTTTGACCGTTTGGCTTTATGTCTTTGTAGGAAGTGGAGTCGAGTGGATGTCCAGCCGGCCGGGTGTTTCTCCCCGTTGGGTAATGATGAAGACGAATGAACGTTCTCTTCCCTTTCCTTGTCACCCATCCAAATTATGTAGACTGAACTTCCTCAGAGAGAAAAAGTGAGTCATATGATGCATTAATGCTTCATGCATTGTTGTGCTGAAGCCTGCATTTGCCAAAACATATACTAAGAACCGACATATTTAAATATTTTTGCTTTGCCGTTAATGTTGATCGTACAAAATCAGATAGATCATTTTCTGTGGCAATCTGGCTCCTGTTTGTCCTCGTTTTGGTCAAGTAACGCGCTTTGTGTTCTTTGACGGCGCCTCTGGTTAGTACTGATTTGGACAGCCAGTCCAGTCAGAGTGAATCACCTTGGAAAAATCAAGATAACAGGATAAACTCACTGTCTCACTTGCACCACTTGTGAAAACAAAAGGATTAAAAATAGGCCTGACTTCCTTGTAGTAATTATGTAATCTTCTTACTCTGTTTTTTAAAGGTTCTCGCTGTACTGTACCTCAGCTGAGCACCTCTTTAAAAGTTATCGCCGTCCTGTTACCATAGTGAGAACCATTGTCACCTAGAGCCGGAGCCAAAACTTTGGGGAGACAATACCGTCCTTCTAAAAAGAGAGAGAGAGGAAAGAAAGAAAGAAAATTAGTCAAAATAACTGCATATAATGTAAATGTTATTATACATGTTTGTTTGTTTTTTTATTTGTTTGTTTGTTTATTCTGCTGAGATAGATCATTCTAAGCATTATGTGTGCATTTAACAATACAAGCTGGCCACAGACAGTCAGTCATAAATAGTTCATTCCTTTCCAGCATGTTAGTCAGCACTTATTCATGAACACATATGCACATTTCTTCAACAAACTGCAGTGAGACAGTGAGATAATTAATCATAGTAGAAGAATGTCTGCACAAGAAACATGTGAGCTTTAATTAATCTCATGCCTAAGATCAAACTCTGCATCTGGCAAATGGTGCTGACAGTGAAGAATACTGGTATTATTGTTTGGGAGAAAAACAAAGCCCAAAGAGTTTGAAATGAAACATATAACTTAAACATATTTTGTAGATGGAAATCTTACTTTCAAGTGTCAAGTGTAGTCAAAATAATAACAACAACAACAATACCCTTCCAGGAGGAATGAGAATGGACCTCAGTGGGAAGGATGGTGAAAGATTCTTTGTGCATTGTCATGATTCTAGAGTTTCACCATGTTTCCTGGATCCCTGTGGTTAACTGAGCAACTTCAGGGCATTGGGCTGAATGTGCTGTCAGGGGCCTGGTGGATGTGCTGTCAGGGGCCTGGTGGATGTGCTATCAGGGGCCTGGTGGATGTGCTATCAGGGGCCTGGTGGCCCTTTCTTGTGTTAATATCAATATGAATCCAACTGTCATTACACATTACTATTATTATTAGTAGTAGTAGTATTAGTAGTATTAGTAGTAGTAGTAGTAGTAGTAGTAGTAGTTTTAGTAGTAGTAGTTAGTATGTAGTGCAGCAGTATATAATTACACATATTACATATGACATTAGTATGAGTGTAATATGTAGTAATAGTAGTAATTAGTCATACCATTGACTAGGTGGAATATAAAGAAAGGGTTAGGATTAGGGTTAGGGTTAGGGTAAGGATTACGGTAAGGGTTAGGGTAAGGATTAGGGTAAGGGTTAGGGTTAGGATTAGGGTAAGGGTTAGGGTAAGTGTTAGGTGGTATAACTGAAGTAAAAGCAAATAAAACAAGACTTGCTATCACTTTCTGTATGAATCTGTATTTATTATGCAACGAAAATTGCCTGTGTTATTTCACTGAATTACACATTTGATTTATTATAAAGGTTTCTGAAAATACGATTTGTATTGATGGTCACGGCTGGACAAGTTGATGCATTATAATTTTGCACTTTTTTTTAACTTAGTGAATTAGTTTTCCTAACATGTTTACTGTGCTGTAAGAAAGCTATGAATAGGAGGAGGCTAGAGAGAGAGAGAGAGAGAGAGAGAGAGAGAGAGAGGAGAGAGAAAGAGAGAAAGAGAGAGAGAGAGAGAGAGAGAGAGGAGAGAGAAAGAGAGAGAGAGAGAGAGAGAGCACAAAATGATAAGATCAACAGCATTGGCCCTTAGCAGGCCATGAAAAGATCTATAATTGCGTTACAGACTGAATGTCAGATGAACATGTAGAGAAAATGAACAGTGATGAAGGGAGAAGTGGGGTAGCTGCTGGTAATCTCAGGTCCATAAAGCCCTACATGAACAGAGAGTATGGTCACAGCCTGTCCTCAATCTGTTTTGTTTACTGTGTGTTGATAGCATCAGTAGAAAACAGCTTGAAACTCACGCATAGGGCTCTTCTCACTCCTCTTTACTGGAATGTCATTCTCACACAAGCAGCTTTTTGCATGATATGAAGTTCAAGTGATGCATTATCAACCTCTGCAAATGCTGAAGACCTAACAGCTGAATGCAGATTCATTTGTTATGTATGTTGTAAATCGTATGTGCATTTCTGTTTTTATTCTAATCAGCCAAAAGCATTTTCCAGCATTGTGTTCACAACTCATGCAGTTTAGCATTTTTTCTTAGTGTAAGATGATCATTAAACTGGATGAGTGGAGAGGTGTGCAGAGGTCTCAGTAGTGAGGTATCACTAGTGAGGTATCATCAGTGAAGTGTCAGTAGAAATGTCTCAGCAGTGAGGTCTCAGTCAGTAGTGAGGTATCAGCTATGATGTACCATACAGTGAGGACTCAGTAGTGAGATATCAGCAGTGATGTATCAGTAGTGAGGTATCAGTAGTGATGTATCTGCCGTGAAGACTCAGTAGTGAGGTCTCAGTAGTGAGGACTCAGTAGTGAGGTATCAGTAGTGAGGACTCAGTAGTGAGGTATCAGTAGTGAGGACTCAGTAGTGAGGTGTCAGAAGTGATGCTTCTCCTGCTAGTGAATCTCCTCATTTCCTACTGAATCATATTTCCCTAACATTACCTAAATCATTCTCTCTAAATATTTCTCCGAGGCCTGCATGGCTTTTAAAATAAATCTGTGGCTTTCTAAACACTTTCTGTGATTTTATTTACTTACTATGTGTAGTTTTAGTTACTGGTCTTTCTTCATTTCTTTGTAAAGCAGTTTTGGTGGAACCTGTGGCCTCATACATATTTAGAAACCACTTGGCGTAGACCAGTGAGGCCTCATGGGTAGGGACAGCAATAAATAAAATATGGCTTTGCTATTATACTAAGACATAATTACATAATTATGAGCGACATCCATGCAGTACAGTTATGAGAATCACTATCTGCTATTTGCCTGCCAGTGTTCCTGTACTACTCCTGTGGACCTTCGTCTGTCAGTCAGTTAGAGGAGATTACAGATTCCAACCCAACATGGTTATCAAAAACATTCTGTGCAGCTTTCTATTTTCTTTAATCAGTTTTAATTTAATAAGTCATAAGATCTGTTCTCAAAGTTTATAAGTGCTTACATAACTAGTTATCACCTTAACTACCCATTAGTGTAATGACAAATAATATGATATATGGCCTGTGTGTAGAAGAAAGGTCTGACAGAGGGAACAGAGTTTTAGCCCGAACAGGTGCTCAGCTGACCAGTGTATACTGGGTATGCCATCACTGACAACTGGGTTGCATTTCAGACTTTGTCAAAATGTTTACAGATAATAGAAACTTAGATTGAGGCCTTTCCCCATCATAGTGAAAGATGTAATCAACTGTACTGGCAATCTTGTAGTTTATGGCATTTAGCAGAAGCTCTTCTTTAGAGCAATGCACAAAAGTGCTTTATTTCTCTACTCAAAGTATCCTTAACCAGTAGGAATGGATTAGAATCCAAAAAGAGCTACAATATAATACAATGCTATGGAATACAACACAATGCTATGGAATAAAACACAATAGAAGAGCAATTACTCAACAGGTCTGGTCAAATATAAAATCTTCGTGCAAGTACCTTATTAGGTTTAAAGTACTTTCCAAAAAGATGAATACAGTATTTCAGTAAAAGCAGCATTAGTGGTCATTTAAATACTGCTCAAATAGATGAGTCATCGGTCTGCTTTTGAAGACTGTGAGGGACTATGTTGTAGAGTCAGCCAAAGTTCATTACACAAACTGTGTGCCAGAATGGAGAAGCGGCTTGCCACTGGTCTTCCATGAACCTTGAAAGATGGTCAAGCCAGGCAGTGTTTGAAGGGTTCGAGGCCCAGATTGGGTTTTGACCATTGCTGTCAAGCAAGAAGGAGCAGGTCCATATTTTTTTTTTATCTAATATGAGCAGCTAGAGGAAGCCTGCGAATGCAGCAGTGGTGCAAAGTGGGAAAATTTAGGAACGTTGAACACCAGCCATGCTGTAGCAATCAACCACAGCAAAGGTGCATTACGTAAATCAAACATACGTTGTAAATAAACACAAACATATCTGCTTACTTCTGCACCAAAATAGACATCAAGAATGTCCAGTTATGCAAAACATTCTAAAGTAAAAATACTGACTGGTGCATAAACCTCACTGTCCAATTTAAATAAATAACTGGTTGTCCTAGATATGTGCAACTATGTAAGTGGGATTTATTTATGATTTAATGATGTTTTCCATAATGGATGTCTGTCTTCAATGGAGTAAGAAAACACATTAGCACCTCAACCTAGTAATGCACTGAATGAAAAGCCTGATTTTGCTCGGGCTCATCTGCGTATACAGGCTCTGTCACGGGAACCAGCATGGACTTGTACAGGTGGTTGTACAGTAAAAAAAAAAGAAACTCAGGGGAGTTGGACAGCTGCCAGAAGCAAGTCTCCTGAAGTCTGCTCCTATTTGCTGTGGTTGATCGCTGCCAGACCTCTCTTATTATCCATGGTATATCCCAGTGAAACATACTCATAAATAACATGGTGTGCCTTTAGTGATGAAGGGCATGTTAAAAACAAAAGAATTTACATGTTTAAGTGTTTAGTGTTGTCTGAGTTTTTGTGAAGATCAGATACAGTTGGATTGTGAAGGGGATGGTAGTTGATACACTGGCCTCTGTTGCAGCTTAACTCCTGAAGACCCAAAATCATTTCTTGGTAACAGTTTGTGCAGTTGAAGTCAAAGCCCTCCAGCTACTGCCCTTTACCCAGAGGACGTGGAGTGCATCTTTGGCATGATGCCCAGATACTTGAATACATCAAATTCCTGCTTTCAGGGACAGGCTTCACAAGTCACTCTTCAAAGAAGGCTAGCTGTCGAGGACCCTCGTCACTGCCATATCAGACTAAAGAAAGGCTCTTTCTTATGAAAGGACCTGCCTCAACAAGTACTGAACTTCAGCCACAAGCTGATCTCAGTCCAACTCCACTACCCCAGTTAACGAGAGAGAGAGAGAGAGAGAGAGGGAGAAGGACTGAGAACGAGAAAAAGAGAGAGAAGTGGTTTAAGAAAGAATGACGGCAGATAAAACGGAAAGAGCAGGAAACTATGTGGGATTTTCCCATTTTATTGGGCGCATAATTGGAAAGACGCCAGTGAAACATGGCCATGAAAAAGGTGTACATGAAGCAGTCGACTTTACAATTAGCTTACAACTTTACAGCTAGAGTACCAAAAGTAGTAGGGTTGAGTAATGTCTCAATTCACAGTGCTTAACTTTAATTGATTCTTAATATCTCAGTAGGTATTTCTATGCCTTCTTGAGTATTCTCTCACTATCTTTCACTCTCTTCATCAGAGTGTGAGCCACTGGACCAGATCAAACTCAGCAACATTACATTTGATACACGTGCTGTTCTAGGCTGTAGTTGTTGGCTGTGGATTAATTGTTGTTAAAGTATTTGGAATCATGGGTGTTTTCTTTTTGGGGAAAGGTATCTAAGTTACTGCATTCTGTTTTGTTAATGCATTTTAGCTTAGCTCATCTCCTAGCTATTTTAGACCTGTCAGTATTCAATCAAATGCTCAGCAACCATCAGAACATAGATGTCTCCGCTCCAGGTTTTCTGGTTGTCCCGTCCAGCTCCTCCTACAGATAATTATCCACACCTGCAGCTCATTTATGGACTCCTGACAGGTTGCCAGACTCTGTTGCAAAGTCACGGCATCTCTGTACCCTGTAGACAAGCACCCTACAGCCTCCCAGTCGTGCACACACCGTAGACAGGGATTGGCCAGGGCTGAGGTCAGCTGACTTTGTCCCTGTCGAACAGCCACACACATAAGAAGGAAGAAATATATAAACTGGCTGGCACATCTTTACTATGTTGTGTCTGTCAACTAACTTCTCTCTCAAAAGGTGAAAGAACACTGGCACAACGGAAACTTGGGCACATCTGTTTTCCAGCGTACAGCGTCCAGTCTTGCATTTTAAATGTAGGAACCAAACTTGTTCTGAAGAGCAGCTCAAGAGAGAGGAATGTATTCGTTTGATTCATGTACTTGGCTTTATATGATGCAGAAAGCATGAGGATGGGTGAGGGCTTATGGATTCAAGCATACATGCACACATTAACAATAATCAAAATCCACAGTGATGGATGTCTGACAGCTGCACAGAATTCATGCACAGCAGTACGGCTGATACTCACAGGACTGGCATTAGGGCAGGAAGCCACTGGTTGCAAGGTTGTTGCCCGGTTAGTGGCAGCAAAGGGACCCGGGCCAGGCGTCAGCTCGTTAGCAAAGGTGTTCCCCAGACGGCTTCCTGTAACGTTCACTTTTAGAGCTTTAAAAGTAGATGCTCTCATCCAGAGGGGCAGAGGCTGGCTCGAGGCACAGAGTCTCACACTGGCTACCGTAATTTGGGCAGCTGACAGTGAGACAGCCCTGGCTGGTCAGTCAGGGTGTACAGGGGACAGGGCGGGTGAGTGGTGACTCAGCTCAAAAGCCACGAGTGTGTGTCACGAAACACACGAGCAAGGAACGTTGTGAGGAGAGGACGGAAAGACGTCTCCTGTGTCACGGCTAAGATTAGGAAGCAGTGGCTGGAGACGTGTCTGAAATGAATGAACTGGTTCCACATTGATTGGCACAATTTAAATCAAGCTTTGCTTTAAACTGTCTTATTCTCTTAAGGTACTAAGTACTTAAGAGAGTACCGGTTCTCTAATTGGTACTAAGTAGCTACCTTAACTCAGGTGCAAGTAAAACAGTAGTTTGTAAATGTTTTTGTGTGTGTGTGTGTGTTTTCATCATGTTCTGTTATCAGCAACGCGTGGATTGCCTTGCTGTGATACTGCTCATGTTCAAGTTTTATAATTTTTTAAGGACGTATCAAAACGTCACAATTTTGTTAACAGATATTATTTGCATTGATATGTTAGAGGGCAATTCTACAGAAAGCTCAGTATTTGAAGTTGTTTTTGAATTAAACTCATGTTTTATGCCTCTTGAGTCTGTATTTTTCGCTGCGTTTACCTCAGTGAGTGTTTAGGCTAGCAGTCCCACTGCTGCTCTTTGAGGAACACAGGGATTTGGTTGGTTGTGATCCAGTGAGACTTTAGCTTAATGCAGGGCTCAGGTAACGTTGGACCAAACGTTAGTTAGCTTAGCGTATCAGCAAGGGCTCTACGGCCATGTAATTTTCTCCAACCAGAACGGTCCGGCACTAAAGCTTTGCTTAATCTCGTCCGTGACGTCTTCTGCTGGGGGACAAGAGGGTAGCAATTACTACTTCAAAGGTGCGGCCCCAGTAAAAGAGAGCATTCATGCTTTCACTTCAGTCCATCTTCAGCCTCCACCCTTCGCTCTCAACCTCCAAGTTTATTTAGATGAACGACTGAGTTGAGAAACAAGAGTAAAGTGCAAATAATGTTTGTCTTGGCAGGTTTCAGAAGATGACTATATTGACTTTAAATGTACCAAAATATCCCATCAAATATATTTTTATATTCTGGTTTTGGGAAAATTGTCAGGGGGAGTAGGGACTGTAGTTCTACTGAGTGTGTATACCACTGTATTTTCAAAGTGGGCCTCAAACCAATCCCAAAATAAACCCAATGAGATATGCCCTACCAAGAGTTATCTTATACATGCTAACTATTAGATGTTCAATTAACAGAGTAACCGATAGTTTGCCATGTCAACAGTAAGTTGCCTCTAACCACACAACAGACTCAGGTCAGCTTCTGAGGACAAATTTAGTGAAGTGTGTATGTTTAGACATTTTAGCTCTGTTTTATGAGGTTTGTTTGATCTTCCAGTAGAATAAAAATATTGTTATGATATTTTAAAAATAAATCTTACTTTTGAATAGATGTCTAGCATCTAAAGTGGCTAAATGTCTGGGGGGAATTGTGGCCTATAAGAATGAACATCTGTTGTAATTTTCCTTTACAGTTTATTCTGCCAGTATTACATGAACATTATATGATCAAATTTCTGAACATGCATGATTTTCTCATTTACTAAAGAAGGCTCACTGTCTGGTGAATACTCAGTTCTAAATACGACCCAAAATACAGACTTGCCCTCACCTCTCTTATAACTTCATCAGGACTTCAGTTACCAAAGAACTCCATCTATAAGCAGTTTGTGCGTGTGTGGTAGAATTCATAGTGTGTGTAGAAGTCCTAGTGTGTTTGTGGATCGAACATGACACTTCACGGCCCTACAGTGCTGCCACCACACACACACACACACACACACACACACACACACACACACACACACACACACAAAACTTGGTCTAGCATTAGAAGCAGCCCTCTGGAAGCAGAACAGGTGGGCAGGACCATGACTAATTCTACCGCTTATGTCAGGAGTCTCTGCAGTACTGGTGTTACAGTGCATCTCAGGTGTGTCCAGTCATTTCGTCCCACAGATGCCTCCTCAGGACACGTGTGTAGAGGAAATCAACAGTATGAACACATAACACGTCCTGCTTTAAGATGCTGGAGAAGTGTAGATCTGATGAGGGCCTGTAGATGGTGGCAGCTTCTCTGCAGCCTCTTTCCTTTGCCTATCTCTTTATTTCTCTTCATCATCTGTTTCTGTCCTTTGCCTCAGTGGTTAAGGCACTCGACTAGTAACCAGAAGACTGCTGATTCAAACTCCACCTCAAGTTGCTACTGTTGGGCCCCTGATCAAGGTTCGTTACCCTCAGTTGCTTTTGATAATTTGGAGGAAATTCGTTAGTGTGGCCCCAGACAGTACTTACCCAAAGGCCCCTTTGACAGTCCACTGACATGCACAAAGGCACGTCCAAAGAACAACAGACCCCCACATCCAGGCTGCAAACACCGCCCGGCACTCCCTGTAGACCACACGCTCCCTGCTTAATTTGTTCAGAAAAAAAGTGAACTCCTCATAAAGTGTAAACTCCTCATAAGGAGTTAACTCAGTTTAACTGTGAACAAGAAACAGATAAACAAACAAAGAACCATCTTTACAGTATGTATTTACATTAGTGACTCTTTATGAATTTGTACGTTTATGCATTTGTAAGCATTAGTCATGACCCAAGATAAGGAAGTGCTTAATGTTGCAGATAAATGTGAGACACTATTTGCTCTTCGAAGGTCAGTTTATAAATATATCGAGAGAGAGAGAGAGAGAGAGAGAGAGAGAGAGAAAGAGAGAGAGAGAGAGAGAGAGAGCAGGAAGAAACATTAAGCCTGGGAAAAGATGGTGAGAATCACTGCTGTGTTCTGTCATACCTTGTTGTCCTCTGTGGGTTTTTGGGTTTTTCATTCACTCTTTGCTCCTCTGTTTCTCATTTCACTCTCTTACCACAAGTTCCTCGCTTTAGTGCCTGTCAATATTAGCTCAGGAATATTTTAAGGATGGCCAGAGGACAAAATCCTGTTATGGTTTAAAAAAAGGTCTATGCAAATAATAAAATATTCACCCAATCAAAGCAGAAAACCACTAATGAATATTTATTATTTGCACAGAAATGAGGATGATTCATCTCAAGCATTTCTGGGGACTTCTAAACTTGGATTGTGATAGTAAACCTTAGTCTGGAATAGCAGAACAGAGGACAGTGGTTCAGTGCAAAGGACGCTGAAGTTCCCATATTCAGAAGAGAAACAGATGCACAAATATCTGGGGGAACCTAAAAGAATCAGAAGTTGTGGATTGACCACAGTTCCATCATCTTCTGGTTCAAGTGGCAGCAGATGAAGTTATGGTCCTTCTGGGGCACACAGATGTCCAGGTGCTAACCTCTGAAACAGGTTACACTTTGTACTTAAAAGTTTCCTGTTTCAGAAACGTCCACTTATCTGTTTGATCTTTGAATGTTGGCAACTGTTTAGGGCAATTAAGCAAACCATGGCAAAAAATATCCATATTTAAATTATGCCACCTGCTGGCTAAGAGGCATAAAAGAATTAAGTCTCATCTGATATTCACTATGCACAGATTCCCCTACAGTAGAATAATGAAAGAATCAAATAGGATGGAACTATTCCAGTTCACGCCTCCTCCAAAGGACCCTGAGAGATAAGAACGGAAAAAGTGCTCCGTGTTTACAGCAGCCTGCCCACTGCAAATATAGAAAACACATCTCCATACCCACCCCCAAGTCCACTCCAAGCACTAAAATGTTCCCTGCTCAGAATGTCTGCTGAGGGGCCTGGCTGGAGGCCCACCAGCTTCTCTGGGTCTCTCAGTGCGGAATCCCAGAGGAGGGTTGGTTGTTTTTTTTTTTTATGGACCTACCTTTCAGCACGCCAGGTGCGCTCCACAATCCTGACCATAAGATGCTTTGTAGCACCCCTTCTGGTTACCTGGGGATTTGATAATGGAGCGAGCAGCCATGTTTTGAGTAGTTAGATATGATCTCCTGGAAAAAAAGTTGCCATTATTAGATTAAGCTTGTAAAAAATGCCATTATTAGATTATGTTTGTAAAAAGATGCATTAGATTATGCTTTTTCATCTTCAGAGACCCTGGTTGAATGGTACCAATCACTCAGTAAGCCAACTATTACAGCCCAAGGCCATTTCCTGTTCTGTCAGGCCTCAGTGCATAGGGGTCATCACATATAATCTGAACATTAACCAAATGATGCCAAGAACTGTCTACTGGCAAAAACATGTTTGCTTACTCACGTTACATATATGGCAGAGTAAGTTGCATTGATTGAACCGGTCAAATTTGGGACTCCAGGAAGGACAGTAGAGTTTGCACCTGTGCAGGTATTTCCTGGATGTTGTCTGGATGACCTCTCGTGCTGGACCGCATTGCTAACAGAGGACCAGAATACATTAATCTTCATTTTAATTCATTGGGGCTGTGACTGACAGCCTTCAGTCAGTCTTTTTACTGACTCAAAGCTCTCAACTATATCAATAGCATTGATTATAACGTGATGGAGTTTAGTTTATGTTTAGATTATTTGATCCAATACATTGATTTTAAATGGGTTAAAAATCATGATACTGTAAGTCTAATATAAGATGTCATCACTTGTTTCTGCAGATTTTGGTGGTACACATGAAACGGTTACTTATTTCAGACTCCTACTCTTACATTTATTACTTGTTACTATAGTTAGGCAAAAGTCTGCTAAGTCAATACTGGGTGTTGCCCAGTTTGCAAATTTTTTGTTTACTAGTTGGTTTACCACATTTTCATTTATCAGTAGTCAATTTTGTTTCGCAGCACATTTTTTATCAGCACATCTGAAAGTTTTCCAAACCAAAGTAATTCAGTCCAAATATTGGTCTACACTCAGAGCTGATCACTTGAAAGCATGCAGGAGAACTGGTATCAGGAGTGAAGACTTCTGTCTACTAACCTCAGTATCAAGCTTTACAATAAGAATAGCATTATCACTGATGATACTGATGTGCAAAAATCATAAGTTAAATCGAATCAAATCAAAATTAACCATAAATTACAGGGATTTTAAAAAGTAATGAAGGTTTTTGGTAGATTATGACAACATCCTCTCAACTGGAAAATGTTAACTGAATTTAAGTTCTAATATATGTACGCAAGAAACGAGGTCATTGAGCAAACGAGGTTCTAGAATTCATTCTGCTCCTTTCATCGTCAGTGACATCATCACAACGTAAACCACACAACATGTGTCACAGATGAGCTTCCATGTTAATGAACACTTTCTCCTTTTACCATCAATCAGCAATCTTACCCACAGAGCCTCGGGGTGCTTTGCTTTAAACAGCCACTGATTAAACAAGAGGAATAAGGTGTGCTCCATGCTTTACTGGAACAAAGTCCTGTAGTTACGCTTGGCCATTGCAGTGAATATCTACTTCTGGTTAAACCTGGAGAAGTCTGATGGAAAATTAAAACTGAGTCCATGGGCAAATTTGCTTCATCTGTCCAAAAGACAACCACAGGCTTTTCAAACAACCTAGCATGTCTATTTTAAATGTTTGCTTGTGGTTTCCTGATGCCAGTCCATTCTTCTCTTTGCATTAGGACTTGCCACAGTGATTTGACACAGAAGTTCTTCCACAGCTTTTTAGACATTTTCTTTCATTCAAAGTGTTCTGCTCTTATCCACAACAAGGTACAAATTATTTGGACTTGCTAAGCTCACAGTGTGGTTTTGACTGTCACCAATAATCCAGACAGTTGATTTTTATTGTTTTGTTTTTTTTTCTTTGCATCACAATAGTCTTCTTTAGTGTCTCTGAGACAGCAATAGATTCCAGGTGAAAACACAGAATCTAGAACCAACTGAGAATGACACATTTAGAATCAGATCTATAACATTCATTACGTTAATAACGTTAATTTTCTTCTTCAGAAATAACGATACGATGTTACATAGCTGTTGAAGGAAGAACTGAGCAGTTCACTTTCTAATTATTTTGTTTATTTATTTTCCTGTTTATTTATAGGTAGTCTAAATTCAGCCTGTAATTGCTATGCGGTTCAACTGACATAAGCATGGAAATCCTCAAATTAAATTGAACAGTCTACACTCATAGTCATTATTTCATTTCGAATCTTATGTCCTGGGGAAGGAGTTGTGCTGAATATCATTTATTATGACACTAGTCTCTCTGCTCCTGTGGAAAATACCCTACACGTCCTCTTAAGGGATCAACGTCTCTGTTCATCGGCAGAAATGACCCAAGTGGAACCTCCCACTTCCAGTTCCAGATGACTGTAAGTGGGATTGCTTGTTTGAATGCTGCTGTGGTCGACAGCCCATATTTCCTTGTGTGGAAAAACCCTACACAGTAGCAACCAGTGTACCTACTGAGCTAGGACTCTCCCACACTGTTTCCAAGGGCCCCCACCTCCACCTGACCAGTCTTCCATAGATACCCCTGACTACACCCAAATGATTTCCATTCTGGGCTTTTATTAGTCCCTGAGGAATAACATCCACAGCTCACAGCAGCGAATAATTGAATTCTTTAAGAATCTTGTTTGCCAAGTGGTTTCCCCTGACAGACAGCCTTGGGAGTTACGATACCACACATCTTCACTAGCCACAAATCAAAAGTCAACACAGCAACCCATTAGCAATATTACATTAAGTGGTATTATGCAAAATATCTGCAGAAGGATTGACAGTCTTGTTATGATTCTGCCTTTCACTCATTTTTTTTTTTAATTTTATTTTATGGGTCTAGTGCTTTTTTTTTTTTTTTTTACCATAGGCACAGTCACAAACCAGCCTCACTGGAGTTCCCTAGCACGAACAAGCCAAAAGCAACAGCAGTGACCCACTCCCCAAGACTACATGAGGAGGAAACCTTGAGAGAGGCCAAGACATGATGGGGAGACCTATCCTCTTCTGGGTTGGCACTACACTAGAAATCACAGGCAAACTTTAAAAACGTCCAGTGGACCTCACAACTCCAAAAAGAGACAACAGGCAGCTTGTATGAACATATTTGACCATGTCCTTTTTGCTTCAAGAAACTGAAGATCATCAGTTGTCAGTTTCTGAGCACAGGACTACGGCTGTGGAAGAAAGGTCTCTTCAGGAGAGGCCATTTTGATGCTGGTAATTAAGCATGGATGGAAGCTCCTCTCTCACAGGGTCTGATCAAAGGATTCAGTGATGGCACTTAATCACACGCACGTCCTGGTCTGAGTTCCGAGTAGGAAAAGAAGATTTTGGTTTGTTTTTAATATGCAAAGGATAATTCAACTTCCTGAGCCATTCCATTGGGTCCGCAGAGGAGGAGACCAAGAATCCTAATTGACAAATTGCAGATGTCATTGGAAACCAACTAACTAAAAGTTTACTGGGCTTTGCTCACTGCTGACATTAATACTTACATGGCAGCAGCAGGTTCTGGGGGCTGGTCTGCTGGTTCTGGGGGCTGGTCTGCTGGTTCTGGGGGCTGGTCTGCAGGTTCTGGGGGCTGGTCTGCTGGTTCTGGGGGCTGGTCTGCTGGTTCTGGGGGCTGAGCTGCAGGTTCTGGGGACTGGTCTGCAGGTTCTGGGTGCTGGTCTGCAGGTTCTGCGGGCTGAGCTGCAGGTTCTGGGGACTGGTCTGCAGGTTCTGGGGGCTGGTCTGCTGGAAGAAACAGGTGCAGCAGTCTTGCTGGAGTTTTTACATATATACGAATGAATGAATGAATTTAGCACCACCAACAGACTGCTTGTATCATACAACTTTATCATACAACTTCTCCTCAAACTGTACACCCACGAAATGATAATATTAAATAAGTGTTTCTAATAAAGGCTTTGGTGAGTGTACGATATGTTCAGTATGTTCTTTGTGGGACAAATTAATGACCCACCTTTACCCACCAGTTCCTGCCCATCCTGATCAGATGTTACATTTGATACACGAGCAGCAATAAATGCATAAATGAGGTCAAATGAGGTCAAATCCATAAATTGCTGAACTGAATTACCAAGGGCTGATTAAAAATAACATGGATTTCAGGGTAAGCTTCAAAATATTTTTATATTTGTGTTTAATATTTTTAGGACCACTTGCTGTTTCTGAGTCGATCAACACCAGCAATGAACCACCTGTTGGACACAATCTTTAAATATGATCACACTGAGTCAGTCATTAATAATAGTGTTCAATATAATGATCCTAAGATAATCATTAATAATAGTGTTCAATATAATGATCCTAAGATAGTCATTAATAATAGTGTTCAATATAATGATCCTAAGATAATCATTAATAATAGTGTTCAATATAATGATCCTAAGA
>JAOYMR010000001.1:19817529-19832228 GCA_025802075.1 Tenebrosternarchus preto
GCAAAGCAGTGTTTCTAATAAACTTTTTATAAGAAAAATGGGAGACACACATTACTTAACATATTTTAAATCTACTTTAATTACAAAGTATTTTCAACAATATGTATTTTAAATGTTCCCATCTTATAAAAGTGATTTAGTGAAAAAAATGACACGTTTGATTTGTTTCATTTGACCAGATTTTGGCTTCCATCCATGTTCTTCAGTCTTGCAGTTCTTCTATGCAGATTTGTTAGTAACAACGTCCTTCTTGGATGCCATCCACTTCCATCTTTATTAAATTTTACTATTTGGTTTCGTGCTTTTACAATTTATTACCATGTGGAACCAACAACTTGTTTTGTCAAGCAGACAGACCAGCAGCAGTAAACAGTCTGGCCAGTTGTGTACCAGGGCTTAAGGAAGCAGCGTTAATTGGAAATTTCAACACAGGTGTACTTGCTGTGTTTTTACAACTGAGTCCATAATTTCAATATGTCTGACCTGATGGCTTTTTAAGTAAAATACGAGAAATTATATACACATATATATATGTATATACATACACACACACACACACACACATATGAATATATGATTCAAAACAAATCGCATCTGATTCAATTTACCAGTCGGGCCTTTCAGTACTAAGGTGGTCACTTTAATCCCTAAAAGGAGGACATATGGATTTGTGAATGACACTAAAACACACAAAATTAAAACCAAAACCTGCCTGGCTAGCTAACTAATTTAGGGATCTTGTAATATGTCTTACTAACCAAACTTGGCATTTGCTTGGCGTATGCCAGTAAGTCTGGCATAACGTACAAAACGAAAAAAAACGAAAATGGAAAAAATACCTACCCATTAAACATGAAATGTACCGGGTTCTGAATTAAACTGTTTCCATGGAAGCGTTTAGCCTAAGATTAGCGGTGGGATCTTTGGAAGCAGCACATTCGGAACTTTTATATACCTGCTAACACTCCACATTTTCTTGGGACTCTCCCTATTCTTAACTTTATTAACATACTAAAAAAATTGTCAAGAGGAAGAAAACTATATGCTGCACTGCGACAAAACAAAACACACATTACAAGTATGCTGTTTTCACTCCAAATGACAAGTCCTCCGCAAATACTTACGCCCATCTGCTCTAGCCGGCAGTACTACTCGTAGGCCGCACTGCAGAAGCTCCTCGGGATGACCTGTCTAGTGGGTGGAGACAGGCAAGTGTTGGTTAACTGTAGGCCATATGTTCACACTGAGGAAGGGATATGGACGCAGAGAGCATTTGTATGGATGCATCATTAGAGAGATTCTTATTTACCAAGAATGTCATGAATTATATAAGTGAATATTTGTTTCGTCCTTGACAATCCAACAGGTAAGGCTATGTTATACTGTTCTTTAAACGATCTACATGTTCATTTTCAAGTTAATGATCGAATGCAAATCACTGGACCACGAAATGTAGCTTTAAGGTGGGCTGGTTTGGATTTTGGTTTTAGATTTTATTTTAGTAATATATGATAAGCATCTTTGTTCGGAATAAATTCTGAATGTTGTGTCTATGAACCGCAGTTTTTCCTCCCCAAACATGCTACATCTATTCGTTAGAATTTCAGTATCACGGGAATAAGTGCATATGAACGCCACCAAACTTTTATTTACATGATGCAACAGGACTTCACATATAAGCCAGCGTCCTTTTCTTCCAGTGTATCTCTTCTGTCGTTGTGTATTTTTCTTTAAACGACACAATCTACTTTTCATAAAAAGTTTGTGATGTGAGTAGTGGAAAGGTCAGTAGAGGTTTCTCATCACGAAAAGATGTTTCATTTTCATTGTGGTTGGTACATATTTCTGAAACACCACTGGATGCCATATTGATTTATTTGTTATTAGGAAACAATAGGACTTACACAGTGTCTTTATGTAACAAGTTTCCATTTGCTTATGTGGTGTGCACATCAGTTGCAGTTATACAAAACTATTTAGGCTGTTATCTGGATTTGTAGGTGTGACGAGGCTAAGAGAGAGGAAGAAGCAGGAGGCGAGGGTGGCAGAGGCACGTCTTTACTTTATATCATAAACAAAAAAGCAGCACAAACAAGCGAGAGGCGCATAAAAACGCTAAAAATACAGCAAGCGCTATAATGCTTAACAAAGTCACCGGGCATCGCTTGATAAAGTCCGTCGCCGAGACCAAGAAGTGGCGTGTATGTGAGAGCTGAACCTGTGGGGATTTATGAGAAGCAAAAGGCTGAAAGCCAAGTAAGGAACACGTGCGCTGCCTTAGTAACAAGGTGATTGGTAACGGGGGCGTGGCTTGGTGCGTGGGCGTGTATGTGAGTGCGTCTCCCTCGAGCTGCAGTGCCGGCTTCCGATTTTTAAGTTGTTTATTTGAGAATAGTATTATCATCTAAAGTAATAAACGTGTGTTTTTACAACAAACTGTGTTAGTCGTGGTGCTTAGAGACTCCAGTCATTTCAATCATGTTTGTTTTTAAACAGTCAAGCAATAAACATAAAATCAATCAGGAACAATATTTGGCCTGCAACAAATGATTATTTTAGTTAGTGAATTATATCTTCTACCAATCCAGTAATGTTTCAATTAAACATTATTCATTGACAAAACATTTTTGTAACTGTATTACCCAATAGGCCCCTGACATCACTGAACAATGTGCAGAAACGGAGATCTTTATTAATATAAATATTTATATATATTTATAATTATTATTATAACAAGACTATCCTCATATACCTGAACCAGGTATTCAACTGCTGCAGAGCTGTTGGCTACTTCCATGAGCTGTCCTGGGAGCTGGAACAGAGTGGGCTGGCCGGAAGTCCCCCCAGGACTGACCTCAGGTTCTTTCTCATTATTGAAACAATGCAATGTTGTTGTTTTTTTTTTTCAGTTAATTACAAGAAGTGTAAACCTCCAGTTGTAAAGGTGACTGAGCCAAACAAGTTAAAACAGTCTCTCCAGAGCACAGATATATAAACAACAGTGGGCTTAGTGCATTTCCATTTATCAGTAAAATGTTCCTTTGAGGTCCCAGACTAACAATGTCAAGGAATTTAAGAGAGAAGGCTTCCCAATGTGCTGATGTTGTTACACTTGTGCCAACTACTAACCCAGAAAGAAAACACTTCCTATGGACTTCCACTTCAAAATGATCCTGGTATGACTGATTGCTTGAATTGAACAGAAATCAGCTCATTTCTCTCTTGAATGGCCTACAACAAATTATTGTTTGTTTGCTCCTAGTGTGTGTAGTCTGCTTTACTTTTGCCTCCTTGATTGCTGTGGGAAACTAGTGGGCTGAAATCAGGTTTTGAGTGTATTTTTGGGGTGAGTGTTGTAGTTTATGACTGTGGGCTCTATTTTTGTAGACACAGCACAAATTCAGCAATAAGGCACAAGACCACTAGACCACTGTGCAGGGCACTTGTGGGAGTAGCAGAAATCGAACAGTGTCATTACAAAACGGCTGAGGTAGACTGAATACATAATCAACATATACATGATCATTCAATTAGACTGAATCAGCGGGTGTGGTTAAGAGTGCTGCTGCAATAGCCAATCAGATTAAGTTATCTTATTATCTCATTCATTCACTTTAAAAGCTGAGTCTGAGCTAACAATACCGCACAGTGACAAATTCATTATGGCATCGAATGAGCCGGAATTGCAACAAAGAATCACAGATGAGGAAATAGACTTGTCAGGAATGTAGAGTCACCATGCCAACATATATAGCACTGGAAGCATTATTATTATTGTTATTCACTGTGATAAGAGTCAAATTCATGTTTATATGACTATTTATTTGCATAATTTCAATTATATGATTTTATATGGCAACTGTCTCGCATTTAATTGTCACAGCAGAGTTGTTTTTCCTAATAAAATATTGAAATGGAAGATATGTATGCAAGTGGGGTGATAGTTGTGGTCAAAATTGGACACGTCTCTGTGTGCCTGCAGGAGTGAAACGCCGTGTTGCACCTGTGCAGTAGATCTGAGGAGGCGGTTGTACAAACGCTGTTTTAAGCCAGAAAGGTTCAAAAACAACGTTGTGGATTTGAAATGTCACACCCCCTGGTGCTCCGCTCCACCCACCTCACCGCAGGCGACTTTAGTTCTGTCCTCCAAATAAACAAATGGTGATAAATGCACATACGTCTTACAAAATTAGCAAAATGCAGCATTAGGCAGCTGTAACTCCACAGAGCTGGTGGAAAATTAGGGCCCCTTTGGGAACGTTCTGTTATGGGTTTGTCTCTTCCTTGCCCTCCGTCATGCCTGCAATTCCATAATCCCTCCTTTATGGTATGTTACAGTAAGGAAGGATATTAACCTTTACCTGTAAGGTTAAAGGTTTACAGTCCCGGATCAAAACTGCTAAAGGTTTCTTCCATCTTAAAATTTGAAGTGCTGGTTTAGTTTTTCTTCAGTAAACCCACTTATCTAAAACAGAGCACATTAAATTGTGTAAGTCTTGGGTCAGTTAAGGCTTCCATTCTAATTATAACACAAAAGCAAGAGGGGTCACCATTTTAATTAATAAGAGGACCCAATTGCAACTGACATAATTCCAGACCGATATAGTAGATTTGTCATTGTGAGGGGTCTCCTGTTCCAAGTGCTGGTGATATTGAGAAATATCTGTGACCCAGATTCAGAAGATGAGGACTTTTATCTATTTAATCTTATACATTTAACTTTTAAATACATTTAATCTCCATAACCTAGATTGCATAAACATGTCCTTAGGTGTGATTTAAATTGCATTTGCATTCTGAACCCAATCCTACACCAGTTCTGCTCAAAAACAACCTCAACCTCTAAAATAGATCAATCTCTGTCCTTTATTTATGGAGGACAGTTGCTGTGTTTGTCCTTGGTGAGAACTTGAATGTTTTATTAAATCGTTTCTTCTACGTGGTATATTGATCCTACTTTTGTACTGATTACTAGTGATCTCCTTGACGCAGATATTGACTACTTAGTCATAGTCATATCTGACCAGTGCTCCACTTCAAATGGATGTGATATTTATTATGTATTAGAGCGTCTTCCCTCAGTAGAACAGTAGACCAGTATTTGAGAAACCTTCCTCTGAGCTGTTCAACTCCTGTATGAATGCAGGAGTTCAACCATGAATTCAAAAGCTGAGGCTATTTTGCACTCACATATTTTAGTATGTGAATTTGGTGATGAAGGTAATCACCTATTGACCCATTTATTCAGAGACTTACTACTTCTATATGAATACCGTACTTTAAGGACTAGACCCAAACACTCCAGAAAATTCCAGAGGTCACTGGATCTGTGAGTACTGGAAGACAGCAGGTCTGATGGCCTGGGATATAGCATAGAGCATAAAAACTTTTAGGGGGGGAAACTGCTCTACTTCTCCATGAAGTGTTTAATGAACTGTTCAAGAATGGTCCATTAAAATTTGGAATGTTGCTCCCCTAATCTTCCATCAGTTCAGTTATCTTAGATTAGTATTAGTATTTTGTTTGGTGCTTGGCAATTTTAAATACTTTGGTATTAATGTGACCCTCACATTGTCCTTCATTCATGAGGCTAATTATACCTGTATAATGTCATCCATGAGAGGGAACTTCCAGAGGTGGAGCAGGCTCCACCCTACCATTTGATTGGAGCTTGTGCTGGAGCTTGGATGAGGATGAGGATAAAAAGGATCAATCCTTCTTCCTCCTGTCCTCACCTGAACTTGACGCAGTTCAAGCTTGATACTGTTATAAATCCCTCTGGACACTGTACCTATGCAATGCCAGACTGGCAGGTATGTATCCTGGGATAATTCCATTGTTCCTGTGCTATGGTAAAAGAATCTGCCAACACATGTAGGGATGCCATCATTTCAACAAGCGTTCCTATTCCATTAAACTTGACACTAACTTTGCCTACTGACTTTTGATTGGCCTAAAATTACCAATGGGTGGGGGATGTGAGAAATAACAAATAATCTGACAAATATTGTTGCTTGTTCAGCCCCCTACAATAGTGAGTAGCATGGTGCCTCGCCCGGTGGTGGCCTCCGGTGGCCCGGCAATTGGATTATGTTTATGTTTTGATGATGTGTTTGTCACTTGTTTCTTGTATTGATTGTTCACCGCACTTTTCCCATGTGGCATGAGTCTGGCTCACTGGTCTCACCACTGGGTTTCTTTAAGTACTTCATCGAGCCGTTTTTGTTATGTTATGCCTGTTCTAAGCCCAGTGTTTCTGTTACTGCTGATATATTTAATCTTGAGTTGATTTTTCTTAGTTATCATTACTGCAGTTTTATGTTCAATTTTTTGTTGCTTTATTAAACTGTTCAGTTTGGAGACTTTTGCTTCCTTTCCTTTCTGTTAAAAGGTGGGAACATTGCAAACAAATAAACAAACAAAAAACAGACAAATGAAAATAAATACCGGACAACTGGAGACCTGAACACAGGCAAAGAACAGAAGATCTGGGTAAAAACTGGAAAGGTGGCAAACCCTATTCAAGTCTATTCAACCCTATTCATATGTTTTACGTACATGACACTTGAGATGTTTTGGCTGGCTGTTTTTACATCACTAGCCGAGGCCTTTGGGAGTAACATAAATCCCTGCCCACTGCATTCAATATTTAGAGTTCCGGTTGAATCGCTCTTCTCTAGGCCCCCGGGTGGCTGACACAGTTACCTTAGATCAAATTTAACTTGAATGATCAAATTTAGCTTGAAAGGACATATTTGCGGAAATGAACTGCTGTGCTGAACTGCTGTGCTTAGGCAAAACAGTGTTACATGGGATTACATACATGAGTGGAACACTGCTGTATTTAGAATGTGTTCCAATACACATATTACTCACCCATCAGCTCTGAGTACTGAAAACCTAATCCCAGGCTCAAATTTGAGCTAAAGAGTAATTATTTTTATACCACTAATTGCCCTACAGTATAATATAGCTCATGAGTAAACTGCCTTTATAATCATGCTTGGAGTGATTTAGTTGATTGAATTATTTCATAGCTAAGCAATATAATGTGTGTTCACATGAAGTTTCTGTCTGTTTTAATTTTAACATAACTAACCTACAACATAGCCCAGCTTTAGTAATACTTATTCTAAGCAGGTGTTTTTTAATCTAGTAGTAGATTCTTGAGATGTTTTTAACATGCTCTTGTAATATTTTCATTTATTATTTTTATTCAGTATGCAAGTTATTTTTCTTTTTCTTATTATTTTTTTTTTGCAAAATGTACACATGATTTTATGGTTCTTAAAATAACTTTTTCACACCGGTGTAATCTCCACAGACATCTCCACCTCTTACGTCTAATAGTTCATTACCAACTGGACATCCTGTACCAAAGTGTCACCTCAAAGGAGAAGCTAAATAGCTCCTGGCTGCCATCTTCCCAGGATTTCACTCTCCTGTGTTGGTTCCTGCAGGAGTTCAAAACTGTTTCTCCAACACTTGTACCAGAAACTCAGACTGTCCTCCAAAGCAGATGTGGTTCAGTCATCCCAGCTGTCAGTGATGGGAAGTGCACGAGCCCACCACTATAGCATTGTGTCCTCGGAAGAAGATGGGACGATGCTGACCCCTGTTACCATGACAAATGGCTCCGGTAATGCGCGGCGCACACACCACCACACACAGAGACGCTTTGTGGACAAGAACGGGCACTGCAATGTGCACTTTGTTAATATGAGCGAGAAGAGCCAGCGCTTCGTGGCCGACATTTTCACGACCTGCGTGGACATCCGCTGGCGTTGGTTGCTGACTATCTTCTGTCTAGCATGTCTCCTCTCCTGGATCTTCTTTGGTTTTGTATTTTGGCTAGTGGCCCTGTCACATGGAGACCTAGAAAACGAAGAGCAGTTGTGTGTTGCAAACCTCAACAGCTTCACAGCAGCCTTCATGTTCTCTATGGAGACACAGACTACCATTGGCTACGGCTGCTACTACGTTACTGAGGAATGCCCTGTTGCTGTCTTCATGGTGGTTTTCCAGAGTATTATGGGATGCATTATTGATGCCTTTGTCACTGGTGCGGTCATGGCCAAGGTGGCCTCGCCAAAGAAAAGAAGTGAGACTCTAATGTTTAGCCAGTACGCCATAATCACCACGAGGAACCGTAAACTCTGTCTAATGTGGAGGGTGGGGAACCTGAGGAAGAGTCATCTGGTAGAAGCTCACGTTCGAGCACAGCTCATCAAGTGTCGCACCACCCCTGAGGGCGAGTATATACCACTGGAGCAGGTAGACATTGATGTAGGATTCGATACCGGCTTTGACCGAGTATTTTTGGTGTTCCCCATCACGGTCGTTCATGAGATTGACGAAGACAGTCCCTTCTATGACATGAGCAAACGGGAGTTGGAGAGCTCTGAATTTGAGATAGTGGTGATCCTGGAAGGTATGGTGGAAGCCACATCCATGACCACGCAGTGTCGCACCTCTTACACAGCCAGCGAGGTTTTGTGGGGTCACCACTTTGAGCCTGTTCTTTCTGAGGAGAAAAATCAATATGTAGTGGACTACTCTAGATTCAACAGCACTTATGTGGTTCCCGGCACTCCGCAGTGCTGTGCCAGGGAGCTGGAAAAGAACAGCATGTCTGGCTCCTTATGCTATGAGAATGAAATAGCTCTCAGTAATAAAGAGCACACAGGAAATGAAGAAGAGTATAAGAAAGTATAGAATACCATTTTCGGTGAGAGTGTTATGTTGGAGGACATTGATGTTTGTTCAGAAACTGTCCTATCAGGGATCTGTACATCTGGAACCTAAGCCTTTGAGAATCTGACTTGTTCTTTTAAGTAGTAGAATGTATATTATATATTTTGTATATGTTTACTATATATGTATAGTAAATAATATTGTTCTTTTAAGTATTAGAATGTTTCGATATTTACAGTTTTATATTGCAATGGGGTATTGAGATCTTTTTCCATATGTATTTTAGTTCAAATATGTAGTGCTGTTATTAGATATGTAATGTCACTGCTGTTCACATTCGATAAATCTGTCTGTCCAAACTTACCAGTATAAGCACTAATTATACAAGGGAATCAGATACAATATACTGTATCCTTTTTTTGCCTCAGTGAAGAAGTATGTCTTGTACCTTTTTGTTATATGCATTTTTGTTGTTCTGTTTCACAGCCTTTTAACTGCTGCCTCCCTTCAGAGGCCAGTCACTTTGGTGAGTGATACTCCACAAAGGGCATTCCAAAATGTTTACAATACTACCAAACTATACTGTTTACAACAGCACCAAATCCTGAAAGGAGTTCAATACGGTAAACTATTCATAGAATCCAGATAAGTGGTGGTCAAATGTAGCTCCACACCAGGTCTAGTAGGAAGTTTTTGAGTTGAGGAAGTTAAACTAGTATACAAGGCGTACTAGTATAAATATCAAGAAGGGTTGCAAGATGGGATTCCAGTCAACCTTTCAGTCCCTAAAATAGCAACATGTAGGCCTTGAAGGCAGTGCATCTAAATGCAGTTATCTTGTCGTTACTGACCTTGAATCTCTTATCCTGACCACAGCCAGCACACTCGGATCAAATGTGACTAGTGGATTTGATTTTGTTACGAACACAAAGCTTGGCTTCATACGCAGAGTTTTTATTTTCCACATTGTGTAATTAAATGTCCCATTCCTTCTGGGTTTCTGTGGTTGAAATAAGTTGAGATCTCTATCAACACAAGGCCCATTCTCATGCCTTTCACGTACCGTTTCTTAAACAGTGACTTAACTCACTCCATTGCATTGTACTAACTATCCTCCCAGCACTGTTGTGATCAGACTCATCAAACTCCTCTTACCTGCTAGTTATGTGGGAGAGAACCAGTAGCAAACTGGAAGTGTCACCTGGTTGAGAACTTTTCCAACAGACATGGATGTTTCACGAGTTGGCAGGGACCTGCTTGCTTCTTGAACAGCAATGACCACAACCAGAGGTGCATTACACTGTTCAGCCATCACAAGTCAGTCTCTTGCACATAGCCCAATCATTAAAATCTTTGTGTTCAATGAATGTGTCTTACTGTTGCATATCACTAGGTGGCAGCAGAGGACTGTGGTTGGTTGGTTTGGAAATGGTGAGGTTTGAGCACGAGAGGAAATCTGTCAACTGTGTTGTGAATGTTTATATCAATAGCACAAGGAAAAATCCAGAACATTGTCAAATACGTCAACTTGAATTTGTCCAGTTGTACCAGATGGATTAATAATTAATCGAGATGCAGGAGTGGGATGAGGGTGATCATCCTCCTCCAATTGGTGCTTGTAGGAGTAAAACCACACTTTGTATTGTGGTAGCTACTCCATATTTCCCATAGGTTTTACATTGTTTGCCCTTTCCATGCATGTTCCATCCTTTAAATGTTTGATCTACAGTCCGAGTTGTTCAATAAAGTGTTTAAAATGTCAAGATGTTTTTAAAGGCCCTGTCCAGCCCAGCCAGTATCTGCCCCCAAGAGTCAACAGGCAGCACTAATGCTTCAGGAGTCCTCCCACAGACCCTATATGAATTGGCAGTGAGCAATAAAATGTAAAGAACTGAAGACGAGCCATCCAGTGAAAATGTGAGGGGATTTCACTGGTCCTGGACCTGTTCTGTGGCAATTTGTTCCCTTAATATTTTAAGGACAAGTTCCTGTATCTGACCTGCATATGACCATAAAAATTAATACTACCTGCTTTTTCCAAGTTCTTCATAGAATTAAATCTTTTAGATAATCAAGATAGTGCTGGTATTAGTTACAGCAGAGATCAGCACTCCCTCCTCTTGGAGAGCTACCATGTTTCAGTCCTGCCATTCTAAAGATTTAATCAACAACCTAAGCTGAATCAGGAGTGTTGCATTCGAGTCTTAGATTAAATGGTGGAACCTCAATTGTGCATCTTTGAAAACAGCCACTAATCAATTTTACACCAACCTATGCTAAAACAAGTTTAACCAACACTTCATTAGTTCCCAAATTTGTCTTCAGTTTAACCAAATTAAGGTTTTTGGCAACAGATGCAGTTGTATGCAAAGGTGTTGAACAAAGAAAGTATCAACATGAGTAAAAGTGTATCCAAGTGGCAACAAAGTTACCAACACTTTATTCTTCCCAATGATGGTAAAGATGGCAGCGAGCATGTACATCTAGGTGAAGGTATAATTATGTAATGAACTGTACACAGACGATCATCTGCACGCATGAGGGCAGCGACTATTCAAGAGAACCAGTCCAAACCCACCAAAACTTCAGCCACTGTACTAGTCATGTCTGCTAAAACAAAAAAATTGCATTAGTCATACCATGTTTGCATAATCAGGATGACCCACCTTGTCGAGACAGTTCTTACCCATAGAACATGCTTTGGTTACTGGTCATCATTCAAAGTGCCAGAAGTTATTACTAGAGGTCCCAACACATGCCTCTGAGCACGTTTGGGTTCTGTGGCCAAGAAATATTAAAATAAGTAAATTACAGACACCAAGTGAACAAACCAAATGAACAAAGACTCACCAGAATGGAAACTCTGCTTCCTCCTCCTCCTACACCCGTAGTCACAGCAACGGCACACGTTGCTCTGAAAAGGGTCGTCTAGAAGTTCCCATCTGTCAACAGACCCCAGACTTTAGTTGGTCCATTTCAATGATGGAGATTAAATAAGTCTTTAAATACGATTTTTGAAGGGAAAAAAAGCGCATATTTACTCTCCAAGATCTTGGTTATAATTGCAAGCCTTGTTTTCTTCATTTAGATTTTCAGGGTCCCATACCACTAGATTGCAATGGAGGTACACCTGCCATTAACAAGTTTAGCATTAGTCTCTGCCACTTCAGAGTATACAGACCCAGGCACCCCACATCACACGCCTTGCAGAGAACCAGGTTATCCTGTGCATTAGGAGCCCCTTACTTCCGAGTCCAATGCAAACTTGAATGCTTGTAGCTGAAGCACCAGTGAAGAGGACCGAGACCTTGGCAAGAACCTCGAGTATCCACTCTTACCATCTACAAGACATCTGTGGGGCAGGGGGCACAGCAATTTAAACACTAAAGCATTCTTTTGAAAAGCACTGCACCTCTCATCTCAACACACCCATTGTCGGTGATGACTGGATAAATCCAGGAGTCTGCGCCAAGTTCCACGGTGTTGGAGGCCACACACTCATCCATAAACAGCATGAGGGGTTGGTGCATCTGCTGTTCCACTGCGGCCCAGATGTAAATAAAGGATCCCAGAGTAAACACGCTGGAGACTGCTGGGCCACTTAGGTCATCTGCATTGGGATGATTTCAGGGACAGAAGTGTTGACATGAGGGGAGTCTGAACAAAGTTGTGGCTACAGTTATGAGACATCCGGTACGAGACACTTACCATTTAACAGACCCATGTGGAAGACCAGCCTCCCACGACCTTGCAAAGCACCAAAAGCAGGTGTAATGTAGGGGCGCATCCATGCAGGCCTAAAATTTTAATTAGACATCAGTGAAAGGTTTAAAAGATCTCATACAGCTCTGAACGCATCAGTAGCACGCTTACCTTTCCATGACACACTCAATGGGATAGTTGGTTGTGATGGGATATGGTCCAATCATTGGCCTAAACGCCAGCACGTTTCTATACACGAGCTGTTTGTGCGTTTTCTGATGACGGTTGGGGGAGAAGAAATGCCCCATTAGATCCCCCCAAAATTTTAAAAAAAATTAAAATAAAATAAGTTTAGTATACCGATTGTCTGAAACGGCACTCGGATAGCCGATAGTGAAAAACTGCCCTCCCGCTTCCATCTGCATTACGTGAGAATTTTGATGGACCACAGTTGCCCAAGAGAAGCCGGGAAGGTTTTTCAGCGTGGGTTTTATCAACGTCCCATGTAACGATAACATAGTCCTTTTTGCATTCGACGCGAATATCTGCAAATGAAGAAGACAAGTAAATTAACCCAGTCACGTTCAGCAATATATGCACCTACAACATGACAAAAGCAACTGAAGTAGTTTTCGCATTTTGTCCATTAAAACTGACTCACTAGCATCATCGGATAAAACTAACGTGGACGCTGCAAAAATAAAAAAAACTTGCCACAAGAAAACCATATCGGAGCAGGTCGATGGGTCTACGATTACAAACGCCTAGTAAGCAAGAACAGACAACAGCTGAGAATAGCTCTACCGTTCCATCATATAGCTATCCAATCAGCTATCTAAAACAGTTATCACCTGGTCAAAGACAGAAAACCAGCAACTTTAGATAATTGGCACAAGAGCTTAAGAAATTGCTCATGAAAAGTGTTTAAAGTACGTACATAACTGCTAGTTTGAAATGCTCCGAGATAGCGTCTAAAACAACAAAAATATTTTAAATTAAAAATATAAAAATAAAAAATATATATTTTATTAGACATATTGGTGTGTGCCTGGAACATAAATTATTTTATAGACTACACTTATTATGTAGTATCGTTTATAATAAATTCTTATTTAGACTATAGACTAAATAGCCATTTCTGTAAAGCAAGGGAGCTGGCGTTTAACTTATTTGTTAAATATAAACGCCTGCGAATATGCATCATCATTATGTAAGGTTAAAGGTGAATGCTATATACAATATTTTTGAAATACTACCTTTCATTAATTGATTTAGCTATTAAAGAAAAGGAGTCGCGTGACCGCCCCCTCACGCACCTCAGGTAGGTATGTTTGCGCGCGACACATCCCCACACAGAAACTAAGAAACGGCCACTTTATTTGCATCGCTATGAAATTAATCTGGAGATTAATTTGAGAATCTGTCAGTCAGGAGCGGGAGAAAGGGGTAAGAAAAGGGAGAGTCCCAAGAAAATGTGGAGTGTTAGCAGGTATATAAAAGCTTCCAAAGATCCCACCGCTAATCTTAGGCTAAACGCTTCCATGGAAACGTTTAATTCAGAACCCGGTACATTTCATGTTTAATTTGTAGTGATTTTTCCTGTTTTCGTTTACCCATTTTTAACTAAGCAAATGTCAAGTTTGGTTAGTAAGACATGTTACAAGATCCCTAGTTCAAATTAGTTAGCTAGCTAGGCAGGTTTTGGTTTTAATTTTGTGTGTTTTTCGTGTCATATTCACAAATCCATATGTCCTCCTTTTAGGGATTAAAGTGACCGCCTTAGTGCTGAAAGGCACGACCTTGTAGAGGACCTTGAACATCTGAGAGGTTATACCAGTCTACATTACATGGAACACCACCTGGATCGAAAATGAATCAGTGAGCCAAGCTCTGAATTAGAATGATTTGGACTGGTAAATTGAATCAGATGCCCTTTGTTTTGGATCCCATTTGATTTGGATCATCAGAGCAGAAGACAGTGATATTATGGTCTGAAACAAGCACCTTTTTTATGACCTCATATATTACCTTTGTATCAGTATGCATCTAAGCTAATTACCCAGAAACAAATCTGCATAGAAGAACTGCAAGTCTAATGTTTGCTGAAGAACATGGATGGAAGCCAATCTCTGGTCAAATGAAACTTAGAGTCATTTTTTTTCACTAAATCACTTTTATAAGATGGGAACATTTAAAATACATTTTATTGGAAATACTTTGTAATACAAGTAGATTTAAAATATGTTAAGTAATGTGTGTCTCCCATTTTTCTTATAAAAAGTTTATTAGAAACACTGCTTTGC
>JAOYMR010000001.1:19866851-19895188 GCA_025802075.1 Tenebrosternarchus preto
CTCTCTCTCTCTCTCTCTCTATCTCTCTCTCTCTCTCTCTCTCTCTCTCTCTCTCTCTCTCTCTCTCTCTCTCTATCACAAAAACGATGCATAACCTGCTGAAAGCTCTTGCCCAAACCTTGTCCACGGAGGGTTTATACTTCCGTTCTCATTTTAGCCTGTACACTGATTTTTTGTTGTTGTTTACAAAGGTATGTCTTGTATATTGTACAGTATATTTCAACTGAGAAGTCCTGCTGTAACAAATGGCAGCTTCTGAAGAAATGTGTTACATAGTTTAGTTTATAATGAGTTATGGTTAAGTATTAGTTGTGTCAGCTTTTCACATTTATATGTGGATTCATTATTAAAAATATTAAATATTAATATGTATAACATTTGACTTCTTAATAGTCACATTAGTATAACACACTGAATTCTTTATTGCTTGTATCACTAAGCTAGTAAGTCAAAAGTAAAGCCGCAGCAACACTTTTATGGATCATTTTTAAATTTTCATGCCGTCTCCCACAGACTGAGCTTCGATGGACCCAAGCCATTAGAGGCAACTGTGGTCCTCCACAGGCAAACCAATCCATCACTGAACTCTTAAGTTGTGGCTGTAAGAAAGGCTGGCAGGAGTCTATGTGTAAAGGAGATTAAGAACAAAGCAATCAATCAGAGATGTTTCTGGAGTACAGTTTTTTGAAGTAAATCATTATGTTTCCGCCATTCTTTTTAATCCATTTTTGAGATCATATTGAATATTGTTCTGCTCTTTATTGTTACTTTGTCATGATTAATAAACAAAAAGATTAAGCTTTTAAAATTACACATGCACACAACACACACGATATGCAGTCTGGGCTAGAACCTCAAATCCTTTTATTTCCTTCTTAGAATGTCAACTCACCAGTAAATATTCACTTAAATTTACTTTTTAACCATCAAAACAGGGATATATGTCACCATTTCTGTTATCAATGCAATCTACATTTTCAGTTGTCCACATTATTGTTCATCTCATCAGATGCTTATTAGTGATCAGCCAAGGTGACTGGACCTATAGTAAGAGTCAGAGAATTTAAGAGTAAGAGAATGTGTTTTGCCACTCACTCCAAGGGCTCCCATTTGACTGCCCGAGAATCTCCCTCCACTCAAGATGAAGAGTGGTTGTATGTGTTCAAGGACTGCCCTGCAGTTCCAGTCATCTTGAGTGCTACTTTATTCGAATTACTGTAACTAGACTAGACTTACTGCCTCTAGACAATCCTTTGTTGTTTGGGGAGGCAGGTGGTTAGGCACAGTTCAGTAAAAATTTAAACATGCAAGAAGCCTGTGATTGCAGGTTCCCGCACTGCAAGAAATGGAGAGAGACACTAAGCCCTGGTGAGTGCCACGTGTACCAACTGGTACTCCTAAAAAGGTCCTCCGAGTGTTTCCTTTTGCCAGTGGATATTTTCAGGTGCCCCTGGTTTTTCAGCAGTGCAGTGCTCCTTTGCACAGCATACCTCCTCACTGCTGAAAGAGGTGGGAAAAAAACGAAATGCTGCAGTTATGTAATTACAGGCAGAGCTACTGAGTGTTCCAGGAGAACCACAGGTCACTGGTAGTGAATGAAAGGCTGCTTAATGCAGAGTGAGTTTAGTGGCTAAACCTGCTAATCAGCATTGTTAGCATGAGCTGTGCTGGTCACCAGGTCTAAAAAAACGGGTGAATCAGGAGCTGAGAGGAACAGACCAATGAACTGGCAAAGATGAGGTGCAGTATATGTGGTCCTAATGAGCTCCGATGAGTCCCTAAATGAGCTGCAGGTCAAGTCAAGTCAAAATTTATTTAGAACAATACAGCAATCAGTCTAAGCCCTCGGTGAGCAAGCCAAGTGAGACAGTGGCAAGGAAAAACTCCCTGAGAGCAAGAGAAAGAAACCTTGTGAGGAACAAAGACTCAATTCGGGGGGGTGACATTATCCTCTGGCTGACCATTGGACACCACAATAGCAATAATACAAACAGTTAAGTCTATCAGTTTGCAGCAGTGAGTGATGTTCAGTTGGTGAGACTCAAGCAGAAGAAGGACATCAGGGTGGATCAGGCAGATCGGCAGATCATGAGTCAGGAATCTGGATCTCTGGTATCTCCTGGAGCCTCAAATGTAGCATGAGTAGCTCGACCGAGTAGGAGGTGAAAAGAGAGGGGAAGGAGATCACAAAATATTATGTCCACTCTTGTCATGCAGAAAATGTACACTTGTGCAGAGGGCAAGAAGAGACTCCAGTAGGAATAGCTATGGCAGCATAACTATAAAGGGGGGAGGAACCAGGAAGTAGCACAGAATGCAAGGCAATGCAATAATCCAACAAAGAAGTAACAAAAGCATGAACTCATATTTCTGCATCATTTAGCGACATTATATTTCTTAACTTGGCAACGTTCCTGAGATGAAAGAAGACTGTACTAGTGGTATTATCTACATGGGCTTCAAGTGATAGACTGGAGTCAATAATCACACCAAGGTCTTTTACTGCTGTACCTGACATAACTGCAAGACCATCCTTTTACTCTGTAAACAAAAAGATTCCTTCTGTCTACCTGTGGTTCAAGTACAAGTACTTCTGTCTTTCGTAAGATTTTCATAAATTTTCGTATCAGAATTTCGTACAAGGACATTTCTGAGCATCCACTGCCTAATGTCCTCTACACATTCCTTTGTCCTCTACAACATAGCTGCGTATAATCAGCATAACAGTGGAAGCTGACACTGTGCTTACGAATAATTTCACCCAGAGGCAGCATATATACAGTGGCCCTAAAACAGAACCTTGAGGAACACCAAACCCCACTGTAGTCTGTGCGTAAGATTTACCATTTACATCAACAAACTGATAACAATCTGTCAAGTATGATCTAAACCAGTAAAGAGACATTCCCTTAATTCCAACAACATTTTCTAGTCTCTGGATGAAAATGGTATGATCAACAATGTCAAAAGCTGCACTAAGGCCAAGTAACCCAAGCAAAGACACAGGCCTGATCAGAGGGTGTTAGAGGCAGCACAGGCTGAGCCTATAAGCACCCAGTCAGAAAAATAAGGCATGGAAAGGAATGTCCCAATTGGTACTGCATGTCTAAAACAATTCAGACACTGGTTCTACAGGTCGAACAAACCCCTGAATGTGTTTTTGGTCATGTGCATTCTGACCTACAATATAACTTCATGCTTAGAAATTCCAGAACCCTGGGGGGTGTCTTTTCCAGTTCACGGAGCGAATGTTGTTTTAGCAGTACAGCTGAGGCAGGCGACAGACCTGAACGCTCCTGTGAGAAGTCGGGAGGTCTCACCTGCAAGGGCAGAGGTTCGTCGTCGTGGTTAAAGGAATGCTCGAAGACCACTGCCGCCAGGATCTTGCCCGATTCAGGGTCGGTCTTCACAAACTCCTCAAAGTGCTCTTCCGTCTCGAATCCACGCACTGGAGATGAATGACAGGAACATGGGGATTAAATGAAGAAAACAACAGGGCCTAAACAGCATTGGAAGAAGTGGTATAGTTGCAATAAACTGTAGAAGGGTATTAGAAGCCATTAGAAGGGTAGTTCAAGTTTTATTTGGCTGTCACTTGTGTTCTGTGGACTGCATCATATTTGGGGAACTCAATTCCCAAATGCAATTTCGTATGTCTAATTCCATATAGTTCACTGTACAAAAAAAACTCAAGTTCCACTCTAAAGTAACCCTAACCCTATACCCTACACCCTAACCCTAGTAAAATATGATATTCAAGATCATAGAAACATTCTAAACACACGATCAGCATAAATGCATCCTTTGCACTGATTTTTCATTTCAGTATTTACCAGGTCCTCTAATTATTGGAAGATCGTTGTTAATCGGATTATGGCTGGTAGCATTTCTTGAGCTAGACAGTTAATTCAAAGAAAAGCTTCAGCAGACAGTGGTACTTTGGTACCCAGTCCAAAGGTGCACATGCACACACACACACACACACACACACACACACGGAAAGGTTTAGTCTGCTCAAATCACATAAATGAAACCACCATTCCATGTTCCGTCTGTTGTCTGCTTGGACTGCAGCCATGAGGCAAACACACATGTGAGACAAACATGTGTTTGACAAGCGACAGAGATAAAGACAGAGCTGACAAACAGGTCACACTGCTTGATCCTCTCTGGAGTTGCCCCAGCCTCCTCTGCAGGTTTTACTGCCCTCCAACTGACAGGAATACCTGACAGGCTCCCAGCTCCACACACAATCAGAAAGAAAGCACAAAGCAATGTGATATCATCTGTGCATTTGGAAAGTTTCTGTTTTCTTAAGCAGCCTGCCTTATGGTCTCATGACCGGCAAGGCAGTCTCTGACCAGAATGGGCTGCAGTGTCAAGGCACATGCCGTTCGTTCTTCCTCTTTAAACGCGAGACTAGCAGGGGAGACGCTGGTCTGCTGAGAGGTCCTCTTTCCCAAGTGCCTGTGACCAAAAGCCACAACCCAGCAAACCGTGCACTTCAGCAGGCGCTCAACAGTTTCTCCACGACACTGCACACATCAGCGGGGTTAGCAGGGCGAAAGAGTCTGGACCACTGCAGGGATTTTCTCTGTATTGTTCACACAGCACAGGGGGCCACACCTCGCAGGAAGCACACAGGAAACACACTGGAAGTGTGACTCACCACTCAGCCAGGTTCCATTATGTCCTGTTTTTTTACTGCAGTTCAAACACTAAACAACCTAAGGAATTACAGAAGATTTTTTATGTTGTACATCAGGCTCTAGGCTGGATTCTAAATATGTTTGAGTCTCTAGGCAATTAGGAGTATAGCAAGAACATACATTCCAATCAAGTGGTGTTACAGGACTATGCAGTCATTATGCACAATGTCACACTGCAGCTAACTGTCACCTGGGGACGAGATGTTGTAGCAAACAGAACACTGATACACAGTTCACCGAGTTCCTAGGATCCTCAGAGCACATTACTCACCTGTGCATGATCGTTTCTATAAAGTTATCGAAAATCCCCCTTTCCCAAGAAAAGCAAGCAAGTGAACAACAAATACACATTGTTCACTACATCCAGAACAACCTTACATAGCATGCGATCAAGCTATGCCAGCCTGGCCCAGGGACAGGGATGGAACCAAACGATGCCCCAGATTGCAATCTGCCCTCCGGGGCACTGGGTGCACCGTGCTTGGCTGTGGTGGCTTTACCGGCGCTGATGAGGCCCCTTTCCAGGGTGAGGCGCACGTCCTCGGCCACCTGCCGCACCACGCTGGAGTTGGCCGGCACGTAGGCCAGCTGCAGGCCCAGGGGCAGGCGAGGTGGGATCTTCTCCAGCGAGAAGCTCCCGTACAGGGTGGCGTTGGGGTAGTTGGTGAAGGACACTTTCTGCCGCAGCACGATGAGGATGGCGGAGAAGAGGAGGGGCAGGGCGATCTCCACCAGCGTGACCAAGATCTGACGCTTCTGCAGGCGAGGAGAAATGAAAATTGAGATCGTGCAAGACGGAGAAGTGGAGAGGCAAAGAGTGAAGATGCTGCACTGGTGTGATTTAGAAACAATCATGAAAGCCTTTCTGTCAGCCACTGGTTCTTTAGAAAAATTAAACTATATCCTATTTGCAGGAAAAGAAGGTGGTAAAGATGTCAATGGGTGATCCTGGATATAAATGTAATCTCACCTCCTAGTGTAAAGAACCAAACCAAACACAGAGCAAAGTGATCTGTTCTACATTCTCCATCCATTAACAGTGTGGCCCATTGATGTTTTCTATTCATACAGACTGTGCAGCTGTGTTATGGAAATGACCACTGTGTCCTGTTTGTGTCTCTCCTGTAGTTTGAATAGTGGTAAAAGGGGCATTTTGGTTACACAGGACAAATTCAAATTCATCAGCATAATTTCACTGGTGATCTATTCTTCCAAAGGAATAGGTTATACCGTGGAAACCTTCCACCAAAAAATAATCTCATATTCTTCACATGCCCTTATTAATTCGAAATGCTGACATTTCAATCTATGAATCATCTCTCTTTTTTTTTGGTCTAATCTAACAGCAGGCACGTCACACTCACATTACTGACCACGATGCCATTAAACTCCGTTGCCGTCTGGCTTGCCTCCACTGGGTCAGGTTTCCTAGCAACCACAGCTGCAGCAGGAGACTGGAGGACAAACAACTCACCTCTTTCTAGAGGGAACTGGAAAAGCAAGTCCTCTCATGCTACGACTTGATTGTGTAGTAGTTTAAGTATGAGGACCAAACACTGGCTGTATGAAACCCAATCCAGGAAAAACAGGACAGAGCATGAAGTTTCCCAGGTCAGCCTCACAGATTATGTGGGAGGGGGATATATATATATAGATATATAGATACATAGATAGGTGTATTAAATACATATGTATTAATGGATCAGGACACAGACAATAATTGCCCTTATAGAAGTACACTGCCGTGTCATGGCACCTCAGAATAAGTTTAATATACACACTTCAGTCAGTGCTGGCAGTCATCCATGTCTGTGCTTCAGTGGATAACAAACTGAGACCACCGCTAAACTGCAAGATCACTATCAACCCAATTTTTCAGAGATGTGAAAAGGCTGAGCTCTAATAACCTGCTGTTTGACTACAAAAATCCTCTTTGCTCCCTACCAGCCAAGACGCTTTTCTAAAACACCTTCAGCGGATTAAACGGCTTTGCACCGAACAAGCAAATGGTCCCTTCCAGCACTACCACTGACCGCCTGTGTTTGGATCCAGTAAATCCATAACAGGAATTGTTCGCAATGTATGTATGTGTGTTGCAAAAGGATTATTTTTCAGTATCAAAATGTTTATCCTCTTCATATATTTTTAACGTCTGTTCTATTTGAATTGAGTAAGAGAACAAAGCCGTTGTTCAAATTTGGTCAGCAGAACCCTGTAACATCATTAGTGTCCATAAACACATGCATTTTGTGTTTATGATTCACCTAAACATTGAACTCCCAAAATGCTCACAGGCCCTTAAGAGTGTATTATCAGGTCTAACAAAATAAACATCTGAAAGAAACTCTTGGATGAGTGTCAGCCATTTAGAAGCAGCCCATCAAACACAGTCCATCTTCTGAAACACTCCTGGGCAGCTTGCAGCTAGGAACGTGAAAAACGGGTCCAGCTTGAACAGGAATTCATTCACAAAAACCTGAATACAGCTTTTACAGTCGGTTTCTCACTGGCTAAGACCAACATTTTACAGGAAGGGCCACCCACTTGCTGGAGGTAGTTCTTCCAGAGAAGTAGTCCAAATTGTCGCAACACAGCCATTTTTGATGATTACAACTTCACGACCTAAAAGGAGAAGAAGGAATACAGTCAACATCACTGAGGTTTGTCTTCCAGGCTAGTCCACACTGGACTTTCTTTCAGTAGCTTTGTAAAGTCATTCTATTTCAAGTCACTGGGACCACATCAGGAGCACAGTGAGAGACGACACACATAAATATGCTGCTGAAGATCTTCCCTGAACATTTTGTGCATTATTTGATTTAAAAACATATACATTTTTTTTTAATATTCAATAAAGCATATCTATTATCTAGATCTGGAGAACACTTTCTAAACACACGAACATGGATGAATATTCACAGCATGCAAAAAAAAAATGACAAACTCTTCAGTGCACTTATTTTCATCTCCCTTTAATTTCAGAAGCACTTTGTTTGTACACCTGATGAAGGACTTCTGTCTGAAATGCTCTGCTACATTAACACCAATATACCAGAGCAACATATGCTACAAATACATTACCACGCCAGTGTCTTTATTTTACAACCTAAATAATATCCTGTGAGCTTTGGTTTCTGACAATGTTATGGCAGAGTGCAGACATTGCGCAAAAGCTTGCATCGCAAGACTGCTCAGTCAGCAACATGATTGGATATCAACTGATCTCAGAGCAGCTGGCAATGGTCATGAATTTGTCAATCACATTTATTGCTCAAGAACCAGCCTAGTGGTATATAACATTTTCCCCTCAAAATAATACATTCAGTCAGATGGTGAACTGTAAGATGATGTCAGCTAGCATTAATACCAGTAAAAAAAAAAAGTGTGTTTATGTTCATACTTCTATTAATGAACTGACTTTAACAACACCATACATTTCAAAATGATTTTTTCTTTAGGAGTTTTTAAGAGTGATGGAAAGTGTGAACAGAAAGCAGGTAATTTTCTGTTCCATGCTTAAGAGCGAGCAGCTTGAAGAAGTGGGTGTATATTATGGACATTATGACCACAATTAAGTAGTGACTTGAACATACAGTTTCAGGTATTCAGTATCACATATTTGGTGGTGTGGTTTATTATTTTATGTGTAAGTCACATTTCTACACAATGCACCTCACTGAAATTTTGATCCGTATTACTGCCCTGAACTAGGTAAATGATGGCTGTCAAAGGCGACGGTTAGGCTACAGACGGCGTTTTACACCCAGAAAACAAACGAAGAAGAAGATAGGTGTGCATGTACAAGGCAGGTGTGCGTGATAAAATGGCTGGTTAGTACACATACACACACATACAGTCTGTTCTGTTGTAACATCGGCGGCAAACGTTGACTCTTAAATCGGGCTATAAATAAATACGTTACCTTGGTTCAAATCTTCTACTAAGCAGAACATATTTGAGAGCAAAAAGAAAAGAAAAAAGAAACAAAAACGGACTGACGAAAGCCCGGTTTGGACATAAACGTGTTGTTCTCGCATTATTAAAAATGTCATTACATAAGTTACTGAGGCCAATAGTCGTTCATGTATCAAACTTTATTCATGCAACCACGAATCAATTTAGGTGTACATATCCTCAAAACTAGGTGCTTGAACAGGTCTGCTTAACTAGCTAAGCAGTATAAAGTCATACGTGGACATATCTCGAAATGCTTATATTGCTGGTATATTTTGTATCGACTGAGAACTGAATAATCATGAAAGAACAAAAAAAAACTAGCAGCAATAGGCCTCTATACATTATCGTTGCCGTGCAGAATCACGGTGCCCACATTAACTATGTAAAATAATAACAGATTGTTTCTATCCCATAAGTAAATATTTCTCACATATCCGCATTTAGGGAAAATTGGCACCGCAAGCGCGTGTATTCCATGACTAATTCCGTAGAAGAAATCAACGGGCCTCGATTGGACAATCATCCCGTCTATCAATGCATTACAAAGATACAGTAGAGGTAAAAAAAAACCAAAAAACCCCAGACATCTGCATGAAATTCACGTT
The DNA here is from genome assembly GCA_025802075.1 of Tenebrosternarchus preto. Lineage (NCBI taxonomy): Eukaryota > Metazoa > Chordata > Actinopteri > Gymnotiformes > Apteronotidae > Tenebrosternarchus > Tenebrosternarchus preto. Next base: position 19,876,123 of record JAOYMR010000001.1, read on the forward strand.
TAAAATGGCTGCTTGTCAAATAACAAGCGCAAGAAAGCTTAAACAGTTCGTAACAGATGTAAATCAATGCGTTACCTTACAAGGAGGCTGTGGTAAACGAACTTCATGAGCTGTCCTTTCAATCGGCCTCGTAAAAATCCTTCCGATTAAGACAAACACATTAAAATACGAGTTACCGCAGCTTAATTACCCGGAGAAACATTCGCGTGGCTAGGCAGCGGCAATAACTCTAACCTTGAATTATGTCAGAATATAATGTGAAGTAATGACATTGCACCAAGCTGCTGTCCTGTAGTCCATTGTTCGAATCGTCAACAAATGTGATCACGTGACGAGTTGCGATCACATGACCCCAAAAAAGTACGGTCAGTTGTACATAGAAAATCCAATATTGAAGTTAATTTAAATAAAACCAAAATGTTACACAATTCCTAAACCTAGTACGTCAAAACCCATGTCTACAGAGTTTAATACAAGAGGCAAATAAAACAAATATAATAGTGCCCATGAAATAAACACCCCAAGACATCATAACATGAAACCACAGTTAGCTACTTCAGTATTTTATTTTTAACTCAATACAAACTCTTGGTTTTCAAGTAGTGGCTTTTCACAGCTTTGTACATTTACATATGTACACAAAGAAGCACAAAAAAAGTCACAGCCATTGATGAAGTTACAGTACTGATAAGAACCACCAAGTAATAATTTAATGCTGTGTCGATTTCCATTTTGCAAAAGCAGGTAACCTTCTACCTGTTGAGCTCCAAATAACACTCAAACACTTGCAGTTGATTGTTCAAGCAAACGTCACTAAAAAGACATCACCCGTTGAAAAGCTCCGCCTTCCAGCGCTAGGTAACAGGAAAAAGTGCTTTGTTTATGTTGAGGTCATAAAGAAATGGCACGTTCGACATCACACATTAAAGCCAGCCATGTCGTAACACAGTTGGATTCTGTGTTATTCCTGTCTGAAAATTAGAAATAGGTCAACTACTCACTTTGCATTAATCACAGGCCAAATAAATGGCACCACAATCAGTACGGTATCGAGTGTGTATGAAAACATTACAGTACAAAATGTATTTACCTGTTCCAACAGTTAAACGTTAAACCATTAAACGTTCAACCTTGCTTGAGAGTAACAATGTCATGTGGGCAGTGGTAACTTAAAAATAATAAAAATACAAAATAATAAGGGAAAATAATTCCTCTGGCTTTGGAATTTGGCACAACACTGAAAGCACCAGGGAGCATATTAAAAAAGCAGTGTGTGTAAACATACAAGAACACATAGGGCATAGATTCAAGATATTAAAGTCGTCCAGAGAAAATACATCAGTGCCCTGAAGAGTGAAATCAGTCAGTTGAGTTTTGGCTGAGCGCGTACACCACATGAAATGCACCACACACTCTCAATAACAGGCTTTTCCCCCTGGTTTAAAAATGGTTCTGTTAAAGTCCTGTAAAAAAAAATATACATAAATGTAAATACCAAAGCAAATTTTTGAGATGGTCCAAGTTGCTCTGTTGGGGTGAGGATGAGGGACACATCCGTACATTTGGCCAGAGTCTCGGACACACGAGTACAGGAGGAATATTGGGGAATGTTCCAGTGGTTTGGTCATTGAGAAACTGTGCGATAGAACTGTCTGTTGTTGAATGTTTAAAATACCCACAAGGCACAATATGAGGAAGAAAGGATACAATTCTAACCATCAGTTCTTCCTTACCCTTTCTTAAAAGAACACGTCACCCAAACACACAACACTGAACGACGACTGGCAAAGGACGCGTTAGCACACACTCATTCTTCACCTGGCTAACTAGCTTTTGCTCATTTTCACATCTGTATTTTGAAGGCAAGAATTTCCTTTAAAGCTCACAGTGGACGATTTGATATTTGGGAACGAACTGCTTTCGCCTGTTCTTCACTAACTGGGGTTCAGCACCTGAGAAGCAAAGTGCAAAGGACGACGTTGGCGGCGAAGGCGAGGGCTAGCGGGCGTTCGGCCCGGGCTGTGCCACGCTGGGCGCCTCTCCCTCCTCCGTCTCCATCTCCGTCTCCACCTCCATCTCTCCACCACTGTGGGCTGCGGTGTTCTTCCTCTTCACCTGCCCGTGTGCAGTGCCATGGGGTCTCTGCATGGGCACCAGGAGACGGAAGCCGGACGAGGCGGAGACCGAGGCCTGGCTGATGGAGGACAGGGCGCAGGGCACCAGGGCGCACGCGGCTGGGCTGCTGCTCTGGATGGACGAATAGCCGGAACTGTGGAGTTCGATGCGGAGTGGGCGTCTGGAGGAGGAGGAGGAGGAGGAGGAGGACGAAGGCTTGCGGGACCAGGGTCGGCTGCGACTGCTGCCGCTGGAATCGTCCTCGGCTCCGCACGTACCGTCGTCGTCATCATCGCTGGAGAGAGCGCGGCAGTGGGAGCGTCCGTCGGGTTCCTCCGTGGAGAACTGCTGCTGCTCTGGACTCACTGCCACTGTGGATACAGAAACACACACACACATTCCTGACTGATACACAAACACGGGACCTTTCCAAACCAGCTCTTAGAAAACCTAGAAGAGAACTGGAGAAGCGATTGAACAGAAGGCCACTTTCACAAAGTTGATGGGTGAAACAGAAGCCCTTTGGTTCACTCACTCTCGGTTTCTTTCTCCCCCTCGCTTTCCTGGTCGCCCTCGTAGCCCGAGCAGGACGCGTCCAGGCTCCAGTCCAGGATGTCTCCCAGCAGGGTCTCCTCCTGAGTGGACAGCTCGGCTGTGGGCGTGGCCACGAAGCTGCCGCGGTGGGTCTGCATGGTGTCCTCTCTCCTGCTGCACACGCATGCGAGAGACATTCATGTACGTTATTAAACGTCCCCTTGCGAACCAAAGGAAGGCATTTTTAGATTAGATTCTGTTGACCACATGTAAAAAAAAAAAAAGAAGAAAAAAAAAAAAGCTGCAACTAGGTAGTGGGTGGCATCTTATGAAAGGGTGGAAACAAACAATGAAATGAAAAAACACAATATATCAGACCTCTTGTTGCCAGAGGGAGAAGACAGAAAGGTGGGGATGTTAGCTGAAGGGCCACTGTAAGTCGGAGCGCCGACCAGGGGATCCACCTCCAGGATTTCTGAGACCTCCAGCATTTGGCACAACTCTTTAAACCTCATCACCTGCGAAGCACAAAACCATTAAAGCGAAGGGTCGATCTTTTATGACGGACACAAAAAGGTCAAATCAGGCAACCTGAATGCAGTCCAAGCCACCTGATCAGCAAAGCTAATTCTACATAACGTTTATTAAACAAACATACTGGCCATCAAACTTTGTAGAGTGCAGAAATTGTAGGAGAATAGAAGTATTCTCAGACTTACCAGAAGGTACAAACATCCCAGGCTTTACAAGCACCTGTGCTCATAGCTCAGCTACACTCACTCACATACAGAGGTTAAAGCACAAAGTCTGGAGGTTTGGAAAAAGCTTTACTCACAGTCTCTTTGCTGATCTGCTGGTAGGCATCACCCTCGAACCTCTGCTTAACACCGGTTAAGGACACATGTCTGTAGTCTTTGGGAGTGTCTTGACTGAAGCTGTTGAAAAGAATCACCCCCCAAAAAATTAATAAAATCAAAGTAGTATGGTCAGGACACTGACGGCTCTTGGAGCAAAATAACTGCTGACCAGACTGAGCTCAAGTTACGGTCGTGGCCAATATAAACCAACATAACCAATACAAACCAACATAAAATTGGTGAAAACCAAAATTTGCTGTCTCAAGTTTTTTAAGATCCTTTTGTCAGATGTTAATGTGGTATACTGAAGTACATTTCATAACTTTGCTTAAAGATTTAATATTTAGTGTTGAGCTTTCTTTAAGATTTCTGCAATTCGTCTTGCCATCCTGGATATGATCTTCTGGGGCAATATTTTGACTGATGGCAATCCCTTCTAGCCTAACCAGTGCTTGGAGTTGATCACAGTTTGTGTCTTTGATTGTTCACCCTCTTTTTTGAGATCTAGGGAGTTTCCTGACCATGGATCCAAAACGTTCTGTTCACTGAGCGACCCAGTTATCAGTTTTGCCTTGTGACATGGTGCTCCGTCATACTGGAAAAAGCATTTGTTCATCACCAAATTGCAGAATGTCAGTCTGTCCTTTGATGGTTTTCTTAGAGAGAAGTGGTTTCTTTACTGCCCGTCTGGACACCAAGCCGTCCTCCAAAAGCCTTTGCCTCACTGTGAGTTTCTGATGCCCTCACACCTGCCTTCTACCAATCCTGAGCTCTGCACTGGTGATGAGCCAATCCCGAAGCTGCATCCTCTTTAGGAGCCAATCCCGAAGCTGCATCCTCTTTAGGAGGCGGTCCTGGCTCTTGCTTCTTTCTTGTGCACCCTGTAGCCTGCTTCACTGCAACTGCACTTCTCTCAAAGTTCTTGGTGATTCAATAAATAGTCGATTTAGGTGCTACTATCTTACAAGTAGCAATGTCTTAGCTTGTGAAGCTAATGAGAAGATCACTGAAATGATAGCAGGCCATTTTGGGGCAGGGCTGAAATTCAGTGGGTCATTTTTGTGACCAAGTTCATTTTCATGGCAAGGAAAGTCTGTGCAATTAATTGCAACTCATCTGATCACAATCTAGAGTTAATGCAACTTGCCACCATAAAAACTGAAGCGGCACACTTCATGAAAACTTTTGGCCACGACTGTAGTCTCCTACATAGGAAATAGCAAGTTTTTACAATTATAAAACAAGCTAAAACAAACAAACAAACAAAAAAACCTCGCAGTTCAATCAAGAAATCTATGACTAATCAATTTGTAGAGGGCAGCCATAATAAAGGAAGGCTACAAGCACGAAACCTTGTATACAAAACTATGATTCCTGGATGTTTCCACGACGACTGAGCTCCAGAGGATGGGAAAACTCACCACTTGATATAGAGCCGCAACGCAACGGGAACGAGGACCTGCTTTGAAAATCCCGTGTTCTCCACCAGCTGAGCCGGCCATACTGGAGCTGCAAGAAGCACAGGAAACATGAGCGGAGGAACACATCACTGCACAGGTTCCAGGGCCCCTACAGGGTGAACAAACGGTTGAGTAGGTGAACAGAACGCTGGAATTCTTCTTTCTTTTTTTTCTTTTTTTTTAACTCCTTCGATCCTCTTTCCATTCACACCCACGAACACAACATCAACCATTAATATTTACGGCAGCCAGTGGAGCTCAATTATGGTTTTCTAGCTTTCTTGAGAACGCATGACGTCCCGGGCAGTGAGTCACCACAGTGACATCCATGGAGTGGAGTGAAGATGACACCATTAGGTGTTTGTTATGAATACCATGAAAACATCAAACATCTAAAGTGGCAAAGAACTGCTGCACTGCCGACTTTACAAACTTTGTAGATTTTGAATTCTGATGTACTTGGAATGGAGAAACAAAAATGATTTCTTGTAATCATCGTGAAATTTAACGTTAGACGTATTTGGCAAAGAGGTCCTTTTCCCAGCTCAACTGTATAATGCTACTGTCAGTGTTAACTACAAAGAACACAGGCATAACAGGTCGATTTGTGCAATGGAACACTGAGGAAATAACAGCTACCAAGTAACTCAAAGTGACTTGAGTCACCCAATACATGTGCTGATGCTAGGGTTATTTTTTTTAATGTTCTAGACATGTAACTTTACTTGAATCTGTAAGAAAAATCACCTTGTGCACCTTTAAAACAGCAAACTTATGATCCCATGACACACACACACACACACACACACCCACCCCTACCATAATTGTGCAGCGCTCGCGTGAGCAGCAGGGTGGCGCAGGCGAGGTGGGCGGGCCCAGGATGGGCGAGGTCAGAGTAGAGCAGAGAGAGCTCACAGATGTAGCTGTAGAGATGAGAGCTACGCCGCTCCATGGGTTGCAGCGACCGAAGCACCTCTCCGTAGTCCAGCACCGTGGGAGTCTGGCACACACAAACACGAAGGCAAATTACACTTTCTGAAAGAAACCATGAGGGAGCTTTTGGACAAGGATCCCCCCCCCCCAGAATCGGTGATGTTGCATGGACTGATGAATGTTTCTTGCAGTTGTTTTATACTGGATCACCAACTAAAGTTACAGCAGATGCGCAATTTTTTCTACAGCAGTTCAAGTCTGGACACAAACACACTAATCCAAAACCCACTTCTATTGGTTCTGGACAAACAAAGGTGTCACTTACAGAAAAAAAAAAAAAATGCCTTGATGAAATCCACGCAAGCCTCACAGGTTAGACTGACAGAAGGTCAAGTAACAATGACCAGCAGTTCAAATGAAGAACTTATTCGTGTCATGGATGGACACCCTGATAAGGTGGGACTGTGTGTCTGAAGGTGTGTGGTGGGCGTTGGGCTCTACTCACCCGTATCTTCCCCTCCAGCACGGAGATGATCTCCCCCATCATTCTGACCAGGTCCTCATACTGATAGGTGTTGTCAGTGAGCCACACAGCTTCTCGAATAGTTAGGATCTCCTTACTGATATACCTGAAGAACAGAGGAGATCCCAGGAAAAAAAAGAATCTTAATAAAAACTTGAGAAACAAAATTCATTGGACCAAAAATATACGACTTCCTGCAAATCAAGCACTACTGAATGAACTCCGTGGGGGTTGGGTGGAGGCGGAGCCTCACCTCGTGCAGATAACCATGCAGGCGATGCCCAGGAGCTGCAGACGAGCCTTGGGCACGGGACGTCGGGACAGGTAGCGGTCCACACAGCCCACAGCCATGTGCAGCACCAGGCTGGAGAAGTCCTTCATGGTGGTCACCTCCACCAGCCAGTCGACCAGGATGTACCTGAGAGCGCACGGACAACGAGGAAGAGGCGCAAAAGTTACGGGCCTGGATGCGGGAAGGTGGAGGGGAGGAACGCGTGGTCCGCATCGGCGGGGCGCGGGACGCTACCTCATGGTGTCGTTGATGTCCTGCGCGTGCTGTTCGTCGGAGCGTCGCTGGGGAGGCGGGCAGGAGCGAAAGAGCTGTGCGACCTGGTGAGTGGAAGTGCGAGGGTCCAGGCCCAGGGGACTGCCGCTCGCACAGGACTTGGCCAAAGAGAGCTGGGAGAGCAAGGAGAACGACACTGAAAACCATGGGTGTGTGTGTGTGTGTGTGAGAGACCAACCCTCCACGTGCCAACAAGCTTCCATATACATAATTGCTTTTCTGCAGAGGCCACCCATAATGCAATTTGTTTATTTTTTATTTATTATATTGAAGTCATTCACACAACAAACCAACACTCCACATATATATATATATATAAATAAATGAAAGACACATACCTGGGCTTCCCAGCAGCCCTTGGTAGCGTAATCTCTAAGAGTGCGCAGACACTGGAGGTACCTGCCAGGGTCGAGCAGCTGTAGAGAGAGCAGACCAGCTAAGCTAAAGGGACTCAACTAGTATCCAGAAGGTTGTCAGTTCAAGTTCCACCTGGGCCAAGTTGCCAGTGTTTGGCCCTTGAAGGCCCTTAACCCTCAATTGCTGCAGATGCATTCAGTGATATTCAGAACTGTAAGTCGCCCTGGAGTAAAAACATGAACCCACAGCACTGCTCAGTGGCTGTGGGTTTGCGTGGAGGATCTTACCGCCGTGCTGCGGTTCTGCTCCCACAGCAGGTAGGCGCTCTGCACGCTGCCGGAGCACGTCGCCTCTTCCAGAAGCTCAAGAGCCGTAGCTTGCTTCACCTCATCCTATCATGCACAAACCACACACACACACACACCAAGTATTCAACAGCAAAACACAGAAACAAACAGCTTCAAAATGACTCATGTGATACCGAGGGACGATGGGGAAACTAAGATCCGTTTTAAATGTGCAGCACGGCTTTTGTTAATCCTATTATTTGACGCAAGAGAGACACTAATATTTACTCCACCCGCTGTGGAAGATTACTTCAACAGCCTGAGGACAGTCAGCCGTCACCTCGGATTCATTCCGCTTGCCTACTTCTTATTACAGTACGCAATCTTTCCTGCTACTCACGTCAAACAGCTGCAGGACCCTCGCCAGGCAGTACAACAGTGTTCCTCTCTGCTCCTACAGCACAGAAGACAGCGGAGAGTTTCAAGCCAACATTACAGATACACGTTTGAAACTAAAAAATTTTTAAAAAACGTTTCATCACAGTTTTATTTGTACACGATCTGACAGGATCTCGTTATAAAACATTCCTAGAAAATGTGGACAAAGTTCAGCTCCTCTAAATCGCCACCTGTTGGTACCAGAATCTGTATATAAACTGTTAGTCCATTCATTTTTATTTTTTTTATTTAGTCTGCTTGAAGTCCTACAATTGCACACGACTGTTGGCACGGTAATAGTTTACCACGTTGTTGTTGCTCTCTGTTCCGAGACAGTTATACACCACTGCCTTGCAGCAGCTCCCAGAGGGAGACCAGGGCGGCCGGACAAAGAGCCAGATGAAGGGGTCGGCCAGAGGGGAGCGCAGGCTCTCGGCCAGAGCGAAGAAGCGAGATGCCATCATGCCGCACAGCTGGGCGCGGCCCTCGTCGTTGAGCGACGCTGCGGGGGATAAAAGAACGACTGCTTGAAGCAATTCTGTTACGCTCCCTCCAATTATTTCAAATGTATTCCCTTAACGATTAAACTAATTATAAATGTAAATGACCACTAATTTAAATAAAAGGAACATAAACTTACGTCCTTCGTTGTACAAATATGCAATTCCTAGCTTTACTGCAGCCTCAAAGTTCCCTTTCTCTGCAGCCCTGGAGAGGAGGTGAAATGAAAATAATTAGTACCTTATAAGAGGTTTAGCATGTACATTAAGTAAAAAAAAAAAATTTTAATCAGAAGCATACTTCTCAAAGAGCCAGACAGTGCCTGGTGCTGGCCAGCTGTCCTGAAAGCTAACACGTGCCCAGACACTCGAGTTGTTGTCAATGATATCACGAAGCCGAGAGTGTACCTAAACGCACAAGAAAAAAATTAATTAAATAAAATGCATGTTCTTAGAAGTGACGGACTCCATTAAAGAACCATTACAACAATATCTCAAGCAAATAGTGAAACTCATATGTGACTGTTAGAGAAAAGGTGGGGGAACTAATTTTTTTTAGTAGAAAAAGATTCTACTAACGGCTCGCACGGCCAGAAGATCTTCAGCAGAGAGGCAGTGGAGAACACACAGGAGCACCTCATCGGGAAGAGACAGAAGAGTCAGCGACGGGACCTGCTTTCGGACCCGTTTCCGCGCAGGTAGCGAAAAACATTTAGAGCATCGACAGTGCAACACTAAAAAAAAAAAAAGGAGAGGGAGAGAAAATTAATTCAAGTTAGTTTCTCACATTACTACCCAATTCTTTACAAAACCTTTGTGGATGCACTTTCAAATGCAGCCTGGTTTAGCAGGCGTTGTTCTACATCAAAACTCGAGTTTAATTCTAGATTTTTGATTGTTTATTTTTAAAGTTTCAATGTCCAAGACCAAGTCTAAATCCTAAATCTATGCAGATAGATAACAAGCAAGCAATTTATAAAGCCAACAGCTTGGATCCGTTCATAACCTTAATGAAATGGAGTTTGTCACAAGCACAATCTTGACAGCTTTTCATGCAAAATGTTCTATGCACAAATCATGGTCTAGCAAAAAAAAAAAAGTTAGCAAAAACACAATGTCTTAACTTTCTGCAATACAGAACTAGTATCGGTTAGCAATTACATTTTAACACACCTTTACAAGAATCAGCGCCTAATTTTCCCTCCTTACAACTGATTAGCCAACTAGCTAATTTGCCTTTGAAAGCAATGGTGAAATAACATTGCTTAACCAACGTTAGCTAGCTAAGCTAGGTAGCTGACCACTTACGTTGGCTTAGCGAACACCGTTAGCTAGCTATATATGCACATATATACAGTATATATGCTATATATATATTTTTGTGTGGCATGAACACACTTGTACCTTATGCATGCTTCTCAACAATAAAACCTAACTCGCCAAGTGAAATAATTTTCTACAATCCACGCCACCATAATCAGACTAGTAGTCAATGTCAGGCCAAGTTCTCTGAACCTAGGCGGCTTAGCTTGCTGCCTTGATAGACATTTTCAGGGTCAATAAAAATGACTCCATGGGGTAAAATTGACACACGCTAACAAACAGATACAGACATCTACAGTTACTCCCAAAGATCCATTTTTAGAGGAAATATTTGTTAATTTACATAAGTCAGCTGGCTAGTTTGCTGCCTAGCGAAATATAACTAGATAGCAATACACAGCTAGCGAGATGCTTGTTTAAATAGTAAGCCAGGTAAAAAGAAAAATACTTACCACCCGCTTTCATTTCAAGAGAATAACGATCAACTGGCACTAACGGGGCCCAACACTATTAGCTGTATAGTGAGAGAAATCGGCGTATTTTGGCTCAGCTAAGATGTTATTTTGTTTAACACTGAAATACTTTATTGGTTCGTGTTGGCTGAGTGTGTGGTAGTGCTTAACTTCTAGCATGCAACTTGAGTTGTAGACCCTCCCCAAAAGTGCTTAGCACCGCCCGCGCGCACCAGTTTAAACATCAACCTTGGACGTTTATTGGTGAAACTCGAACACGCCCACCTGCAGCTATGAGCGTTTTGATTTGCGCGTCCGTAGAATTCGACGTGCTGTTGGTTTGTTTTGTGAATAATTAAAGCGACTCTGCTGATTGGACAGAATAATGCTATTTCGAATTGCGCTTTTTCATTCCTGCTGCCATTGGTTAATGTGTTTCATGCTACTACTTGTTGAGCAACATTTAATTTGAGGTCGAGGAGATAAAATTTTTGTAAGAACTATTCATTGAAATAGCCTGTATGATCTGCTACATTTATTTTTGGCGTTAATAAAACTCTCACGTATTCTTATAAGAAATAGCATGCATAATGATAACTACTAGACCAACTTTCTGAGACTGACCAAAATTCTAAAATGTTTGTTTTAACAGCGTGACTTGTTTGTCTCTTAGAAAACTTGAGAAATGTGCTACATCAAACACATAACTTTTAGTATCCGGTTCCAATTTCTACCCCCAGAATTTAAATATATACCAAATCACCACCGGATGTCACAAACAGCGTGACTTTCGAATAGACTGAAATACTGCTGACTGTTTACTTTCTGAAAGCCTTTTACAGTTGAAAGGATGCTAGTCGATTCCTTTTGTGGTAGATGCAAAAAGAAACGAGGCACATATCAATAACTGATTGAGTATTCCTGATTGAGTATTCTTGTATTGATGTAAGGGATTTAAAAGATCAAAGTTCAAATTCTTGAATGTCGCTTACCTTTTGTTCAGAGATATAGGTAGCTGAAATAGACTTCTCAAAAGTAGATTAAAAATGAATACAAAAAGTTAAGCCCTTTAACAACCATAGTTTATAAGCATATTAAGGATGTTTCGGGGGTCATTCCACTCAAATATTCCACTCAAGAAATGTCCAAATTCATCATAAATTGCCTGTATAGTACATGTAACTTGGTAATACTCACTTCTACTCATAAAACAACACTTTTCTAAGATGAGGCCCAGAAAATTTCAACCCTCATCTGTATGTGTGATAAGAGGGTTTCACACAATTTACCAAACATAATTTTCAGAAAATGTTTAACATTTAATGACCATGTTAGAGCATGTTATGTTATGAAGCTGCCATCATAACAGACAAATAGATTTTTAAATCCGTTTACAAAGTACTAAACACTGTGAACTTGGTTAAAGCCAAGCTGTTTTCCATTTTGAGGTTCTGAAATGTTTATTTATAATGGTTTTCTCTTGAGGTATGAACAGTGAAGAAGCACTAGCAGGATGTCACCAACCTGTCACTGGATGTGCCCTCCTTGGCCAGGTGAGATGCAATAATAGTGTGGAGAGAGTGTGAATTAGAAGAAATGTCATTAAATTAAATGTCAGTAAATGTGGTTCCGTTCATTTTTAAGAGTCTGACAAATGACCCATAGTTAGCAGGACTGTGTAATGTATGCTTATGCATTGATTAAGCTAGCCAAATTAGAACTGGAGAAAGTGAAGAGAGTTTCCATGGCAACTTGGAATTATTCTGAATGTTGCATTGAAGGGAAGGACATCTTATGCAGAAATGACAACATTCTTGTCATTATTTCCCAACCACAAGATTCTCCCAGTGCTCACAGCTTTGTTGGTTTTCAAACTTGTTCAGATTTAATAATTTGATAAGGGATTATTTATGTGTCATTTGCAGTGATGATCCATCTTGGATCTAAGTGCCCTACTCAGAGGCTAATAGCAGTAACAGAATGTTACCATCTGGGACCAACCCCAAGGGTTCTTGCTTTACAGCCAAGTTCTGTAACCACCTGGGTAGCTTCTCTCTGTGGACTACTGAAAAAAAAAAACTGAAATTGTCACAGTGTAAACTATGGCATCTAACTCTGTGTTTCCCATGATTTATTAAGAAACAGCCATTAACAGGCAAATAAATTAATAGATAAATATTAAACCAAAACAATCTGATGTCAAAACCAAATGGAAGAATATTGACAATTTAGTGAATATCCTGCACACACACAGTGATCACAGGAGAATAATATTTAATCATCTGTAACATGACAACATGAATCACATTCCTTGAGAATGTCAAATATAATAATATGATAATGCAGTTGCATATTGTAATTTTAATATAATTAATTCTAGTTCATTTTTTTCTAATTTATTCTAATTCTTTCCATTAGTATTTCATTAATTTATCTACTGTTACAGCTCAGTGCACACTACTCCTGTAACTATCAATGTACTGTTACAGCTCAGTGCACACTACTCCTGTAACTATCAATTAGCCCCAAAATTCTGGGTCCTTCAGTAACATGTTTAATCATTACAATGTCACTATGGAACTGAGTGGAGATTGTATTACTACACTACATGTGAATGAGGAAGAGGGAGATTCTTCTCTAGTCATGTTCCTGCTGGAACTGGAGTTGCTAGAAATGACTTGTTTGTATACTCATTTGCATATTTCAGTGTTTTTAGGGTTACAATATAAATTTTGTATACATGTATTTCATGAATAGCGACACGCAACTACTCTATCCATTTTGAAAAATACAAAACAAAACAGCCCTTGGTCCACAATATATACTCAAGTACATATTCATCTTACAGAAATGAACAGTATTTATTAGTTACAATTCATTTTCTAATGTAATTATTAGTTTATTCATTAGTTGTTTTCAAAATAATTTTGGCAAAAATAGATTTAAAAGCTTTAATAGAATTCACTGAGGCTTTCTGAAGCAGGGCTTTCTGAAGCTTGCAGTAAAGTGAACTTCATTGTGCTTAAACTGATGGGTGAAAATGAAGCGAATAAACTCAGACTTTATAAAACCTAATTCTGCTTTGTCATTATTAAGAACCTTTATTGCAACTTTAAAAGACTCTTTGAACACTTACCTGCCAAACTGTTGCATTCCACCTCCTTTTTTAATCCTCTTCCTTTGTTCTGCTTTGCAGGGCATTGCAACCTTGTAGCCTTGCAGTCTTGCGGTTTGCAACTTCGCGGTTAAGGAGGAAAGATTTCACCACTGTGACAATGTTGCTTCATTTCAAATCAATTGTAAAAGGACATTCATGTTTAAATGGGTGCTGTGGGTCACTTCAAATATTTACAAAATCAAAATCTGCAGTTTAGACAATTAAACACAGTAATCAATGGCACAAAAATTATATTCTTATGCCCTAAATGATTTGTTTGTACTTTGACTCTTGATAAGCGTGGCCTGTATCTACAGTTGCCTCACGGTGGATCATGTGTTTAATAAATCGTGTCTCAACATCTCCCTGTGAGCCCTGATTTTGATGATGGGGGGGAAAATTAATGCGTGCAGTTTTCCAGGAAACTTACACGGCTCAATTGCCGGATAAGTGCCTGAGAACATCTGGCAGGGTTCACTCAGCACTCGTAACAGGCCATTTAGCACACTGTTATTTCTCATTTCCCCATTTACACTCTGATTGCTCTAAGATAGAATAATTCTTTCTCTCTCTTTTTTTTAACCCAAAAGGACAATGTTCATAAAAGACATGGACACATGTATGAGTTACACATACTCTCTCTCTCTCTGTCACTCTCTCTCTCTCTCACTTCTAAGATTCTGTAATTTGATTTTCTTCAAAAGATTAGATCAAGATGAAAGTCACTTGTCAAAACTGCTTCATGAAGATTTAAGATCTGTGTGATAGATGGACAGAAAACAGATCTCAGGCATTATCTTGTGATCTCAGGCTTATCTTGTGATCTCAGGCATTATCTTGTGATCTCAGGCATTATCTTGTGAATGACCGTCCCCTTCTTATTCACATGACATTTAGAATTAAACATGATTATTTTTAGACAGTGCATGTGCCCTAATACTTTTATCAGTGATAATAATATTCAATGAAAAGCTATAATATTTAATAGATATTTTTATTGTAACCAATATAAGGCCTGTACCTAACAATAACGTTTAATTAAAAGTCCATTACTTAAGCCATTTTATTTAAGCCATATTTAATATCAGGTTACCAAGCTCTACTACATCAGATTTACTTCAAATGTAACTAAATACAATATCAAAACAAAACAATGGGTTATTTTCTCTTAATGCAAAGTTCTGCTGCCATACAGTATATTTGTGTGTGTGCTGTAATGACCTCACAGCAGCCATGGTGATAAGAGCTCCCTGTTAGCTGTGGGAGTGTTAAGGCAGGAAAGAGTTGTTGCTCTGATGGAGCCAAGACTGGGTGGAGAGGGAGGAAGTGACCACTGTGCCAGGATTCCTGTAATCTCTGCTGACCATCGCAAACCCAGCACCTCCTCTTCTGCCCCACACATGCCCTTTCCCCTTTTCCCTGGATTGGCCAGCTTCCCGTCCCAGCGCTCACACGCTAACTTCGCCGCGACGCTCTAATTGCCAGTTTTTCACTTTCTCCTGCTGTGGAAAACACGAGGCAGAGCTTTTCTGCGGTCGCCTGCTAGATGGAGGCATTGTTCAGATTCATTAGTGGCTGAAAGTAGCCTGAGGAGGGGGCACTGGAGTTGAAGTTGTTAATGATTTGCTTGCAGATTACTGCCACACTAACAATGTCCCCAATACATCCCATGTGCGAGTAGCATTAAGGTATTTAGGGGGAAGGGCATTAGAGGGGTGGGTGTGCGGGTGGTGGTGTTACGGGACAGGTGGTAGGAGACAGGTGTTAGGGTGTGGTGTTACGGGACAGGCGGTAGGAGACAGGTGTTAGGGTGTGGTGTTACGGGACAGGTGGTAGGAGACAGGTGTTAGGGTGTGGTGTTACGGGACAGGCGGTGGGAGATGGGTGTTAGGGTGTGGTGTTACGGGACAGGTGGTAGGAGACGGATGTTAGGTTGTGGTGTTATGGGACAGGCTGTAGGAAACGGGTGTTAGGTTGTGGTGTTACGGGACAGGCAGTAGGAGATGGGTGTTAGGGTGTGGTGTTACGGGACAGGCGGTAGGAGACAGGTGTTAGGTTGTGGTGTTACGGGACAGGCGGTAGGAGACGGATGTTAGGTTGTGGTGTTACGGGACAGGTGGTAGGAGACGGATGTTAGGTTGTGGTGTTACGGGACAGGTGGTAGGAGACGGGTGTTAGGGTGTGGTGTTACGGGACAGGCTGTAGGAAACGGGTGTTAGGGTGTGGTGTTACGGGACAGGCGGTAGGAGATGGGTGTTAGGGTGTGGTGTTACGGGACAGGCGTGGGAGACGGGTGTTAGGGTGTGGTGTTACGGGACAGGCGGTGGGAGACGGGTGGTAAGGGTTGGCTGTTAGGAGAGTAGGAGTAGTATTAGAGCAGTGCTTTTAGAGGACAGCCTAGCACAACTAGTGGTGTAGTTTTATAGGATGACTGGAATGGGGCTCTTTTGTCAGCTCTCTTTTAGTTCGGGTTCTTCTCATCACTCTGTGGTGCTTATAAATGAGTCCCATGTAAACCCAGACATCCAGATCCAGAGTCTGGGAACCGTCAAAGAGAAGGTGGAAAAAAACAGATAAAGGAAATACAAAGAGCTAACTTTCCAGACAGATGCCGTCTGGCTGTGGACTAGATTGGATTTAATGGACGTTGTCAGCCTGACAGAAGAACAGGGTAATGTGCATAGGTAATGGTGCAAAATCATAAAACTACTTCACTCAGAAGAATGGTGAAGGATAATGGGAAATAATCAGCGTGATCCCATTTTAGTAATGCCTTGCTTTCTGTCATAGTTAGCAACAATTAGCGTTTGTGCATGAATTGTTCCTTTAGTCTGGCATGTGGAAGGAGGTTCAATGTGTCCATTCATGTGGATGCAAATTTGCATAGTGACTATATATAGCCTGTAGTTCGCATGTGTTTGTCCTGTGTTCTGCTTCGATGCATCCAGGTCATTGGGAGTATGCAGTAGTAATGTAACGTTGACAATCTGGACTTTTTTTGGTTTTTTGTCTCTTTCTTGAAAACGCTAGTTGGATGAGAAGAGAACGCAGGGCTCTTCCACCATGGTCATTTGACTATCCAATAAACGATTTAAACATTTCACACCACGCTTTCAAAACTGCTCTGACGCAAATACACGGGTTTTTTTTTCTCTCTTTTCTTCAGTCTAGTAACATGCAAGATGGTGAGAGAAAGGCAGGCTTCCCTTCTGATCTCCTTCTTGAACTCTCATATGGGCTCCACAGGCATTTATAGCTCCAGTCATTAAATATAGATGGAAGCAGCAGAATGTTGGGAGCCTCTTTCCTACTATGTATCAGATGTTCTTGTTTTATTCCCCAGAAATTCATTGACTGAATAACCTATGTCACTGTATTTATTACATCCTATCAAATAACACAGACAGGCCGCCTCACTTGACATTTCTTTAATGCAATATCTGTAGTTCAAAATCTGTTTAAATATGGTATAAATATATAAATATATAACTGGTATTTACATTGTTGAATACAATACAGATCACAGATGGGCATATAATTGCCTCCAGCTAGTGGCAATATTCTGCAGTGTATAGGCACAATAATGCCCAATTAGTTCTATACCTCCAATAAAAAACAGAGGTAGTTTCCTTTTTTTGTTTTTAATCGGCAGAATAAACGTCACACACGTAACAGAAAGTCACAATAACAGAAAGTTACCAAATTCTGTTATTTCAACATTGTATTAGAGCAGGGTGTCAAACACGAGAACGCAGCATGAAGGACTACAGTACAAGCATACACGCGCACAGTGAAAGGACGCATTTGCAGCGATATAGGTAAACAACCATGGCTCGTGGTGTGAGTGGGCGCACAGAGCGAGACATACAGTCCGCTATCGAGTCTGTATTCCAAGCATTCCACGCACGCTGAAGGATCCTTTCGATCCGTTTTTTTTTCCTCAATGAAATTGCTTGGCTCCCTCTGGCGCTCAATTTTTTTTAGATGTTGTCTAGTTCTTGTCTGGTTCTGGGCATGGCAGGCCGAGCGCTGAGGACTTGGACCTCCTGTGCAACAGCTTTTCAGCACAGCCTGTCCCAGCTGTCATGACGCGGTGGAGCACCAGAGCCCCACCCCATCACAATTCGCTGTCTAAACACACTGAGATAAAATAACCTAATACACAGCGCACAGCGTCTACCTAGAGAGTCTACAGTGTAGGTGAAAGAGGCCATTTAGTGAATATCAGCCATTTACAAAAATCAACCTTCTCACAATGTCCAGAAAGTAGACCACCGACCCTCGTTTGTAGCCTCATTTCTTAGATTTATTTAACATCCCCGATGATGACTCATGCACTGATATCCTATCACGGCTGCTTTTGCGTAAACTGCCACCTCGGATAACTGTCCTAAATAGTTTCCTCGAATGATCTCGGGCGTTTTATCGGTTATTCCTCGGCTGTCTGCCACACCTGGTCCCCCTTCCAAGCTTAAAACCATGCCTTTTCATAGCCGATTTAACAGGGCCGCATTTCGCCTGCGTCAGTCCGGCGAGGGCTATGCTAAAGCTCCGCGTTCCGCAGTCGCTCAGCCTGTCCCGGGCTGTCCGCTCTCAAAGACAAGGGAGGAGATTTTTTTGCCTACTTTTCCCAGCATTCCCCAGCAAAATATATATCCAAACAAGGCACTACGTTTGAGCCGAACTAGTGATAAATGAATACGTGACAAATGTCAAGGAAACTTTTGAGACTGAACCACTGCAAAGAGCCTCAGACAAGTGATGTTCTCTCCAGATTCAGTTGAAGCACTTGTCGGCACGAAAAAAAGACCATGAACAGACGAACAAAAATAGGATTAAATAACTGCTGTTTCAAGTATACATTCGGTCTCTCTTTAGCGATGCTATTTTTAGTTATCTTTCTTTCCACCGAATCTCTCGTTTCTCTTGCTGTTCAGGCAAAGAGGTGTTAACCACTGAACCACTGTTCCACGCGATCAGTTGAACAGTTTCATTATGATCAATAATACTTCACTCAAATCTTAAAGCATTAATCTCAGTTTTGGAAACCTGTCCATACACACGGAGTTAAGATTAATTCTTTACGGAGTTAAGATTTGAGTTCTGTAACTCAAACTACTGAAGGCAACATTTTTGCTACCATCAACAAGGTTAAATAAATTGCTTCCCAGTATATAACCACCCTTCTGCCAAGTAAATTCATCTGCTCACTAAGGGGCTTTGACCTTTCTTTCCAAAACGCGTGAACAGCATTTCACAAGAGTTCATAAATCCATTCTCTCCCCCAACCCCCTACAAACACATGCACGCAACATAACAAATAGGGATGGCTAGGAAAGCCAACACTGACAGACCTGTCCATCCAT
This sequence comes from Tenebrosternarchus preto, assembly GCA_025802075.1. Lineage (NCBI taxonomy): Eukaryota > Metazoa > Chordata > Actinopteri > Gymnotiformes > Apteronotidae > Tenebrosternarchus > Tenebrosternarchus preto. The sequence goes on from JAOYMR010000001.1 coordinate 19,894,990, forward strand.
CACTGTTCCTCGTATCAGTCAGCAGCTGAGTTGGCAGAGGGAACTCTCTCTCCAAACAGAGAGACTTCCAGACATTGGATCAGGAGTGGTCTTTACACAATAAAGAGGTTGAAGTAGCGTTTGGTGGGGTGTGGCGGAGGGGGGGGGGGGGGGGGGGGACTTTGGCGGGGTGTTTTTGGGGTGGGGGGTGGGAATAGAA
>JAOYMR010000001.1:19895288-19925985 GCA_025802075.1 Tenebrosternarchus preto
CCCCCCCCCCCCCCCCCCCCCCCCCCCCCCCCCCCCCCCCCCCCCCCCCCCCCCCCCCCCCGCCCCGCGGGGTTTATGAGCTGGGGGAGTGGAATACAAGACCAGCTGAGGATGACTGCACAGATCACTGCCCCCTCAGGTTGGTAATGACACAGTGGCGGGGCTTAGCCTGAGCGGAAAAGCTTGCGTTGGTCGATGGATTTGTAGACAGGGAAGGGCAGAGAAATTGGGGTTTAAGAGGGGTGGTAAGGACCTGTACCACACTTGAGTCCTGCCTGCTCAAGGCACTGGATGCGAGGAAACTGTGAAAGGAGTTCTGACATCTGGTGCCTGGTTATAATCCCATTGCTCTGCGAGAGGAAGTGAAGTCTCTTGAGGAATGGCTTGCTTTTCAATGGCTGACCCAGAACAAAAGGGCTTTGGCCCGTTGGTTTGTCACTGAAAGTTTGTCTCAGTAAAAAAAAAAATCCTCTGTAGTCATTTTCCTCAAACACAGTCCTGTGTGGGGTCCTTCAGTGGCTCAGAGTTAGAAAACAGCCTGAACAGAGGTGTGCACGCACCCGCACACACACACACACACACACGCATGCACACACTCACACGTGCACACAGACACTTGTACACACACACACAGCGAAGCAACAGAGATTTAGTAGACAACGCATGAGCTTGCTGATCAATAAACCTCAGTTCTCTGTCCAACATCTGCACACTCTGACAGAGACAGAGGAGAGCGAGCAGGTGTCGTATCATTACTGTCTTCCATCTCCTGAATTTGTTTACTCCTCACAAACGCTTACACACACATGCGCACGCACACACTCGACCTCTCTAGCCCATGAGCCCTGTCCCTCTCCTGATTCACGAGGGTTAGAGGAGCCCTCAGCTCGGGTTCCACTCTCGCGCTGCATAAAAAAGCTCTCGCGCATTGCTCTGGTGTCACAGGCCGGGAGGATGACGCGGTGGTGACGGAGTTGCACTCCTATTTCGCGGTGTCCGATTGCCTGCACTGGCGTGCTGCTTCACCCCTGGCGAGCAGCAGGGTGAGGGGCGGGGGCCCAGGAACACGGCCCCCCGACGGGAAGGAATGCCAGAGGACCGCCGGCGTTGTCGACGGCAACAGAGAGTCCGGCGGCTGGTCGGAGTTAAGTGTCGAGGGGGCGCGTGCGAGCGCTCGCGCGCGAGACTGAGCACGTCCTCTGCTGAGTTGTTTTGACACTAGACACCTGGCGAGGAGGAACAAGCATGACTCCGGCACGCCCTGCACGCCTGTCCCGCGGCCTTCGCGGCATCCTGAACTCAGAGTCCCTCTGTCCATCTGTCCTCACTGAGCGTCCGCCACACCGCCACCCAAATGCACAGGTGGACCAAACTTCCAGAAGAAAAGCTTGCAAAACAACAACGAGGTTGGGGGGGGGGGGGGGGGGGGAGAGAAGAACGGAGGCAGTTTTGCAGCAGGCAGCCTGCCCTGGTCCTCACAGAACGTCCTCCCACATCAGGGCTCTCCTCAGAGAGGACACTGCTCGCTACTGAAGGGATCCACCTCCTTCTTTTTCCGACGTTTCTTCTTGTGGGCCGTCCAGCACGCGGTGGCCATCAGAACCAGAAGAAGCCCAGCGATCAGCAGCACCACCGACACCACCTTGGTCTGAGGGAGGTCGTTATAGGTGTAGGTCACGCCGGTGCCTGCCACGCCAATTACCAGTGAGATGATCCCGAACGGAAAGATGCAGCGGTACCAGGACTTCTCCATTCCCCCGGTGGCTTGCGAGAGCCTCTCGAGGGAGGACAGCACCTCCGGGACTTTGGCTGCCCCCTCCTGGGTGCGTCCCTCCATGGCCGAGGCCGCGGGGCGCTGGGGCTGGCAAGCCAGGTGGCCCGTTGTACAGCCCATCGTAAAAGGGCTTGGATGCCTGTGGGGCTGAAGCCAGGCAGGGAGCCCCTCAGCTGTTCTTAGAAGCCCAGCTCGAGCTTGAGGACAGTGAGACAAAATCTGGACCCAAACAGACGGAGGGGAGAGCTAGAAAGACGTGCAGTGGATGTGATCCAGCAGGAAATTCAGTCACGGTCCCTCTCTCTCTCTCTCTCTCTGCCGTCCACTGTTACGGTGCTCTGCATTGTGAATCAGCAGCACACTGAACGATTTCCCAACTGGGCTGTGTGTGGGTATATAATCCGCCAATGGCAGGGGGCGGAGCGAAGAAGCTGTGAGGGGGCAGGATGGACGAGCCGATTGGTTGTAGCTGAAGCGTGACGTCAAATGGCAGAGCAGGGGGCTGCGGAGTGGAGGGAGCAGGAAGGAGGAGGGTGGGAGGAATCATTCCAAAGTCACAGCTCCTCCACCTTGGTCTGGCTTTTTGGGGGTCCCTGCCGTAATCTCCATATATGAAACAGGGGAATGACTATATCCCAGAGGAAATGTTTCAGGTCATGAGAGATTTATTGCTTTATACCATAAAGAATATTGTCTTGAGTCCTGTAATCCCCCAACATATTTTCGGCTTTGCTTGGCATCGAACGTGTGGGATCCCATGTGTGAGTGTGCATTACCTCAACATGCTTTCTGCATAGCAGAAATCCCTCCATACCTCACACACTCGCATGCACACACACACACACACATGCGCCCACGTGCCCGCACCCACCCACACCCTCCCATGGTGCAACATACAGAGGCGGACTGACAAATACCCCAGGAAAAAAGGATCCATATGGGCACTTGTGGAGTTCCATCAACCCTCTCCTGCCTGGGTCCTCAGATCCTCCCACAAATCAAAGCAAAGAGACCAATCAGAGCTGGATGTTAACATCCATGTGATGTTGCGGTGTGGTGAAAAGTACATTTTATATATTACTATATTTACCAGCATTACTGTACAACATATTAGTATACATTTGCTACAGTTGTTTTATTGAAACCATACTGAGAAATACACTTCCATTGGCTGTTGATTATATATGTTGTAGTTACAGACTGATAACATAGATGGAAATTAACCTAAAAGGCAAAGCACCCATTGGTTAGAAGATGCTATTTGCATATTGTAATGTAGTGTATGTGTCTCATATTATGTGACCCTGTATGTAAAATATGGTGCTGGATGTGCACTTTGGTCCAATGATGTCAGGTAATACATGTGTAAGTAGAGGATATAAAGGTTATTGGTGTGATGTACTGATAAAAGATTACATTCTGCAGCTTCTTGTGAGCAGCACTCCGTCAGGCACAAAGGACTCTCAGCATTAAAAGGTGTTTGAATGAAAGCCTCACTTAAACACATTCAAGCGAGTCAATAGGTTGAAACGCCATTCAAGGATCAACCCTTTCACTTCACAGCCTGCGTGAACATGCAGCAACGAAGTGGCTCCCCGTCTACGTTTTGTACATCAGCACAAAATATTTACACCGCCTCAACGTTCAGAGCTTCGTAATAGGACAAGAAGTCTGTTGTTCACATGCTTCCTTCAGTAGACCAGACCACGGAGGTGGGAGGCTGCGTTCGATCGGAAAGTCTTGCCGCATGGCCGATGGAGGTAGAGGGAAATCGGGTGATGTGCACAAATGCAGGGTTAATTGATGACAGAGATGACTCAATGCCTGTGGATGTAAAGTCCAATCAAGCAAAGACCTGGAGATGTGGGAGGGTAAAAGAAAAAGAGAGGGAGAGAGAGAGAGAAAGAGAGAGAGGGAGAGAAAGAGAGAGAGAGAGAGAGAGAGAGAGAAAGAGAGAGAGGGAGAGACAACAAGCAGAAGGATTGCTGGGTGGGGGATGGGTGGGTAGGAAGGGCTGTAGATTGGCTGAGTGAATTATCAGGGCCTTTTTCAGTAGTATGGCTTCACCTCATTGCTGGGTTGTACTAAATAAAAATGTTTAACAATGAAATTGAACACAGTCACATTAGCGCTAGACTAGTAGCCTTTGTTCTGCATCAGTTAGCACTACGTGTGCGACCTGAATGGTTGTTTCCTCAGGAGATATATTTGCCCAACATGGCAGGGAAGGGTCAGAGACTGTGGCAGAGGGAGAGGGAGGAGAAGGAAGGAAAACAGTAACGGCAAATTACAGAGTAAAACAACACGGCAGGCCTGGGATCAGTCCCGCAGACAGAAGTGGTCAGATCACACGAGGACCATATGCTGTTAGAAGGGTCAGGACTGGGGGAGAGCGACACATTCAAGTGGAAAAAGGGTTTGACTGTTTAGAATTTCGCAGTCCTCCCATTTTGGCTTTGATCTTCATGTCTTCAGGTGTGCGATCATATGAGCACATACACCCCTTCAAGCTCTCTCAGCTCACCTTCTAAGTCTCAGCGCCAGCCAAAAGCACCAATTGAAATTGTAACTGATAAAGACAGTGAAACCAACCGGCTACATTTTCCTGTGGACAACCACTATATAAACCATACTCTTGTCCTTATCCTCCTGATTTTAAACTGAACCCAGTGATCCATGTTATGCACTAGTCCTCTCGAAAGCAGATGCCCCAGGGTGCATGAGTGGAAGTGGGAGGGTGGGTAGGTGTTAGGGTGGGGGGGTTCGTCTGTTGTTTGTCTCCTTTCTCTTGCGCACTCTTGGTTTCCCCCTCGTCAGGCCGAGCTGGGCGGAGTGCTCCCTGGAACGCGTGCCCGGGTGAGTCAGAATGTGTGGTGTGGAGCGGATGGGGGCCGGAGGTGGGCACCCGCCCACGGCCGCGCTGTGGGAACCCAGCACCACCTGTCCCCCCAGTCTGCAGCAGCTTGTGCCGCGTGCCTGCGGGCACGATCCATTACAATACCCGACACAGCAGCATTCTGACTTTCTCACACAAGAGCCCTAGCATAAATAAACCTTTACAGGACTTGAAAAGGCTTGGTAACTTATACAAGGCAGGGATAGGACTGACTGTACCACATACACTCTGCTCTGACGCCAAATCAGGCATTTGAATTATTGCAAACCATGTAATGACTCACACAGTTAATGAGTTACATCTTATTAAACTATCCTGCATAGAGATGTAAATAGCTCCTGAATTATGCACGATCGGAAACGAGGACTCTGATCTCCTTGTAACAATGAGCAACATTTAAGGACTGACACAGGGTACGATACGTGTTCACCTGCTGTGAACACAGATGCTCTGTGGTCCTCCAAGTCCTCTATAAGATCAGTGAGCAACACCTCCAATGTTCTTCTCGCTTGGTGGTTCGGAGGCTGGGACGACTCCCACCTAAGAGACCCTCCCCATCACTTTAGAGTCACCCTCACCCTAATCCATTGGTTTAAAATTATTTCACATACTAAACATCATAAACAATACATACCGTACCTTAGATGAGGGCATATGACACTGCTGATCACGTCAAAAATAACAAATGTGGTTTTATTAAACATGTTTATTAAATGTGTAAATACATAAAATTCATACATCTTTTACAGATAATGAAATTCTTATGAAGCCTTTTCAAACAAGGGTTACATAAATCTATGGCCTACAGGCAAACATATGTCATATTTTCTGAAACATTTGGGCTCTTTAAATAAAGTATTAATTTGGGGTAAAAATAAAAGCAGATCATACTGGCTTTAAGTACACAGTGTATAAAAATAGCAACTTTACTGCTTTTCTAAAAAAAGCAGAGAAATTAGTAAAACATTCAGTACAGGAGTAGAGAAAGAGCTCCAACACCAGTAATTAAGCCAAATAGTGCTCTCTGCTGGTGAACATTCAACACTACATGACTCAATGCATAAGCCACTTATCATGTATTGCCAATTTCATCCCTTTGAAAGAAATGGTTTAAAAAAAAAAAAAAAAAAAAAAAAGTTTTCATTTTGGGAGCAGAAAGTCTCAATGAGCTGCCAAATAATTTTCTGAATAAATTGATTATTTATTTATTTTTTTTTTTACCAAAAAGTATCCTCTAGTAAAGGGTTAGTAGAGAAAGACCAGCTGACAGTTTTATTTGTTTCATCAGAACAGCTGCAGGCCCTAAATTCCTAAATTCCCAGCATTTAAAACAGCAGATAAAACGCATTTTAGAAACATCTGTCAGATGTTACGCACACACCAAAATTCTTCTCCAAACTGTAGGGTTTGAGATGATGGCCTGAGATTAATTCTAAAAAGGTTTAGTCACTGTGCCCATGGGACTAAAGACGAGTTCTTCTGGAGTTATTCCACCTTTCTTTAAGTCTGACCTGGCTCCAAAACCAGGGCAGGAAACAGCGCGCCTCCCTCTCCAAGGAGCGAATACATACCACGCAGTACGTGAGCACTGGGAGGCCCAGTTGAGAGCTGCTTGTCCATCAGACAGGGTCGGAGAGTATCAGATATGGCCTGCGGAAAACAAAGAACAGACCACAGTACTCAAACAAATGGAAAACCAAGCCATGTCCTGGTTTTCTACACATTACAAGCAATTTTTAGTGGGACACTGGATGCTTTCTCCAAAAAAAGAGAGTCTTATTGCGTTTTAAAGTACCCGTGGGTATGAGATAGAGTGGGCTGAAAGCTTCTTTTAAATAGCCTCTAAAAGCAATGTTCAGTTTGGAGACATTGGTTAGGGTCTGAACTGGAACTGAAGAGATCTTAAAAAGGCTGATGTGTTCATAAACAACAAATCAAATCCTGAATAAAACATCCGTGGACCATGTACCAGATAAATGAGTGCAAGGCTTGACCATCCTTCGCCGTTTTTTTTCTAAAGCATCACTACCAAGATTGTCCCCTCAGTGTGGTGCAGTGGATCGCTCAGCTCTATGGAAATAGTGAAGCGTGAACACGGCGTGCAAAGGTGTGGCTGTGGGTTAAAGGCCAGTGTAGGATCCAGCGTCTCTGACCTGGTGCAGGCGGATCTCCAGCTGCAGATGGCTCACGCGGACCCGGAGAGCGGCCAGCTCCTCGAGCTCGGCTTGGCTGCTGTAGAGCAGCACGGGCGGGAGGCGGGGCAAGCCCGGGTCGACTCGCTCCCCTCGCCAGCGCAGAGCGCACAGGGGCCCGGGCCGTCTCGCATCCCTCCTCTCCCACTCTGAGGGAAACACAGCAGCATTTGAAGGAGCAGACCATCCAATTTTCTATTGAAGACTAATGTAAGTAATTCAGGAGCCAAAAGAAAAGTGACACACAAGCTTCACAATGTACGCCTACATCCAAGGTAATCAGTTGACTAATTCTGCATGGCTTAAGTCCAGCTGAGGGAACTCATCTATGACTCATGCACAACTCTCTCAGGATCTACTGTGATGTCTGTAGATTTACATGAAGTAAAGAGAACGTTCCAGAATGACAAATAATGGGGTTTATGTCAGCTTGAAAAGGCGAAATTCCATGAAAGGAGAATTCGCAGGACAGGGGTAGAAAAAAAAAAAACCATACTTCATTTTAACGGTACAACATTTCACCCCTACCTGTACCAAATATAGTAGCGCTGCCCACCAGTTCTATTTCAAGCCTGTATTCCCCACTGGAGAATGTGCTTTACATACCTGTTTTAAGGTAGCTGGCACGTTTAATGACATCAGCAATCATTCCTTCCAGACCCTCCAGCATTAGCAGAGATTCATACTCCCTCTCTATTGATGGATCTGTGTATGTGCACACACACACACACACACACAGGCTCCAATCTCCTCTGGGACAACACTGCTTTTCAACCAGAATACCCATCACGTCTTTTGCTCTTGCATTAAAGAACCTGGGATCTTTAGATCACTTCCTCATTAAGTAACGGGTCTGAAACCTTCAATTGCATTTCACAGCACATCAATCCCCATGGTCTCACTGCTCATATCTCCATCCTTCCTCCTACACACGTCTGCCATAAAACTCGCGCAATATCTTCAATAACTCTCTCGCCCCCAGTCTGTTCCTCATAGATCTGGCACCTGGATCCTTGCCCGACACGCAAGCCGTGGAAGGCTGGTGGCTCTGGAGCTCAGCGTGGTAGCAGTGAGTCAGGTCCAGCCCCAGCTGAATGAGACCGTCCAGCTCCGATGTCCCAACTACTGACTGGGCAGAGAGCTGTTCTTTAGGGAACTGGTGAAACAAAGGGTCAAGGAGCCCAAACAAAACAGATGTCCTTCAGAATAACAATACCTTACTGTTCTTCAACTTCTGCTGCTCGGGAGGGGGGGGGGGTGTTGAACAGTTACTAACATTGTTTTTAAGACAAGGTTCCCATGTCAGTGCTTAGGGATCACTGGCAGTTGGAAGTTTTTATTCCATGAGATCAAAACACATGTGGAAAGCTGATTACCTCTCTCAGGGGCATTAGAAGCTTGGAAAAAAAAACTAAAAGTTACACCTAGCGCCTTCTTTAAGCAAATGAGTTGTGCCAAGATGCAAGAACATCCTACATTGTTAGTCCCCCTGAAGACTGCTTAGCAACGTCGGCTCATTTTTCTTGACTGAAGTATGACCTTTAAATGAAAGCTTTTAAAACAAAAGACCACACTTTCATCTAGTACCACTTTTGCAAGGATACAGTGCTGAGAAGTCTCTCTTTAAAGTGGTCTCTGTCTGGCACAGGCCTCGAGTGTCTCCTTAGAACTTTGTTCCACATTCTAGTTGGAGACACAAATTAACACAAGCTTGATGCCTCTTAGAGAGGTAGGTCAATGTCAAATATCCTACTGAGAACAGAACATAATACTGACCTGTCCTTTTTTTCCCTTTGTGCTCTCCATACAGGTAACAAAGGAGAAGGCACCCTGCAACACAGAAGCATCTAGAATTATTTGGGGTTTTCCAACAAAGCTGTTTTTTCCCAATAAAAAGCAGAGGTCAAGCTCACCAGTACTCTTTTTGACGCGACAATGGACTAACTGTTTTTAACTCCCCCTTGTCTGAAAGTGATGCCCTCTGTTCATGAGAAGGTGGACTTGGGGTGATCTTCTCCATTACAAAGTCTCTGGAATGAGTCTTACACGATTTGTTCTGGGCATCTCCTCCAGAGACCTGTGCTGGAGCAGGGGTCGCGGTCATCTGTTTCCTCCTGGTGGCATGCCGAGCCGATGCTCCTCCCTTAACCACAACAGGGCGCGTACAAACGCCTCCCCTGGCAGCAGCGGTTTTTAACGATCCTCCGGAGTGGTGACGGCTCCCTTGCACTTGGCGGGAGGATACATTTGGCATCTTTGTTTTTTCCACATCATTAACACCATCGTTAATGGAGACCTGACTAATGGTGGTATGCCTGCCCTTCAAGCCACCATGGTTTTTTTCTGGACCGTCCGCACCTCCATCTCTGGTCACCACAGAGCTGCAGCGAACTTTCAGTGCCTTTTTCAGAACTTGCTCCAGTAACTCAATCTCTTGCTTCTCTTGCAGAGGAATGTCTGAGCAATAAATAAGAAAAAAACCATAGCATTTGATTGCTGTTATTATTCACGATATATGCATAATTATACATATTTAACATTTATGTAAAATAATGCATATATTAAACTGGTATGGGTAGTTTGTGAAAGAGACAGCCTAAAATTATAGGTTAGCTATCAAGCTAAGACCAAACAAAAGTTGTTAATGCATGGAATCCAGATACAAGAAATTGTATCTGATTTCATGAATCCATCGCTAGCATTTAGGCCGAACTATGCTGTTCAAGCTCTCTTTTACCATCATTCTTATCGTGAAAACTGGATGCCTCTTCGCTTTCACTCTCTTTCAGAAGCGTTTTCCTAGTAAAATACAAATAAAACGATACATTCAAGATTAAAGCTATCTAATAGTTACTTCCCCCGACGAACATTTCCGAAAGCCTATGTACAAGTATACTGTGATAAAAGCAAATATATACGTACATGGAGCGCAGAATGTTTTTGTACCGTTGGATCGTTTCATTGAGTCTCGCCTCCTCTACCTTACACAGTTTGATAGCTTCATTCACAAGTTCAACAGACATATCAGTAAATATGCAGTAGTGTAGCAATAGCTACCTAGTTAACCGTAAAGATTAACTGCGCTTTCCAGATGTGTAATTACAGGACTGCTATTTTTCTTCACAGACTAGCTGGCTAGCCGTCATATTTAACATTTAGCTAGCTAACAAACAAGCTAGAGTTCACTAATTTAGCTGACATACCTAACAAACGTGTCTTTTTGAAGTATCGTTAACGTTACCTAACCTGCCTCCAAGAGACTTTTGGTGTCAGGCAAGCACAGAATGCATATTTCCCAAAACTGGTGCTGAATAAATTAGGGAAAACAAAATAAAAGTGTCTTTATAGTTGTCTAGCTAAATTCTAATACAAAAATTGAATATTGTTTAGCCAGACTTTCAGAGCGGAAGAACGCTAAACGCGATTTGCACTGCGATCAGAAACTCGCGAGATAAACTAAGGTTACTATGGTGACATGTATACGCGTTGAGTCGAGGATGGCTCGTCTCACATTGTGATTTTTATCTGTTTTAAATTTTGGTTCTGCTAGCTACATTTTTTTTTCAGAATGGATCCTTATCAAGGAGCGGTTGCCGTTCCAGTACTTGTAACTGTGTTACGAGGAAATAATTTGGTATGAAACCATTTGTGTTTATCTAACTTTCTAGTTATGTTGCTATCTGGTTAGTATTTTAATTTAAAGCTTCTTTAGAGTCTCTTAACTATCTTGCGGTCAAGAAATCGTTTTGTTTCATAAATATAACGATATAATAACATTTTTATAACGTTACATTAATTTAATTTCAGAGAGGCAATAAAAACGAGCCCTTTACCAATTTTGTTCGTGCTGAATTTAATGGAATAGTACTGGGAGACTCACAAAAGTTTGATACGGCTGTGGATGAGGGCGTGAATTACAACTTCTCCTGTAGCTTTGAATGTTCTGAATCATCCCATACTTTGGATGACCTGGCTCATAAACCTGTCATATGTGAGTTCTTAAGTCATTTTGTTTTTTCAATCAGTTACTTGGTCTCTAACAATCAAATTGTTAATAAATAAATCATTAATCCATCCTTTTGTTCCTTCACTCTTAATCCAGCTTGCAATATGCGGTATTGCCTTCAGCAATAGGATTTTGCAAAAGACTGTGTTATAATAGCCTTATGTATTTGAACAATCTGAGAGTTTACAGAAATGTGCACCATGTGCTATGAAGGCATGCTTAGCTACTATTTCTTGATGTGCTTGATTTCTTTGATGTTCTTGAGCATTCTTCCCAACCATGACTATCTATAAGACACAATCAGTTTATTGAAATTACATAGCTGTATCTTTGATTAGACCACACACAAAATGATAAATCAGATCATAAGAACAGTATAACGTAATATAGTCACAGCGTTTCGTGCGATAAGTGCAGGCCCAATTTTTTTGGACAGAGCTAACAGAAACACATCTGCCTTTGTGACTCACCAGTAACGCTAATTGAGATCTTACCAAAGGAGAAGAAGCAAAAAGAGGAGAGGACGTGTGTTTTGGGCCAGGCTGTTGTAGATCTGCTCCCTCTATTGCATGGTGAGATCTTGGCATTTTCTCTCCACATTCATGTAAGTATAGTAAATATATTTTTAAAGACACTGAAAGGAACGCTTCACCAAAGGCTTTGCTATGGCAAAAGCTAGCAGTCATTTGCATGGATTATCCTAAATGATGAGATTATGCTCACTGGTTCGCTAGTTCTCTGTCACAGTTTATGCTTTGCTTAGAGTAAATTATTTTAGTTAGGCTGTGTATTTGTAAGAAATTGTGGTGTGTGTGAACTTTAGGGAAGTGCAGCTTCTCTTCCACTGTGGTGCTTCATCCTACATTTGATTTACCCACTGAGACTGACTCACAGGACAGAAGAATTAAGGTAGTATAATCCTGGTTTTATGCCGGTCTCATTACAAGAGGTAGAAAAGAATTCCCAGACTCCTGCTCTAGTTCTCATTCTACTGTTAATTTAGATTGGTATACTCTTTCCACAGCCAACACTGGAAGTGACGATCAGTGTTCCAGAGCCTTTGCTTTCAGATGCCCAGCTTTCAGAGTCCAATCTCTTCACGGTCACTGTGGAGACAGCCTTCTCTGTGCCTGAGGTCTGGAGCCCCGCCCCTGGGCCTCCTTCCAGTTATGTAGCTGCTCTGCAAGTTCCCCTCACAGCAGAGGTAGGAAAGAAACAGGCCGTATCATAGGAAAACACCCCATGTTGCATTATGGCCGGTGTATTACACTAATGGATGAATAAATTACTTAGTTTCAAGCATTTCATTGCTTTTTCAAATTCAGAACCATTCTAAACTCATAAATGTAGTATATTTTCTCTCTTTCTAAAAAGATACCAATTTGTTAACATTCAGGTTTATGCCTATTTGTCTGCATTAAGATTCATAGTTGTCACGTTCATCCCAAAACACAATTTTCTCTTTTAGAGAGAACGGATATTGTTGTTCTCCAATGGAGTATTAAAAATGAGTGGTGAAAGAGAGCCAGTACCTCGGCCCAAAAAGAGGCCCCTCGGCACACTTCTGGCCCCAGATGCCCACTTCATCCCAGGGGACTACATTGAAACTGAGCCCTCTGACTTGGAGGATGGAGACTTTAACAGTGAAGAGGTAAGCTATAGCATGCCAAGTCACGTAGGGAAAAAAAAAACACTTTTCAGTGAACAATATAAAATGCTCGCAGGCTGGTTGATAAGTGTGTGTGTGTGTGTGGTCAGGACATGGAGTTTCGAGCCGAAGCTGAGTATAACAGGAAGAGAGTGAGCTGGGACACAGAGCGTCGTTGCTTTATGAATGCTGGAGGAGCTGCATGGTGATGATCCTTATATTGTAGACCAGGATTCTCCACTTAACTCCCATAAGAGATCCCTGCATTTACACCTTGCTCTAGAATGTTTAACAGGATTAGGAGACTTAGACTAAGATTAGACCTAACCTCTTGGATAAGGTCTTCAGGGCTGCTGCTACCTGCTAAGGAACCAAACAGACACGTCAAGAGAATCTACTACTTTTATTTATATTTCCAAGTACTACTGAATTTTAAAATGGCAGCACTCTCTGGTCCTGTCTCTCAGTCTGAAACGCAGGATTATCGAGTGCAGACTGTGGCCGGTGGAGATCATGAAGGCTCCTCAGGCCGGAGGTGCCAAACTAGGGACAGCCAAAGCAGGCAAAGAAAAACTTGTAAGAAGAGCAACTAATCTGTCAAACATGAAAGATTTACACATCAGTCCCTTAATATACTGTGTCGATTTATACATAGTCGTGCAGATGAGCCAAGAATGGAGGTACAAGACCTGGGACATTCCCCAGACTTCTGCATATAAAAGTCTAGAATATTTTTCTGTTTTTCCTAGTGAATGGTACTGCATAGATAAGTGGCAGGTGAAGCTCTAACAAGATTTAAAGCTAATTGTATGTGAGCCTTATTTAGATTTTTTGTTTGTACACAGCAAGCAGAAGATGAGATTCAGATTCCCTTTCATGGAGTTGCCTATGTGGACTTGGCACCTCTGTTGTACCCTGGTACAAAGCGCATCCATGGGGTATACAGCCTCCACCCATATTATGACTCCGACGTCTTCATGAAGGTGAAGAAACATAAAAGCTTTCTCTGCCACTCCATGCAATGTTTTTGTTTCATAACTGACTACCTGAGCATCTCATGAGACTCTGTGTGAGTTGCTCATCAGACTTGTATGACACATAATATATACTTTCCATACATACTTTCCCATTGTTTTTGTTGGCCGAAAATGTTTCGCAACATTTTTGAATGGTAGTCCGATCCACCTTCCTCCTATCGTGTCTGAGAGCAGTATTCTCACTTCGGCTCACAATGTTTATGGTTAATCCCGAAACTGCTGAAGACCAAGAGGACCAAGAGCGTTCTGAAAGAAAGCATGAGGGCTTCATTGGTCCAGGGCCGGCCCCGCCCCCACTCCTCCATGAGCTCCTGCAAGGCAGCGCCCAGCAAGGTCTTCGACATCTACAAAGGAGGCAAAGACAACAAAGAAGCACCTAAAAAGGTATAATTTAATACGTCATCTGTTTGGGTTGTATAGAAGATCTTAATTAATATGATAAAAAAATGCTTGAAAGGACCTTGTTGTATGGCCTTTGGCTTTAAAGACAATCCAGTGTGAAATGACCAATCCAGTGTGAAATGACCCAGCTGACTATTCAGGAATCTCAGCAACCTACTGAAGATTATGTGCACAGTTATAACCCCTTAAAGTGCTCCAACTTTAACAATTTGTCAGCCCTGCAGGCAGTGTTCATAAACGGTAGACCATTGTTATTTACCAGCATATATTTCCAGCAATGATTGTTGTGGCCAAGTGAGTGGCTTCAGCAAGTATGTGATCAGTGAATCACGTGATGATGGATAAGTAGAAAAAAGGTTTAATCAAAAATGCTTCCCTTCATTAAATTGGTTGGAGATGCAGATTACACCTCCCATATGACACGCAGTTTAGTGTCTGTGGTTCCCCCTGTGATTGGATCAGGAGCAAAACTTACCAGAGCAATTAGCAGTAGAAGCAGCAGATTGGTGGCCTCATTGCAGAGGGATGAATCATCATCACGTTATCTAACCAGCACTACCTCCCCTATCGGCATACTGCCACTGCTACACACACACACACACACACACACACACACACACACACACACACACACACAGAGCTAAGTGGCAGAAGGAGCACAGTGCCACTCTACCAACAGAGCATCTGATGCTGCAGCTGCCTACCACACACACACACACACACCCACACCCACATACACACACACATTCTCTCTCTCTCTCACATAGCTCATCATACACTTGCACACACACTCACCCTCACACACATATACAAACTATTTGTAACATTCACACACTTGTTCACCTGCTTTATTTCTTCCTCTCTTTCTCTTTCATGATTTTATGCAATAATTCATAGAAGAGATAACAGACATTCTCTCTTTATAGATGGGTACCCAGGGAAAGCCAGCCCAGGCTGAGAGTCTGATTGATGTTGAACAGCAAATGAATACAGAAGGAGAGGTCAGTTAGTTTAAGACAATACAATCAAAGTTTTATATTCTCTTTGACCATCACTTTGGAGATATTTTAAAGATGTTGGGAAATACATCATTATACTAGATGTATGCAGAATCAAGATCGTACATCATTATTGAAATTAGCTTGGAGAAACCGCTGATTCCAAAGAGGCCACCAGAGGAACTGGCAAGACGGTAAAAAGAAATCTCATAAACCTTCTCATTAACATTTAAGATGTTTTCGAAATTTCAGTTTATGAGTGTAGTTTTACATTTTTAATGAATGTTTATGCTACAGAGTGATGGAGCTGATTCCTCCCAGGCCTCCCCTACCTCGACGCCCTGCCGGAGCAGAAAGAGTAGGAGCAACACACTCACACAGCATAAAAACATAATATTCATCTATGTTGATTTCACACTGTAGTAAATTGATCACCCCCCCCCCCCCCTGGTCACCAGAGACAGAATATGTAAACAGCTCTGAAACGACCTTCTGTGTAGGCGGTGCAGGAGTACCAGGCCCAGATAGCGAACGTGGCTGCGCAGGTGTTGGAGCAATACCAGCAGATGTTTGGAGCTGCATTTGTACCCGGAGCAGAACCTCTGGATCCCACCGCTCAAGAGCAGCGTAAGAGCCAGCTGTTTGGAGAGCTTAACTGCTCTGGAAAGTACTTCGCCTTTAAGGAGCAGATGAAGGTGAGCTTGTGGGGCTTAAAAACTACACACACACAAAACAAACATATTGACAATTAAGAAGGATTATTGACAAATTAATTGGACTATACTTTGTCATGTATTCAAAAGAATGAGAGTCATTTCCAGGTACTAGTTAGACAGAGACATATGCTTTGCTATGATTTAAACTGCTCAACAGAGTATAATGTTGTCTAATGAATGCACTGTGGGATAAAGACACAAGAAGCGACTTGTATAACAACATATAACAACACAGACAAAATACATATGAGTAGAATAACAAGTTTCCTGTGTGTGTGGTGCTGGCTTGCTTAGTATTCGGTGGTGAGGATCGTGCGTGAGAAGATGCTGCGGACTGAGGCCTTCACCCAGCCAGAGCAGCTGCAGGCTTTTCTCAGTCAACTCTACATCTTCCTGGTGGATGAGATGCACGAGGCGCTCAACAAGGTGCTGAGTGAGCAGAAGAGCAGAACGCCTGCTCCCGTCTTTAACGTCTTGCACGACTGACCGCTGCAGTGCTCAGGTTCTGCAGTCCGCTAAAGCTCTTCATCCTTGTCCCTTTGGCAGACACTGATGACGGAAGTCCAGGACGTCCAGGTTCAGCCACTGCTGGACTGTGCTCAGCTCAGACATTTTGCCCGGGAGGCCGAGTTAAATGGGAACTACCGGTTAGCTGCACACTATTACAAGGAGGTAAATCTAACCCTTCTTGCTTCTTGACGAGAGCTTTCTCGTGATGAACCAAAGCACCGAAGCACCTCCCTCTCACTCTCTGCAGCGGCTAGCGCGAGATCGGAGCGAGCCGTCCCACTGGTTTGATTATGGCACGTTCTACATGCTCACGACTGACTACTTGAAGGCTGAGGAGTGTTTTCATATGGCTGTGTCCATCGAACAATCACATGTACCTAGGTAGGTGTTAGCAATAATGGTCTGTCTAAAAACTGATTTTATGCAAACGGACTGCATGTAGCCCGAATGTCACGGGTGTAGAACATGCAGGGAAAGAAAGGAAGCAAACACAAATCTCCAACTAAAACATGTAATTAAATGAATGGAAACTGAACATAAAAGTGCACTAACTGGAACAAGTTAATGTAACATTTAGTGACTGACGACGGTCTTAGAAACAGATTTAGTGTAGATGTACTAGTGTAGATTTAGTGGAAGTCTCCATTGGGAAGGTGATCCATATGTGAAAGGCGTACAAATTTTCATTAATTTTGTTATCCTGTCTTTGCAGTTTGCTTATGTGTGGGATTCTGTCAGAAATAAATAAGCAGTATAAGGATGCTGGGACTTTTCTCGAGGGGGCCACATGTATCGACCCCAGCAGTGTGATCGCCTGGACCATATCTGGTAAAATCAGAATGAGAAAAATCCATTTTAAAATGAGATTCAGTAATTTGTCTCTTAAAATAAAGGCTGACATTCAATCTCATTCATCACCAGTTTTGTTTGTGTGTAGGGTTGTTTTACCTGGCCCAAGAGAACTTCATCCAGGCAGAAATGGCCTTTCTGGAAGCCACCAAGCAGCTGCGAGCCTCCCTGCAGAAAAGTCCTGTGTTTGTACCAGATGTAGTGGACGATACTCACACACCCACACAGAGTGGAGAAGATGGAGAAGAGGAAGTGGGAACTACAGAGTCTCTGACCAACCAGGAGGACAGACCAGGTGAGCTCTTCATTGCTTCTCTGCTCAGTTATGATCTGTATCTGTTCAGGTTCTTTTATTCAGAGGACTCCATAAGTCATTGGAAATTGGCTGAATGAAACAATAACTGAGGTTACAGTTTCATTGGAGTACAGAGCCAAGCAAACATTTTCCAGTTATTGTCCAGTATCATATCTAACAGGATTGTTGCTGGTATCTAACAGTTCAGTTTTGATGATGTTTTTTGATGATGCAGCAGTGGAAGGGAACTGTGAAACAGAAGAGACCAGGTCCCAGAGTAGTCATGAGATTCAACCAGAAGAGGCTGACAAAGCAAATACAAGTGATGAACCTGCTGTGTTACAAAGACATCATTCAACCACCAAACTCAGCACCACCATCTATATGGAGACAGTGAAGTTTTTATTGAAGAATCATGCATTACAGGTAAACACCTGTCCTGCAACACACTATTCCGCATAATTATCATTACTTTGCTGCCACATATTCTGCCTAATTTGTTGTTGTCATGGATCAAATAAAGCAAAAAATAAAAAAATAAATAAAAAATGATGCCTTCAGTCTTCAGGATCATGCTGAGTCATATTTATTATTAATAATATTACTCACTCTATGTATACCTTATGCTGATATCACTACACTGACTTTGCGTTCGTGCTCAAGATGGCCCAGAGGGCGTTGGCTCAGGAGCTGCTGTGTCCAGACGGGGGCCCGAGCGGCTCGTATCATCTGGCCCTGGCCCGTGTGTATCTACTCCGAGAAGAGTACAGCAGTGCTGAAGCTAGCCTACAGGAGGCCCTCAATGACCACTTCCAGGTACACGCTCAGTTTTATGGAAAACTCTGGGAGTATTAAAGCAAGCCCACAGAGCTTTTGTCTATTAAGGAGGACAAGGAATTATTAAGTGAAAAATTGTGCTGAAATTTGTGACTTATAGTGTGCGTACATTCCTTCAGTGGCATGACATTTTTTAAAAGGTGAATAATACAGCTTTCTAACCCTAGCACTGCTGTATAGTTAGGTGTTGGCAGAAATTGTGTGGATTTTTCTGGAAAGCTCATGTTCTTTCGTTGTTCAGCTGTGCTGAAGGTTGATAAACTCTCTCAATGGAGCAGCAACATACAAATGACTATGAATGTCACCTTTAAAAACAGAAAATAACTAAAGTTAACTTTAATGTTTGAATTAATATCAGTGCTCTTTGCCCTTAAAAAAATGTTGTAAATGTTTTTTGTTTGGATCGTGCCTAGAATCCAGATATGTGGGCCCTGTATGGTCATTTGTACTACTTGGTAAAGGACTATAATCAAGCTCAAAAGTGCTATGAGAGAACACTTGACTTTGTGAATGATGTCTCTGATACACATCCCATATACATCCGGCTTGGCTCCATCTACTTACAGAGTGGAGAGGTGAGATGACAGCCCTGCATATACCACAATTCCTATACCAAAATCCATTTGCAAGCTTTTATTACATATTTGATCTGTTCAAAATCCTTTTTTTATAGTATGAAAAAGCCAAGCCCATATATCTCCGAGCCTGTGGAAGCTCTCCGTCCTGTCTCACTTGGCTAGGGCTGGGCATTGCTTGCTACAGGGTAGGTTATTCAGTGCTTTATTGTACTGTCTGCATAGGAACCTAATACAAATAATTCAGACTACCATTTTGGCAGTTTGAGCCCAACTAGCATGTCAGTTTAATATAGGGTAACCTGTAGTAAAAGTGATACAGCTGTATAAATACATATCTTACATATTGTTGCTTTGACTTACTGCACTGTGCCTGTAGTTCACAGTATGTGTGTGTGTGTGTGTATGCACATTTCTTCCATGGAATTAGCTTGGGGAGCTAAAAGAGGCAGAGGATGCGCTGACCGAAGCCAACACTCTTGATAATGGGAACCCAGAGGTCTGGGGCTACCTGTCATTGGTTTGTTTAAAGGTGAGCGATAGAGTAAAAGCTATCAGTAATCATTCATAGATATTTTATATCAAATGAAGTAGTTTATTTACTCATAAGTTTGCATTGCCTTTTCAGACTGGAAGAAAACTAGAGGCTGAGCAGTCATATAAGTATGCCTTAAAGGTTGGCCTGTCCTCTTTAAATGTCTAGATGTGTATTTGAATATAATTAATTGTTAACAGGAAACTTAAGCATTATCTACATGCATATATAAATGCATAGCTGGGTAAATAAACAATGAAGCTTATGGACATTGTATATATATTTTTTCTTGACCTCACAGTTCAACTTGCCTGAAGAGCCACTTCTACAAGAGATCACAGAGCTGCAGGCTAATGTTGGATTTGGAAACCCTTGTTTTTGATAACACTTATTCAAACAACTGTTTGTTCTTTTCATCAGAGTTGTACATCTATTCTTTCCTAATAATACATAATCAGATAATGTGATGTGATCTCTTATGTGTTAACATGCATTTGTAATTTTTTTTTACATAGTACTACTACTAATTTGTTTGTTAATCGTACAATATAGCTATAAGAGCAGTGTACCGTATTTGTAGTGACCTTCAAATGACACGATTACTTCGCTAATGAATGCTACACCTAACCCTAACCTCATTAATCAAAAGCAAATAAAAGTAAACAATTTTGCTCTTTTAGTTTTTCCAAATGAAAACACCGATTTTTTGCAAACGTCCCCACAAGGATAGTATTATCTAATGTTCTAACCTTGTGGGGACATTTGGTATGCACGCTTGAAAAAATCCAGTAGCAGTTAGTTACATCAGTAATGGCTGGGTGATAAGAAATATATAACATGGTGACAAAGATATTGTTTGACGGTTTGTGTTACTAATCTCCAAACAATCATTGTGGAAGGCAGAATATGTCCCGACAATAGACTCATTTAAATGCACCAAGCAATCAGTTGACCAAAACGTGGTATCAAATTGCAAACAAGCACTTCCCGGTCTGAGCTGATGCTATACGAAAATAACGGTAAGCGTGTTTTACTACAGTTTTACTACAGCTTTGAATGTCACTTTACTGCTTTGATCTGTTTTTGTTCAAAAACGACAGTAGTTAGACGAACCGTCTGTTGCAAGCTCAACAGACCACCATTGTTTCGATATCACCCTGAAACGGTGCTGATGCCCACATAGCTGGTGGATGGACGGCTAGCTAACATTTCAACTCCAGCTCTTTTTCCTGGTTGTGCCGCAGCATGTTAGCTAACTGAATAAGACAGACAGCTAAACGACCGCAGCTGGCCTTCCTGGTAAACTTAGTTAACTATAAAACCAGCTGAATAGGTACGCCAACGGGTTGGCTAACTTGGCTAACAACAGTCGTAATTTACAGAGAGTAGCTAACGGTGTTAAATGCTAATATCTCTGCCAACTGATTAGCTAGCAAGTCGTTGTACTAGGTAGCTAAGTAGCCAGCCGTCTAGGTGCACTGCAGTACCAAATAGTCTATTAATTAACCTAACCAGTTTGTTGAAACTGGAAAATACACACACAGGTGAAGCTACTACGTCTAATGACATGGTTTGACTCGGTTATCTACGTTTGCTGTTACATTCACTGAAGGGTCGGTGGCAAACACTAGCCTGGCGTTTTATGCATGGACATGAGTCTCCTATTGTTTAATCATAACACAGCTACTGTTGTGGTTTTGTTTGCCCTTCTCCCTCTGAGGTCACACGGCTCGTAGGTCTGCTGCTGTCCTGGGTGTTTCGGGTTAGCTCGTATGCTTGTGTTGTCCTAGGCTTTGCTACCAATACTGGGCTATATCAATTTTGCCTGTCTTAACTCGCTCTGCTGCCTGTTTTGTTTCCGCAGTTCTCACTAGTTTTCCATAAAAGGTCTCAGTTGGACTGCGGACGCTTGTTCATTACATCTCGCTGTCTTGAGAGGATTTTGCTCCTGGTCTTTGACCGCCGTTTGCTTTCAGGACTCGAGTAAAAGGTAATGGTTGTACATTTTGTGTGGTGGTGGTGGTGGTGGTCGTGTTTTCGAGCTTTGCTGGATCTATTGTGCAATTTTGAATGGAGTCTGTTAGTTGAACCCTGTGAAAAGTCTTTACATTACAATTGTGTTTTCAATGAAAGCAGGAATTGGAGCTTTTTATGAAACTTATCAATGAATTGCTTTTTGTATTCTTTTAGATCCAGTCTGTATTTAAGTTTGAATCACAATCTTAGTTCACATGTGTCACCAGTTGGATATCCAGCATTATGAACATGCATGTCCCCATGTTGATGGTAACTAGAGTGCTTGTACTGTTTACCAGTTGCTGAAGACAACGAGATGTCTTCAGTAAAGACAGAAGACTCTGCCACTGGCACAAGTGTGAATGGTGGAGGGCTTGTATATGAGGACAAGGAAGTAAATGAGACTGTCGGGTAACTCGTCTCCGCTTTATTTTAGTTACTTGAATGTTTGAATAGGCAAAGTATGTATGCTTACCAACCTCCCTTTTCAAACAGACCTGAAGATCTCTCTGAGATGTTGGCTGCAGGGACCAAAGATGTTCACGAGAAGGCAGAAAACACGCAGTTCGTCAAAGACTTCCTTCGGGGACGTATACGCAAGGAGCTTTTTAAGGTTGGATGCATATAAACGATGGACATGGTTGTTTACACTCAAAGACAGTCCCCTCCTAGTTAAGTAAATGGTTCCTTAGTCCGAAGACCGTGTAGCAATTTAGCTAGTTTTGACTGGACGTGGAAAACACTGTAGTCTAACTGAGGAGGTGGTGGCAAAATCACACTTGTAAGAGTTATAATAGTGGTGAGAATGTTAGCTGTGACGTTTCGTACTTCCCTATTTACTGTAACGGACATCTTGCAGTACATTAGCATCATCAGTTTCATTTCATCAGTTACATTGGTCTCAAATACTGATGTCTGTCTTTATGTATCCCTTACCACTGAATCACATTATAGTTCATTCATTGCTGGCTCATTTTAGAGCTACATTTCTTTTTGTCATTTTATTTAATGGAATGTTCCCTGTATATAAAAAAGACACAACATGCATTCCATTGTAAAATATGTTGTTGTGTTCTCAGCTCAGTGTCGTGGCTCTGTACTACACCTACACAGCCATGGAGGAGGAGATCGAGAGGAACAGAGAGAACCCCCACTTTGCCCCGCTCTATTTCCCCAGCGAGCTGCACCGTCACGAGGCCTTGGCTCGCGACCTGGAGTACTTCTACGGTGGAAACTGGCAAAGCCAGATCAGCTGCTCTGCTGCCACCCAGCGCTACGTAGACCGCATTCACGAAGTGGGCCAGAATGACCCGGTCTTGTTGGTGGCCCACGCCTACACCCGCTACATGGGTGACCTCTCGGGAGGCCAAGTGCTGAAGAAGGTGGCCCAGCGTGCCCTGAAGCTGCCACCCACCAGTGAAGGGGTGCACTTTTACCAGTTTGACAGCATCCATAATGCCAAGGCTTTCAAGCAGCTCTACAGGAGTCGAATGAACGAGCTGGAGCTGGACACCGACGCCAAAGAGAGGGTTGTGAAGGAAGCTGTCCTAGCCTTCCACTTCAACATGGAGGTAGGAGACGGTGAAGAAGCAGTATTTTATAGTGACTTGAGTTGCAAGGGACAACAGATTTGTGTTCTTTCGTAGTGGGTGGCATGTTCCCGACCTGCTGCTAAGTGCAAACGTGGAGGCTCGTCTCAGCAAAACCAGACATGAATGACACGTTTGTTCCAACAACTGTAGAACGCTCATCATCATCCCTGCGTTCTCGCTCTGTGTTTAGGTTTTCCAAGAGCTTGAGGAGATGGGAAAGACAATTGAGGAGGATGTTTTGGATGGAGGTCCTGTCCATGGTGACCTGCAGGGAGACATCAGCAAATGTCCTTATTATGCTGCTAAGATGGGTAAATATAGACTATCGACTAGTCCACGGCGTACATTTAGCAACATAAAACTTTAAGCATGTAGTTGAATTCATTTCCATTCCATTGTGTGTGTTTGTTGATGGTCCTCTTTCCTACTGCAGCAGCCAGCGGAGGATCGGCTTACGCATGTCAGATGGCCATGTCTTTCCTTAGAAACCCCACAGGCCAAGTGCTGCTGGCTGTTTGGGTCGCTGCCCTTGCCGGATTGACTGCTTGGTTCTTCATGTGATCATTAATATGTGGAAAACGGACCAGCCTGTGTAGAAGTTAACCTTTTATGCTCATAATAGAAGCACGTCCCATCACCCGAATGTTGAGATGAACAGCAAAACTATTTTTGGTAGAACTGAAGGATGACTAAGCTTGTAAAAGTTTTGTTTGGCACCTAATGTACAAACGCATGCTTTGTCACCTTCTACCTGTAAAATCATCGTTTTGCATTTCAGCTGTTGGGTCACCATGTTCCTAAATTATATTTTGACTTGGCATATTCATATGGAGGATCTGGGCAGCATATCTTATTTTTAATCGAAATCTACGTAATAGTGTCAAACCTGTTTGGTTTGTTTGTTTTATTTTAGGTTAGGATTTACCTGAACAGGAGGTAGTTGAAAGGACATTGGAAGATATTTTTCAAAAAAGGATTTGGTGATAAGAGCATGGATTCTTACTGAGTAAACTATTAATTTCTAGAATACCAGCTAGCAGTAGCCCCCCCCCCCCCCTTGAGTTGAATGATTTGGTTAACTGTCCTTCCTAATCTCAAATCTGCTTAAAAGAAGAAATAATCTATGTTGTCTGCAGGGCAGATTACTGAGGTGCTACTAAAAGGCACCTGCTTTCTTATAGTTTACAGGAACTATTGTTAGCTGATTTAAAAAAAAGGATGTGAATAGAGGGAGGGTATTGTTTAGTTATTTGAAAGTGTTTTAATGTAATGACCAAACACTACAGTCTGGGCATTCTCAGCCAAACACCATTCCTATCCAGTTCAGTTCTTGATGCATGAGACGGTTCTTATGGAAACTTTTCATATTTAGCTTCCTGTATTTGAGATGACATTGATATTACCTTGTTTTCATAAGGTGATGGTTGAAACACTGTGTAAATGATTATAATGGAGATACTGAGTTACTTTTCAGTTAAATGAGGGAACCAGCACTTTCCTGAGAGTTATTTTTGTAGTGGGATGAGTTACCCCACTAAGCTAACCAACCATCTATGCCATTGTTTTGTTAGCCTTTTTTGGGGGGACTCCCAGATGGTCCAAAATTTTGCTTTGTTCCAGCTCTCCACACACCTGATGTACTGGCCATTAGGATGGAGCAAACATGTGGACTGGGCTGGGATATGCTGCCTTACAGTATGTTGGTTTGCTTCTGACTAGTGTGATTTTAAACATTGTGCTATGCAGTTATGAGTTAAGTTACACCAACCATCCTGTTATGCATCATTCTGTATTTTTCAGGCTTTGGCATACCAGCTGATGCTTTAAAGATATTTTTTTTGCTGTGTGCAAGAACCAGTAAATAGGATGATTTAAGAAGGGGGGGTTTCTAGTTTTGACAATGGCTTGTTCAGTGTTCCATAAATATTTGCACTTGGTCTGCTGATGGACAGATGGTGTAGGATATTGTTATTTACTGTGTGTATCTGATGAGTCACGTCTGTTAGATCCATTTAATTAATAGTATTTAAGTTGTCAATATATTCACAAACTACTTGTACATAGTAGTACACAACGGTTATAATACATTTTCCTTCAGGGAACTCAATGGATCAGTCTGTTGGCTGCAACATGGGTTTGGTTTTCACTTCAGATGTGTTAGTGTGGGATGTGGGGATACTTTGAAACCAAAGGCTGAGTGCTTAGCATTTTCTATCATAGTTCATCTTCTCCTGCACCTGAATCACAAATGTCGTTCCTGCCATGTGGCCTCCAGATGCAGGCTAATTTGTGTACCTAATAGGTGACAGCAGTTCACTCAAGTGCATAATGTAGGATTTATTTTACGTGGTTATATGCAGTGTTCTGATGTTTCTATTGAGTACTTTGTTTTAAAAAAAACCAAAAGGTTACATTGTGGGCAATAAAAAGGGTTGAGCGAGTTCATGATTACGGTTACAAAATGCTAGACAGAGCAGTTGGTAGAAGATTGAAAGATCAACAAAATTTACTACAGCACAAACAGCTTGCAATACTCGGTATGTATTATTCCTGCATACTGCACCTTGAAACAGGTCTTATTTGTGAATTATAAGGGAAGTTTGAATATTAACTGCTGAATTAGTAACTTATTTTGTGATGAGGACCAGGCTTTGCTATAATAAAAGGTGTTTATGGTAGGTTTATATGTTCAAATCTATTTAACCTCCAACTGTTCAACCTTTAAGTAATAAATTCATAAATGAATTGAACCTACTTTTGAGTTGTTTGATCAAATTTCTTTCCACAACATTGTTTTCCATAAAGATAATTATACACATAGAATTTTAATGTTTGAGGTGTTTCAACAGTGACGGATTGAAATAGTAACAGCTAATTACAGAATTAACAAAGCAGGATGGAGATCAGTAATGTGTGGGTTATTCCACCTTATTTTCGGAGTGACCGGAGGTTTACAGATGATGGGGAAACACTCCTCAGGAAATTCAACACGCACAGTCTATCCACAGACTTTCTGCAGTACATTTTAGCAAAATGCATAAAATCAGGACAAATGTAAATCTTTTGATACCAAAAGCTGTGTACATGATTGATGGCTACAATCTTATTTCCAAAGAAAATCTTCAATCTTCTGAAAGTTCTCGTTTTTGCGTTTGGGGTTCCTGGAATTCCAAGAAGAGACGGGTCCAAGAGCCAGCCACAATTACCACAGGCTAGAAGACACTGCATTATTTAGACAAGCACAGTCATCTCAGGTTGTGATAAACACGGAGGCCTTTGACAACACCGTCCTCCTCAATGGGCGCTGGAGGCCATCAGTCTGGCGTCTGAATGTGACGAGCAGACCTTTTCTGAGCTAAGGGTTGGGGGGGAAGCATGCGGTCAGTGTGGTAACCAACTCCACTGTGCACCCCCCCCCCCTCTAGATCCGCATGCCTCTGTCGCTGATTCTCCCATCAGGCCCTGCTGCAGTTCCCCTGGGGCCTCCTCAGTATCCACACATGCTCCATCAGTTTCCTGTAGATCTTTTACCTGGGGAAATGAAGGCCAATATAGAGTCACTCTTCTATAGCTTTGTGGAACCATTTAGCCCACAACATGCATAATTTGACGCATTACTAGGTAGAAACATGTTTAAGCAACATTCAGAGATGCAACGTTCAAAATTAATCAAGGTGTTTGTCTGCATTTAACCAACAGTCCAAATTATGACCAGAAAAAATTTTGTAAGATGAAGAAAAATAATTCCCACATACATTCTGTACATAGTGCATCGTTACAGTTTTAATTAAACTACATTTACTGATGAAACTACATTTAGAGCTTACAATGATTTTTTTTTAGATATATTCCATATTTTAGGTTTTATTAATGATGATCCCCAACAGGCTGATGTGTAATGGAATCTTGGACAATAAAGGTCTGCAAAGGAGGACATGATGGTGTATCATTACATTTTTCAAATACTAAGTTGTATATCATGGTTAGCTAAGGCTCCTCCAAAATAAGACGCTGAGAATTGTGGTCTATGAAGAATATGAGATAGTAGCTAAAGCAAGTTCAAAGGCAGCCACAAACCAGGTGAGATTGTTGAATATGGAGCTACAGATGTTCACCATCATGGTGATGTAGCATGATCTGCTGTGAGTTACAAACTATCTGCTCCTACCTGGTGTGTGGCTGTCAGGAGGAACTAAACATTTTCTTTAATTTGGAGAAAACGCCCTCCTCTTGGGTTCTTTCTCCCTCCATGGACCTTTCCTGCCCTGTCTCAGACTTTTTACCACTGCTGCCCCCACCTGGACAGAAACGGGTAAGGCACGTCAGGCCAGCTAGGGTTAGGGTTTTTTAATTTATTTTGGTTTGCCAAAGGTGATGTAGCAGTTTACCCCAGAACACCAGGTTTGATGTGGAAACAAACAAACACAGGGAGAGTGCGTGGTGTTTACCTGCAGTGGTAGCAGTAACACCGTTGACGGTTCCCTCCACATCAGTCTCGTCTTCTGCGTAGCTCATAATAAGAGCACGCTGCCTATCTGTCAGTATCCTACACAGCAGAAGATACCTGTATTAAAAGACTATGCCTTCACTGAGATCAATATTTGCTTTAAAACTACTTTAAAGAATTATTCTAGAGTTTCCAGTTCGTTATAAAAGATCCTCAAGTCATATGCATGTAGATATTATGCAAATCATACTTGGGAACTCTGATTTTGATGTGGATGTAATGATCTCCAAAGCCGTATCCACTGACACGTGGGATTCCCTTCCCAGAAAGCCTGATCTTCTGGTCTGCTTGGGTACCTGGAGAGATCTGCAAATCATTTCACCCAGGGTTACACAAACTTTCAAAATGTGCCTTCCCAGGACAGAACCCTCTTCGAAGGCTTGGGTCTAAAAGAAAGGCCATGTTCCACCACACTGCCAGGGCCAGGAGGGACTCACAGCGAGGTTGACCGTCTCGTAGAGCCCTTGTGCTCGGATTGTGCCCCCCAGGATGGCCTGAGCCACAGAGACGGAAACATCAGAGTGGATATCTGCCCCGTCCCTCCTGAATGTCGGACTCTTCTGGACCTGAGGGTCAAACAAAGCCAGATAACTAAGGGATGTTTTTCTAAGTCGAAATCCAATTGCACTGATAAGCTCATTACCTGGTACTTCACTTGACTAGTGCTAAAACAGATGCTGCCAGTCCTTCTGGTTTAGAAAAGCATTAATGTAACAGTAAAAAAATAAATAAAAACTCTAAAAACACTCTAAAGTCAACATGGAAAAAGAGACACTTCTCTTCAAATTGCTACAAGTACAAACTACTGATGAAGTTCAAATCAAACTGTCAAAGTCACAAGGAACACCACACCGTGTAGCCCAAGGAACCCCACACTACAGAGTCAAGAGCAGGTATTCTGCAGCTCTGTGTAGATGTATTAACCAAAGCCTCCCGGCAGTAATCAAAGCTGCTAATGAAAAGGTCCTCTGTAACTCATCAACATTCTTATAAGATTTTGACACTCATTTAAAGTTACGTAACTCTGGACTTAAAAACCACTCACACCCATTAGCATTTATTCGTTTTAGCTCATCAATCTGTGTGCTACTCTCATGACACGGGTCAAACTTGGGTACACAGAGCGAGACAAATTTGAGCTGAATTTATTCAGGCTTTCCAACCTTTGTCTTCCTACCAGGTAATGCCTTCAACAGAAAATGACAATTACTTTGACATCTGTTAAGACTGCATCATTTATCTCAATATAAAAACAGAGAAAATAAATTGCCCTCCCCACCCAACCCCATCTCTTAGCATTAGAGGGGACAAATATCCTTTCATTATTATAATAGCACCAGATTCAACTAATGCCATCTACAGCAGACAAGTATATCAAATTCAAAAACAGCTCACTCACCCTAAACGTAATAAAGATCTCTTTATTCCCCACAGGCATCCTGACCGTCTGCCCGTCCTCAATCCCTGCAAAACCGAGTGTTCATCAGTCAGGACACGTCCGCACCTCAGATAAACCCTGTCATCCTAGCGACGGTGGCCAGCTCGTGTGTGTGTGTGTGTGTGTGTGCGCGCTGCTGGCTTCTGTTGCTCTGTGCTTCACTCACCGGCGGGCACGGGTACCATGACCGTGCGCCTCTGTTTGGTCTGGCCCGTCCCGCGGCACGCCGTGCAGGGCGAGGTCACCACCGAGCCCCGCCCTCCGCACCGCCGACAAGTGGAGCGCATCACAAATGGTCCCCTGTTCACCGTCTCCTGCGAGCACACGCAAAAACACGTACGGTGTTTGATTTAACTCCTTGCCACCTGTGGGTTTGATGGGTGGAGCTTAGTTAGCGAGACTGAAGGAGCGACTGACCATCCCGGTGCCGTTGCAGTGGTGGCAGTGCTGGACCTTGGCGCCGGGCTCGTGGCCCTTACCATCGCAACGCTGGCAGGTGCCATCAATGTTCACTGTGATTTCCTTATTCACACCTTTGGCAGCCTGGATAAAGGTCAGCTCCATCACGTACTGGTGAAAAGGACAGTAAACGTGTTTTTGTGACTTCTTTGCAAACTGTCTGCAATATTCTTTTAATAGATGAGTCTCTGAACCCTCTCAAGTCATCATAGGGTTCTTTAAAAGTGAATAATTTTTCTTAAGAGCATCTATTTTCTTAAGACCATCGGTTTATCCATGTAGTATTATTCTCTATATGCTATTTTATTACTAAAGAAAGTCGAACATTGGCTTAGTAACCAGCAACATTAACAGGTTCTCCACACTAACGTCACATGCTCAAGCTGCCTCCTTTAGCGTACTGTCACTGACTGACCTCTTGAGGCTGATCGAAGATGGCGTTAAAGTCACCAAATCCTTTCGCTCCCGAAAACTCCCCAAAGATCTTGCGGAAGAGCTCCTCCGGGTCCAAGCTTGTTCCTCTTCCCCAGTACTGCCTCTGGTCTGATCCAGCCCCAGCCTGCCCCGCCTCGAAGGCCGCTGAACCGTACGTGTCGTACTGCTTCCTCTTCACCTCGTCACCGAGCACCTGCGCTCAGGACAGGACCAGAGGGATGAAAATTTGGAATATCAAACCAGCCCTTGTGCATCCCCCCCTCCCACACAATTAAGTGTCAAATGCTATTTTATACCACAGTGTTTTAAAGATTAACCTCATAGGCTTCAGCCAGTTGTGCAAACTTCTCCTTGGCCTGAGGATCATCTTTGTTTGTATCTGGATGATACTTCTTTGCCAGCTAAAATTGAAAACAAATTATTGGCATACTTTTTAAAAAATTAAATCAATTCTATGTTAACATAAGAGAGAATAAACATTTAGGAACTTTAAATGTCACAATAAATGAGTACAACATTTAATACTAGCAACAAATCAAGCTGTATCTAAACATTTCTGGAATAAGCTTAGTTCATCATTAGTGTTACATGTCACAATCAGGCTGCCAGCAATGGGTCTGCCATTACATTAACAGAGTTTGGATCAGTCGTGTCTCTTACTTGGTAATAAGCTTTCTTGATCTCTTTCTGTGAAGCTGTGCGTGGAACCCCAAGGACCTGGTAGAAGTCCTGTTTACTGCTGGTAGGAGCACTGGTGTGGAAAGCCAGCTTGGAGAAGACATGAGGCGAGTTCCTGCCTGTGCACATTAAGCATACAATTCAAAACTGGAGAATTTCTTTAGACAACTGAACATTAGAGAGCAAACGTCATCAACCAACTGAAAACTGCTGCTTAACCAAAACGGTTACACGAATATTTCTGTTGACTGAAAAGTAGGAATGGTCAAATTAAAAAGCTGCCTTACTAAGCACGAACTTCT
>JAOYMR010000001.1:19926085-19940790 GCA_025802075.1 Tenebrosternarchus preto
GGTTACACGAATATTTCTGTTGACTGAAAAGTAGGAATGGTCAAATTAAAAAGCTGCCTTACTAAGCACGAACTTCTGTCAGGTAAATATTACATCCAGCTCGCTAGTTAAGCTGTTCCACGAACATTCTCAACTTGCACCAGACAGAAGCTTCTAGAAACCAGACCGCTAACCAAAAACAGTGTTGCACAAGGCACATTCTACTGATTTCTGGTTTACTGCTAGTCAAATCAATGTCTTGCATATCTAAGGTCCAGCTTTATGCACATACAACAAGCGTGGCAAATGTACTTGGCTAGCTTGTTACACCAGCTAGATTTACACCAAGCTAACTTAGCGCTAATTATCGCACGGCATTTTGACTTAATGAGGTGAAACACACTGTAAACGTCTATTGTTAAACAACAAGCTGTGGTTATGTATTCAGATGATATTAGCTAGATAGACAGATAGTTATTTACACATGGTTGGCCAGGCCATGGCTACTAGCTAGCTAGTGCCCCGTCTCACCTGACAGTTCTCTCAATGTCAAGCCTTTACCCGTTCCTTCGCGTATCGTGCTACTCGATGACCAGAATTCACGGGCCACGACTTTAGAGACAGCTCGACTACCTCCATTGGGACAGGAGGTAAGAGTGAAACAATTCCGCCGGTGGCAAGAGGACACGGCGAATACAATCCAGCGTGGAGAATAACGAGCAGCAGAGGACGCCATCATTACCAAACGGCAGCTGCAAAACCGACGTATCTGCGCATGTCTTGCAGGTGACACGCATGCGTAACAACATTTAAACAAAGATATTTCTAGAAAAAGAAGACAACCTATTTAAGAGTGAAGCCGTCTCCTCATGATAATAAGTATGGTCCTATCCAATCCCCTGTTATCCAGAAATTAGGAAAATAGAAAACGTTTTGGAGACTAATAAAGGAGATTGCCAATAATTCATAGTATGGTGTTGTTTGGTGAATGCTTATAATGTAAAAAACATTATATAGTCTTCACTAAACTGAGTGAAATGCGGTGGTGATTTAGTTTAAGCACCTGATTCTACAGTCTACACATTCTCAGACACATTATATGGACTCTTGATTTAAATTTCAGCAAATCACTGCAGACTGCGCACATAGTGGGCGCAATGCCTGCGCAACGAAAACGCACCCATTCAGCGCGATTTCTGTGCTAAACCTGAGAGTGACAACAACAGACACCCGGAAGGTACGGAACGAAAAGTGGGGCGACAAGAATGAATCGGTTCAAGACGTCAAAATTTAAGAACACGACTCCGAAAATACCCAAGAAAGATGTGAGTAGTGTAGTTGCAAAAATATAAAAAAATAAGGGGGATTTTATGTTTCGGTTAAGTTTGCTATTCGCTGTGCGGTGGTGGTGAAGCTGCTACGAGGAGAGTCTGGAAATGTATGGAGGATGTGTAACGTGACTTCCTCCTATATCAGCAAACTTGACTATATTTGGACATCTAAGGATTTACACTAATTTCATTCTGTGTTACTTTAGTTTGCATTTTGATATCTGTAATCCTGAGTTTTACGATAAGAACCACTGGCCGGGGTGATGCTTGCAGGTTTCCCATGCTTGTTTGGAGTAACGATTTTTACGTACTTAAGCGCAAACTGATACGATGGCATAATTTTACTAGTTGGTTTAGTGTTACTGTGTGGAATGGCTTCGAGGGTAGTTTTGTTAGGGATAAAAAAATTGTAGCAGGCATTTTTCTTAGAGATCTTCTTAGAGATATCTGACATATCCCGCTCCAAATGTCTTGGTAACTATTTGGAATAAAACCCTGCAGGGGATGAGAGTTGTATTGCATGCAGTAGGGCAACTTGCATTTTCTGACATACAAGTATATGTATGTCAGTTCTGTGAGGTTTGTTATTATGCTGAGTTGAATTTATTCTGGAAGGACTTTGTCCTTTTGCGCAGGGTGGATGTCTTTGTTGATATATTTTTCTCAGAACCATAAAGGGCCTTATTTAAATCAATCTCTTTGAGATAGCCACATGGATTTTTACATTGCGACGGGCCCCGTTGGTCCCCCTGTTATAAATTTATTTTGATGAAATTACTGGATAGGGAATTGAACATTCCTATGTAGTGTCCCATGTCTCAGGTCCCTGTGCTGAGTATTATGAGAGCCTGGATAAGAGCCACAAGGTTCGTGCTGAGCTGTACTGGAGAGTCCACCAGTCAAGTGCCTCATGTGGGACCCCCCCTGCTGAGAAACACGGATGAGCAGGGGTAGTTTTGCTGAAATACCACGTCGCACCACGTCAGCTCGTCATGTACCTCTGAGGTGGTTTGGTGTGGTTGTACTGCATCTGACCTGGTTGGAGGCTTGTGACACAGCTGGAACGAAAGGATTATGGTGGTGGTGTTTTGCTGTCTCACCTCAGCTACGTATTTGTCT
The DNA here is from genome assembly GCA_025802075.1 of Tenebrosternarchus preto. NCBI lineage: Eukaryota > Metazoa > Chordata > Actinopteri > Gymnotiformes > Apteronotidae > Tenebrosternarchus > Tenebrosternarchus preto. The sequence continues at coordinate 19,928,515 of JAOYMR010000001.1, forward strand.
TCATAGCAGTCCTCATAGACGGAGAAGCTTCATGCAGCTAAAGCTGTCAAACTATCATCTGTTCTGATTCTTCTGGACCTTTTGGCAGCTTTTGACCCAGTAAACCACAACATCCTCCTCTCTGTTCTCTCCAACCTTGGTGTGACTGGCTCTGCATGGAAATGGTTCTAGTCCTACATAGAGGGCCGGTTCTTTCAGGCATGGAGAGGATCTACATCCAGTCCATGTAGACTGTCCACCAGAGTCCCCCAGGGCACAGTGCTAGGCTCTCTTCTCTTTTCTTTGTACACTTGCTCTCTTGGTGATATAATATTCCTACCACTGCTATGCTATTAACACCCAACCAATTCTTTCTTTACCACCTTCTGACAATCGGGTTTCCAGGCACATTTCAGCATTGCTTCATGGATGACATTGCTTCAGAATTGACAAACTGATCCCAGGAACTCCCAGTCATCACTACAACCTCACTGAAACTTACTGGTATCACCATCTGAAGCCAAGTGAAGCCTGGGCAAAACTTTGGATAAAACCAGTTGTCATTCTCGACTCGTGTTTCATGTCTGACCAGGTCCTGTTTATTTCTCCTTTGTAACAGACAAAGAATTCATTCCTTGCTTTCACAGGAAGCTGCCCAGGTGCTTGTGCAGGTTTTTTTGGCATCTCAAAGACTTCTGCGGCTCACTACTTTCTGGTCTTCCATCAGACAACAGATCCAGAACACAGCAGAGCGACTAGTCTTCATTCCTCCAAAGTCCATGCATCACTCCACTACTGCATTCCCTTCACTCTTTTCCAGTAGCTGCCTGCATCAGATTTGAAACCCTGATGCTCACCTCCAAAGCCAAAAATGGACCCACCCCTTCCTACGGGATGAGACCGATCAAAGTCCGATCCCTACCTCGAGTACTTCAAACCTCCTGTCTCTACTTCAAACACCACACTTCGAATCTCACGGAATCTTTAAGAGAAGATTTAGTTTCTGTCTCCCAGATGTTGGAACAAATTTCCACGGCCTGTCTGGACAGCAGAATCCCTTGCAGTCTTCAAACGCAGACTGAAGACTCGTCTGTTTGTATATGATTCCAGTTACCATTGACCCTACACTGATAATGGATTTTAGCAGCGTTTTAGTTCAGAGGTATCTTGAATTCTACCCTACTGTACTGGGTAGGAACATTATGCGATGAAATGATAAATGACTTTTTTAAAGTAGCTCTGGATAAGTGCGTCAAAAGCCTAAAATGTGAAATGTCTTTGGTGGAGGAGTGTGCTGTCATCCTGCTGTTGGTCTGCAGATGGCGCCATTTCCAGTGCTGAGCGTGGTTTCTTTTCTTTTTTTTTCCCCATTGCATAACGGATCTACAAGTGGCCCCAGAGCTGCTCTAGCAGCCTCACCCCCTGCCTCCTCTTGTTAACATTCTAAAAGGGCTTTAAGAGCCTGTCTGTGCATCACAGGGAACCTTCAGCACTTCCTCCAGCAGTTTCTGCTGATTCAAAATAAAGGGCTTGAGGAGTGTTTGTGTGTGTGTTTGTGTGTGTGTTTGTGTGTGTGTGTGTGTGTGTGTGTGTGTGTGCGCGCGCAGAGGGTGTGTTCAACTGTCAGAGTGCAACATCTCGATTCATTTCCTACATCCGGTTCATATTGTTGTAATAGGGATTTTTTTTTGTTTGTTTTTAGCAGTTAAAGTCATGCATGTTATTTCACGAAGGTTTGCAGAGCTGTTTTTTTTTCTTTTTTTTCTTGGACTTGGTCTTAAAGTGCACTGGTTTCTGGTCTGATTTAGTCAGTATGCTGTTATTCATTCTGTCCTGGTTCAAGTTCTGCGTTTTCACTTCCGTGATTCCTCCTGAGTTTGCGCTGTCCGTGGTGTTGACACAGCCACAGGCGTTTTGCAGTCTCATGCCACGGCCTCTTAAATCAGCCAGAGTTCGCTAACCTTATCAAACGGACCCACCCTTTAATCATCAGGAACCATTAATACTGAATTAGTGGTGTTCCCAGCATTGCCGTTTTAATACTGATCTTATATGCTGGGATTAACGCTGCCCAATCGATTGCTTTAGATGGGAAAAAAAGCTTCTGATGTATATTGCATTTATGTTTAAAAGCTTGTTATTGGCATGCATGTTTTCATAATTCCATTAACAAGTCTTTATAAGTGTTGGTGTTAAATTCGTAGGCTTAAGCTCTCATTGACATCTTTCTTTCTGCTGTTCTCTCAGGGCTGGGTCTCAAATGTGCGAGGGAGTTCCTTCAGCTCCCAGGGCAACCAGATTAAAAGCAGCTGCAGCATCGTGGCGTCCGTCTGCGACCACGCCGGTAAGGAAGGAAGAGGACCCCGTCCGCAAGCACTGGTCTAAGATCAGTCTGCAGCATCTAAGATCTAAGATCCAGCTCTGGGATCTGATCTTGCGTCAGCGCAGGGCGCCTTCTTCGGCTGGAATTTGAAGCGCATAAACGTTCCGGTCCCTCTGCCGAACTGCGTCATGCCGAGGCTGATTTCATGCCTCGGGGTTCGACAGGAAGGAATTCTGATTGTAGATCAGCACGTTTAGTTTGGGATTATGCTTCTGTCCTGCCGATTTAATCTAGCAGAGAGTTCTAATTGATTAGCTCTTGTTTAATAAAAGGTTCATAAATATGGCTGATGGTTGATGATTGATTTAAGGTTCTTCATTCTCTGTCTCTCTTTATGTTGGTCCATTAAAGGTGGGGGACTGTTGGGTGTGTGCTCAGTAAACCCTGGTCCTGATGGTAAATGGACTGTCAGTCAGGTGCCGTGTCATTCTGGTAAGATAGAAAACACGCATATCGATCTGTTTCTCTTGTAATTACAGTAATCGCTGTCTCTAGTTAGTTTCACGTTTAAGTAATTTTGTGCATGATCATCCTCTGTTATGTTGGCTTCAGATGGAATATATAAAGTCTAACCTGTGAAGTTGAGCCCAAATTTTGTTTGGCCAGCGATGAATCAGGAAAATGACTGTATACCAGAAATATACTAAAGCACATCTATGACCTACATGAATTTGTCCTTATATTCTCTTGCTCGCTCTTTCTCTCTCTCTCTTTCTCTCTGTGTGTGTGTGTGTGTGTGTGTGTGTGTGTGTCCTGTCTACTCCCTTAGACCAGATAACTGATCTGGACTTCTCCCCATTTGATGACTATCTCCTGGCCACCTGTTCAGTGGATGAGATGGTAAGTTTGTGGTACTTGTTCCTGGGTTCCTACTTGTTCCTGGATGCTCTGTAGCTTTGCTACGGTGCTCTGTGTGGTTGCTTCTGCCCCAACATGCCTGAGCCCTGGGGTCTTGTCCATGAATCGTGGACAACGACCTCGGTTGCCTGTGGAATGGTCCGGCGGACGTCTCCCGCTCTCTCGGAAAGGTCCTGCACTGCGGTGACCTAACGCGCCTTTCCCTGACCTGTTTGTTTTGGTGTGGTGCCCATGGCAACCGCGCGCGGTCTGGCCTTCAGTTGCCGCGAAGAAACGTGGATTCGAGATGCACAGGCCACAGTAGTCGGGGGTGGGTTCCAGAACATTCCAGAGTGAAAGCTCAGCGGAGTGGGAGGCAAACTCGTTCCACGAGCCCACATGGAAGCCCCAGCCAACGGCATGCAGCTCCTTCCGTCTTGGGTTTTACCTCCACAGCCGGGCCACGCCTGACTCCTAGCGTGCGCTAATGCTCGTCTGAGTGTGTGTGTGTGTGTTTACGTTTGCAGCACTGTGTACGTGTTCTTGTATGTGTATCTGATCCTGAATAATGAGGTCTTCACTCTGAGGCAGAACAGGGAAACGGCTGTTTGTAGCAGTGAAGGCCACATTGACCTTTTGTCGTTTTCAGTGAAGATTAGTAACTCACAGCTGTTTGTATGCAAATTCAGTAGCTGGGCAGCTAATCTGGTTTGCTCTATGCAAATTGAGTATATCTCAGACCAATTCAAATGAATCAATGCAAATAAATTCTTTAACAAAGCAGTTTAAATCAGGACATGCCAGATACACTCTTTTATTCTAAAAAAACTATTTAATTGCATGATAAATCATGTCAGTAACTAAAAGGAATAACAGGCTCCCTCACTCTCTCTCTCTCTCTCTCTCACCCCCATGTGCAGGTGAAGGTGTGGCGTGTGTGTGAACCAGGACAGGACCAGGCAACCAGTGCTGAAGTGTCCCTGATGCCGCGTGACGGCAAGCTGGAATTGGTGCTCTTCCATCCTACCGCCTCGGGCGTGTTAGCTGTCGCTTCCACCAGGGGGCTCCACTTGTGGGACACCAGCAGGAACACGGCTCTGGCAGGTACACTCAAGCCTCCACCCACGCCCAGGTGATCTCCAGAAGCTTCATTTTCTTGTTTCCATTACCCAGCATTGTTCTTCACTTTGAAGCAACATATGTTTTTGTCTCTGTCCTCTTTGCTCTGATCTGTACTGAGTCTGTTGTGTCTGTGTGTGTGTGTGTTTTAATCTGGTGTGTGAGGCCTCGTTTTGATCTGCCTAGCCCCCTATGTGATCGTTTCCAGGGCTGCATTACACAGTCCCCTGGAGTGTAAGCTGCAGCGGCTGAGGTAAATGATTTTAGCCCGGCGGCCCTACAAACAGACTCTCGGAGTCTTCGACCCCGGCCCTATGATGGCTGCTACTCACTGCTGCCACCTACTGGCCAGACCCCTCCATTTCTCACCAGATCCCCACCCCTCCACAGTTTCATTGATTTCTGAATGCCTTTGCACTAGTGTGGAGCACTTGCTTTGTGTGCATTATACACATACGTTTATCATGATTTTGTTTTTGTGTGATGTCCCTGTGGTTCTTCCATTCTTCCGTACATTCTTTCGAGCTTAACTGGGACTTCGTCCCGATGCTGGGGCGACCCAGAGTGCACCTGTCCACCGCCACTAACGCGCGTCTGCCATGCTGTGTTCACCTCACACGCGGCCATGGTTACGGCTCTCTGTGTTTCTTCTCACCGTGTTCCTGTCGTGTGTGAAATGCGTGCACCTCTCCTTGTGCTGTGCTGGTGTGTTTCCCGCGCTGTGCTCTGGAGGAATAGTTTGGCCAAAGGAAGATGAAATGATTTTTCACAGACCCTGAAAGTGGTTGATCAGCCAGAATCAATGTGACTTTTTCCTGGGCTCTGGTGCCAAATTTATTCAACTGATTTTACTACCTACAGTTAGAATGAATGCACAGTGAACTCTGATACAAGTTCTTTATTGTTTGCTGAAACAACTTTATTGTTTGCTGAAATAAATTCTCTAAATACCACAAATGCCACATCTCTCAGTTTCATGCTGTCTGGCGTTAATACAGTCATCGTTCCAGCACTCTGTAATTATGTCGTCAGTCTGTTAGCTATGTCAGCGTCTCCGGCCGTTTCTCTCAGAAATGCAGGGAGAAATGATGTACTCTCACTCTGTCTGACCAGGGCTGACAACGCTAGGGGTTGGTAAAAAATCATGTCTGTTTAAGTTTGGTTTAACTTCAGTTTTCTAGTCTATTTAAGCTGTGTGCGCGTACGTGTGCGGGTGTGTGTGTGTGTGTGTGTGTGTGACAGTTCTGGAGCAGCACACGGATCAGCTGCAGGGTTTAGCCTGGAAAGAGGACGGGTCTCGACTGGCCACCTCCTGCAAGGTGAGTCTGCACAGAGGGATCCATAGACAGTGATGTACTATAGAATGGATAAGATGAGGCACTGTTTTTTTTTTTTTTCCGCTCTCAAAATAGTTACAAAAATTGCTAGAGATTTTAAAATGTTGCTACTCCGTTTGTCCAGTAGAGGGCACCAAACTGCCTTGGTTTTCAAAGTTGGACCAGAACTCTCACTGCCTCGCGCTCTTTAAGTTTTTCCGCCACATCTCTTTACGAGCACAGATTGTGTCGTTAGCGATTGGACGGGAGTGGCGCTCGTAAACGGAGGTGACTGTTGCACGCTCTCGCCTCGATCGCAGTCCTCGAGACGCTGGAGCCAGGAAATGCCTGTGAATCTCGCTGCACTGAATCAGATCCTGGAGATCATATTTGTGTGGGTTGGAAATGTGTCAACTGAAGTTATTATTAAGGGCCCAGACGGCCAGATGTAGCGGTGTAAGATTTCGCGTGTCCGAGCTCAAATACGGCTGCAGTAGCCCAGTTTCCTCTTAATGCCTCGTTGCGGTAATTAACACCTAACGAAGATGCTTTATGAGTGCGATCAAAGCTGAGGGCTCCTGGCGTGTCTAACATCTGACCATACGTCCCTCCCAAGGCCTGGACGCTGTGGTTCTTCTGTCCCCTTACCCAGCGGAGAGGCATCTCCCATCAGGCACCCACCTTACCATGCTTCTACGGCAGGTGGGGTCGTGACCTCTGTATGGCAGAGGAGAGACATTGGAACAGGTTTCACCTGCAGCCTCAAAGGCCCGATACGGGGCCTGCAGTGCGGGTGATTTAGTACTCCCACGAGAAAGATGCCGACCCAGGCAGAGCCTCTCTGGCCTCCCCTCCTCTGTCATCTTCTGGAGGAAATGAGCAGACATCCATAAAGAAATAATACCAAGCTGAACTGCTTTCCATCAGGCAGTTAATACGTGTGGAGGGAAGGGAACAGAGAGATACGGGAGATTTTTAGCCAAAGGTAGAATTTTTGGAGAGCAGTTTTTTTAAAACACAAAAATAGATCTTTAATATCCACTATCCAGGTTTATGTCTGAGTATCCAGTATGTGCGCTGTTCAGGCCTGGCTGTAAACCTGGCTGATATACAGCCGGAAAAGAATTCAGCTCCCGGGAAATTCTTAAAGCCTGACGTAGCGTGACCGGCACGTAGACGTTTGTACCCCCCTGTGTTTTTCACGCGGCGTCCACACGGGAAGGTTGAGAAATGGCAGGTGAGCGAGCGTTGTTTGCTAGTGCTCAGTGAAGTGGGTGAAGGTGGAAACTACTTGGCACTGGGGTCTTCACAGTTCTTTCAGTATTGCTGCTCAGTGAGTGAGGAAAGCTTCACGAACCAAGGAGATTTTGCCCAACAAATACAGAAAATGATTTTTTTAGGTGCAATGAAGTATTTGCTCATCGGAATAAGCAGGACTGTGGCTGTGCCCAGAGACTGTGGCTGTGCCCAGAGACTGTGGCTGTGCCCAGAGACTGTGGCTGTGCCCAGAGACTGTGGCTACACTGGCAGCGAAGTGATGAGTGAAGTTAAAGTTAAGGTTCCAAAGTCAATTCTTCAATTCTTGGTCTGAAGTGGCCTGTACCCTAGAACTGGGCGGGGCGGGGGGCGGGGTTATGGAAGGCCAAAGGCAGTGCCAGAACAGCCAATCAGGGAGGCAGTTGGAACATAGGCAGTGGTTCTAACAGCAGAGACTTTGGAAGTGCATCGTTGCCCAAGGCAACATCTTGGAACAATGACTCTGCCTCTGCTCTCAGACCGTACCGCATTTTTGTGTTTGGGGCAATTTGCACGTTGTGCTCGCTACCTCAAACGAAAAACGGCTGATTTAAAGCTCAGTTGGTTTTTGAAATCCATCCGTGAGTTTTGCGTGCACGTGCACAGCGCTCGTGCACGTGCACAGCGCTCGTTCAACGCGCGGAACCCGAGCGGCAGCAGCAGAAGGCCTTGAGGCAGAGAGACTCATGGCGTTAAACGGGTCGAACCTCTTCATCCGCAGCGAAGAAAAAACTCGGCAGACGCCGACACCTGCGGCCAAACTCAGGAAGACCAAAAGCGGCGGGTGGTGGTGGGGTTTTTAGAAAAACAGGGAAAAGATGGAAAACTAGAGAAACGTGACACGGGATCACAGAGCAGCTCCAGAGGTTCTTCTGCCCTTTGCTGTGCTGGAGTGAAATTGAACTGAAAAGACCTTTCAGTCACCCCCCCCCCCCCCAAATCCACCTTATTAAAGCAAATCGACCAGTCCAAGATGTGCGTCCAATTCTGGGCGGTTTCTCCTCTTAGAGCAGACCTGGAGAGACGCGTATGCTGTGGCCCAAGGCCTGTGTACACAGGGTGTCTGTTATCCACGGTTGTTTGGTTTATAGCGGCTGTGGACGTGGACGGTACAGGGACAGTTTTTGGGGGGGGTTTGTTGTACTTTCTAGTGAGATTTGGAAAAGGTGCTCGAAAGTTTCTGGTCGATTTGTTTTTGTTAGTTTTTTGTGTTCTTGACGGCTTGAAAGTTTCTCGTCTTAACGGAGCTGTTCGATAATGGCGGATGTACAGATTGAATCACTGAATCACTCTGAAATGTGAAGAATTTCACCTCCAGCCTCCGCAAAAAGGTGCAAACCCTTGAACCTGTGCACCATGGCCCCCTGCGTGTTGCCTAGGGTTACCGTAACCTGGGAGCAGCCACAAGTTTGTCACTGTTTAAAGTGAGTGTTTGGCAGGCCAGTGATGGTTTAGGAGAAGTGCGATACTGGTCTTCTGAGTGTGCATCTGTGGCTTTATGGGTACAGATCACTGTAACCATGTGAACGTCTAAGCAATTTTACATCATGCATGTCCGTATGCACGTGACTAAATGTCCTTCAGTTTGATTCTTTTACCTTTTGCTTTTTGAGATATCGGCTCTCATGCAGTCTGTACCAATAGTGTAATGAAACCTTCACAGGGGCTTCACAGGGCTTTTGTGGGGGGCTTGTTTATTGAGTGCTGTAGTCTGTGTGCCTGGGCTCACGGCCCTTGTGCCTGCAGGCTTGGCAGCTTGTGGGTGGGCCGGCCAGCTCAGGAAAGCCCCCTTCCTCTGGCCACGCTTGCTTATAGACAGCGAGTCAAACTCCATTCGCTCCTAGCCGTAACACGACTTCCCATCATGCTCGCTCGGCCGTGAAGCCGCGTCGTTTTTTTTCAGAAAACAGAAGCGTTTCTTGTCTCCTGGTGACCTTGATTCACTACTCGCGTCTCGACTGTGTTTGTTTGCTCTGCCTTCAGTTGAAAACACTTTTTTTTTTTTTTTTCCCCCCTACTGTTTTGTTTTGTTTTTTCTGGGTAGTGTAACCAGTTTCGAGTGAACTCTGCCTCTACCCTTCTGCAGGGAGGACACTTCTAGATTTATGTTATCCATCCCAAGTTTCATATCTATCATATTCCCTCAGAGAGTAGCAAATATGGCTTCCACAGGAGAGAGGGTAAATGCACTGGGCTCCAGTCTTGATTAGAGCTGGTGTTTGGGGTGGGTGGAGTTACACCAGTCCCAGCTTGTTACTATTATCTCATATTGCCTCAATCAGTTGATACGTCTGTTGTTATTGGCTCTCTTGGTTAACGCTGCATGTGAGAGGTCAGCTGATGGTCACTGATTGGTCAAGAGTTTGCTAGTACTTCTGGGGCACATGCAGTAAAGCTTCGTGAAACGTTCAGCTAGAGCTGCGTTTCCTTCTGACCGTCTTTAATCTGCGTTTGTAGAGGAAGTCGCATGTTCTCAACCTTTTGCAATGCGACCTGTACATGAGAGACGCGCATCTGCTATGAAAACGGCTCTCGGCCAACGTAGTTGGTGTGACCTAATGTTCCTAGATCAGATCTGTGGCCTGTGCAGTGTGTATCTGTGCATGCTGTAGTTTTAAATGTCTCATCTGTGGTTTTGTTTGTGTTTTCTTGCCCCAACAGGACAAAAACCTGCGTATCTTTGATCCGCGAGCCCAGCTGAACGCAGTGCAGGTACCTCCTCCCTCTCTCTCTCTCTCTTCCCATCTCTCTCTCTCTCTCTCTCTCTCTCTCTCTCTCTCCCTCTCCCCATCTCTCTCTCCCCATCTCTCTCTCTCCCTCTCTCTCTCTCTCTTTCCTTTGAGAGAGTTAGCACGTCGCCCAGCACGGGTGCTACTATGAACAAACTGCTAACTGTATGACCATTAATAAATGGAGGAAAGAATTGTACCTGTTAATGGACATTTTAAAAGGAACCAATAAAAACACACACACACACACAAAAAAGGTTTTAGTCTCTGTTCTTCTCGTTGTGAGTCCCGATGACTGTAAACTGTTGCCCTGAAACCTGCAGGCAGTTTGCGGTTGGTGCTGAGATGTGCATCGGTGCGTGGTAATATCAGTGTTTAGCTGAGCGGCAGCACAATACTTCCCTGATCTAATGCCCCTTTTAAACCCAGTGAGTTGAACCACATGTGCTTGAGCAGGAAGACCGTGCTGTTCCTGGGTCAGCGGGTGCACCCATGGGTGGCCTGCTCTGCTTCATGCTTGAGCCAACTGAGGAGCAAAATATCGGAGAGGTTTCTGCTGCTCACAGCAGTGTGTGTGTGTGTGTGTGTGTCTGGCATTAGCATCTCCACACTACAAACCCTAACCCACACTTCAAATTTTTTATTTTAGCACATCTAACCCACACGGTTAAGACATTCTGGTCAGTCTAAGTATCAGATCCAGGTGTGTTGTGTCAAGTGCAAGGTGTGGGACATTCACCCCACACCTCTAACCTACCCTCGCTCCTCATTGGTCACTCTATTTCCCTTCCACCCAATCAGAGGGTTAGAGGAGGCGGACCAGCACCACGCCGGTATCCCATGTTGTGGACTGTGAGAAAGGTGGAGCAGGCGGCGGTTTGGCCGTGAACCTTCGAGCTGCTTGTTTTTTGCGTCTGTAGACAGACGGAGTTAATCAGTGTTGATGAGTAGAGCAGGAATGGGGAAGTGGAGTGAGATCAGGGCACCACCGCAGACCAAACATTCCCACCGTTCTGGGCTGAGGTGCGTGTGTCCCCCCCCGTCAGGGCTTGCAGTGGGCGTCTCGTTTATAATCTCGCGTAGGTAAATAGAGCCCTACCAAAAACAACAAGGGGGGGGGGGGGGTAATTAAACATTAGCCTTCTACCCTCTGGGTAAATGTTTGAAGGTGTGTGGGGAGCTCTGATACTTTTGTGAAAGGGTTCGTGTCTGGAGTTGATGGTGTTGGAGTTGACAGTGGAAGCTGTCTTATCTCTCTCCACACACACACACACACACACAGACACACACAGTCTTTGTCCACCAACGCTTTTTTGCTGTCTCTAAGGTTTTTTTTTTTTTTTCCCCTGGCTTTTAATCTGCTTTTCTAACCAACACACCCTCATTTTGCCGTATGAATGAATGTGTGGTTTCACTGCTGTGTGCACGGTTGTTTTGAATTAAACGAGGCGACCACTAAGAACCAGGGATGCCGCAGCAGACGTTCACTGTGGCCTTTAGTGATGGTTTTTCATAATCTCAGTGGTGGGTGTAGACGGGCTCCAGCTCTGTGGCACGGTTTCTCCTCTACGCCCACACTGGGTGGTGAAAGACGGACAGCGTAGCCTGGACTGGTGGTCTGACGGATCCTCCTAGCTCGATCTCCTGGCCCTGTTGTGGATGTGCTGGGGTGAGTGATCACGTTAAACTTCTGCCCCATAATTGAGGGGCTGATGCTTTGCTTCCACTCCTGTTAGCAACACATTCGCTTGAGTGGCCTTTAACGAGGCTTCCAGGACCAAATCAAACATCGGGTCATGATGTGTGGAGTTTCCCCACCCTGGAGGCTGTGAGTCCGCACGCATTCTGGAGACCCAGACGGCCTTCACTCGTTCAGCCGTCTCGCCAGACCCGAGCTCCTGTTGCAACAGACTGGCTGCAACATAACCAGAACGGGCGGAGAATTGTCTGGAGCCCACCATCCCATCTATGACCTCATCACGGGAGCACCACCTCCTCCCGGCTTCTGCTCAGGCCTGTTATCGAAGGCGCGCTGGTCCGGGGCGGGGTGGGGAAAGAACAACAACAACAACAACAACAACAACAACAACAACAACAACAAAAAAAAAAAAACCTGGTCTGTCAGGATGAGGCCAGGACCGGGTTTGCCTTCGGGAAGAGAACGTTGCCTCCCTCACCAACACATCTGCTGAGATGGGCAGGTAGAGCAAAAATAGAAGTTAAGTGTAGCTTTGAGCACACCGTGTTTACGGGGAAAAGGAGAAGACGGCCGCTCGGGACGAGGAGTGTGAGCTGAATCTGTAATCAGGGTGTGTTGAAGTGCTCGCCTGTATTTAGGTAGCTGCCACTCTGTGGCCGCAGGACCGCGTGCTTTCGGAGGGAACCGTTCCTGCGGGTGGTTGAACTTTAGTGTTCGGGATGGCAGCGGACCAGGTCGTCTCGTAGCCTGTGTGACTCCAGCAGGGTCACTAGGGCTGTTACCTGGCACCATCTGGTCTTGCTGGTCTCCACGTGTATCTTTTCGCCTACGCGTATATATATGTGTGTGTGTGTGTGTGTGTTTCAAATGACAGAAATTACAGAGCTCAAAATACTCCTCATAGTTTAGGGCCACTGG